>QWDQ01000024.1:0-341663 GCA_003868215.1 Pseudophaeomoniella oleicola | reverse complement strand
ACCCTAACCCTAACCCTAACCCTAACCCTAACCCTAACCCTAACCCTAACCCTAACCCTAACCCTAACCCTAAAAAACCCCCAAAGACAGCTTTATCTTAATATTTTTCAGATTAAATTTAGAATTATTTTTTAAAAGATAGTCTTATTTTAGTATTTCTTAAATTAAATTTAAAACTGTTTTTTAAAGAACAGTCTCATTTTAGTATTTTTTAAATCAGATTTAGAGTTATTCCTTAGAAGACAGTTTTATTTTAGTATTTTTTAAATTAAATTTAGAATTATCTCTTAAAGAATAATCTTATTTTAGTATTTTTTAGATTATATTTAGAGTTATTTCTTAAAAAATAGTTTTATTTTAATATTTTTTAGATTATATTTAGAGCTGTTCCTCAAGGAATAATCTTATTTTAGTATTTTTTAGATTAGATTTAAAGCTATTCTTTAAAAAATAGTCTTATTTTAGTATTTTTTAAATCAGATTTAAAGCTATTCTTTAAAAAATAGTCTTATTTTAGTATTTTTTAAATCAGATTTAAAATTATTCTTTAAAAAATAATCTTATTTTAGTATTTTTTAAATCAGATTTAAAATTATTCTTTAAAAAATAATCTTATTTTAGTATTTTTTAAATTAAATTTAAAATTATTTCTTAAAAGATAGTCTTATTTTAATATTTTTTAAATTAAATTTAAAACTATCTTTTAGAGAATAGTCTTATTTTAATATTTTTTAAATCAGATTTAGAATTATTTTTTAAAAAATAGTCTTATTTTAATATTTTTTAAAATTATATTTAGAACTATTCTTTAAGAGATAGTCTTATTTCAGTATTTTTTAAATTAAATTTAAAACTATTTTTTAAGAGACAGTTTTATTTTAGTATTTTTTAAATTAAATTTAAAGCTATTTTTTAAAAAATAGCTTTATTTTAATATTTTTTTAAATTATATTTAGAATTATTTTTTAAAAGGATAACTGCATCTCGGATTATTTTAATTATTTTTAAATTTTTTCGTCGAATTATTCCTCAGGGGACAACTGCCTGACCCTAACCTGAGGGCCAACTCACGGTTTTCGCCCTATAATTATTAAATCTTATGCTTTTTATATGCTTTTATTCATATTTTCTAATATATCTCGTTTAATAGTTTTTAGTTAATTAATAAAATTAATAATTAATTAATCTTCGCGTTATTTAATCTTTTTTAAATATAAAGATATATTTATAATATAATTAATAAAATTAATAACTGTATCTCGCAGAAATTTAATAAATTAGTTTTAAATATTTAGATTAAAGTTTTTTTATTTTATTTTTATATTTTAAATTCGTATTACGCGATTCTTTAAATAGTTAATAATTTTATAAATAATATATAATTCATTTATTTTTATTAAATATATATAGATTTTTTAATTTTAATTAAAATTATTTAATTCGCGCGTGTCTTTATTTACGAAGATAAAAAATAATTTAATATATATTTTAAATAATTTATTACGTCGCGCGTTATTTAAGCGTTATTATTTTTAATTTATATTTTATATATTTTTTTTTATATAATTAGGCTAGCTCTTTTTTAAATATTAAAATTTAAATATATTAATTACGTCATTATACGCGTTTTTATAGTTTTTATAATTATTTTTTTTTCGTATTATATTTTTTATTTAGAATATAAATAAATTTTTTATTTACGAAATCCGTTTATTCTTCGCGTATTCGAGACGTATGTATAATAATTAAATATTTCTTATTTTTTATAACGAATATCGAATTCTTCGGAAGATTATTTTTAATATTTATTATTATAACGTTATAACGGATTATTTTTTATTAAAAAGATTATAACGGCTAGAATTATTAAAATAAGAATAAATAATATAATATAATTATTTAAATAATTATAAATATATTAAGATTTTATTTTAAATATAATATAATTATATTTAAAATAATAGCTAGATACTAATATATTTAATTATTAAAATTAATTATTAATTTCTTCTTAAGGAGAAGAGACTAACTAGCGGTATAGAAATACAGATATTCAGTTAATCTATCAGTTCCGGGCAGATTAACATACCTTTAGCTTATAGTACGCCTGCTGTTCGTAACAACTGTAAGGTGTATATAGATAGATTCCCATCAGCATGCTAATGCTATAGTAAACTGTAAAATATATATAGATAGCCTGTCTAGTTTTTAGATTAAGCCTAGGCCTATAATAAATCTAGATTAGATCAGAGCTTAGAGTGATCTACAATTTATTACAATAAGTTGACTTTACCCGGTATCCCCCACATTAGGAGGACCTCCCCTTATCACTACCCCACACATACTCAGATGAGCTGTTGATACTATTTTATCAACTCTTTATCCACCTCAGAACCGTGGAAAGATGCCGTGCCACTCTAGAGGATGTCTGTGTTCCAGACCTTAGTCTTCAGCCCAGTACTGTATCAATGCATACATGGGGAACTCATTCCCCCGCAGTTCCTCGGGACTCGGTTGATACCTTTGATTTGCTTCCCAAAGATGTGCCGTCATAACATGTGGCCATAAGGCGGGGAATCTCTGAGCAAGATCGCATCTGACAGATGATAGAGAGACTCGCTATGCCCATGGAATTTGTATACACATTTTGAAAATCTGTCCTATCTCGATATATTGCGGTCATAAGCCAATATGGGTTCAATTGAGGAAAGCAAATCATCAACCAGCGGTATCAAAGTCATCATTGTCGGAGCAGGTATGTTACCTGGCTTGCCAGTATGTCATCGTGCTAACGAAAGCCGTAGGCTTTGGAGGACTTGCAGCAGCGATAGAATGCCATCGGCATGGACACGATGTTGAGATTTACGAGTCATTCAACGAGCTCAAGGTCCTTGGGGATATCATCTCCTTCGGTGCGAATGGTGGTCGCATCTTTGCTCGGTGGTCTGATGGCGCTGTGGCGGATCGTATGAGGGCAGTCAGCATCGACCTTCGTCAACACGGTTTCAAAATCCACAAATACGACACCGGAGAAGTTGTTGCGCATCAGCAGACTCCCGAACTTGACCCCCTCGCCCCTGTTTTCAATGGTCATCGTGGGGAGCTTCATCAGATCATCTACAATTACGCCAAGGACGAGTTGAAGATCCCGATTCACCTGGGAAAGAGGATTATCAAGTACACTGAAGACGAGCATACGGCAGGTATCATCTTGGACAACGGACAACAGGTACGCGAGAAGAGAGTGACTCGTGTCCCAAGCTGACAGGAACATTTCAGATATCGGCAGATGTGGTTCTTGGAGCTGACGGCGTTCGGTCGAATGCTCGGACGTCTGTACTCGGCTATGAAGATAAACCAAAGAGCAGTGGGTACGCTATATGGAGAGCGTGGTAAGCGGTTCTTCTATGCAACCATTCGTGGCTAAGGTTGTGTGCAGGTTTCCAAACAAAGACATGATCAAAGATCCTCGGACTGCAGAATTCTGTACCAATGGTGACACATTCAATGGCTGGATCGGGCCTGATGTTCATTTTCTCTTCAGTACCATCAAAAACGGCTCAGACTGTTGTTGGGTGCTCACGCACAAAGATGAAGCAGACATCAAGGAGTCTTGGTCTCTTCCAGGGAACCTTGAAGACGTCTTCAGAGTCCTAGATGGGTGGGATCCACTCTGCAAAGCTATTGTCGAAAAGACACCCAGCCTGGTTGATTGGAAACTTGTCTATCGAGATCCATTGCCAACCTGGGTTTCGAGCCATGGACGAATTGTACTGATCGGAGATGCTGCACATCCCTTCTTGCCCACATCCGCTCAAGGCGCGACTCAGGCACTTGAAGATGCAGTCACTATCGCAGTTTGTCTTCGCAGAGCTGGCAAGTCCAATGTGCCGGCAGCTGTGAGGTCCCACCAGTCATTACGCTACGAACGCGTGAGAGCGGTACAGAAGACTGGAGAGACAACAAGAGATATGTGGCACAAGGCAGATTGGGACAAGGTCAAGAAAGATCCCAAGGCCATAGAGTTGCCTCGAGAAGATTGGATATTTAATCACGATGCAGAAAAGCATGCTGAAGAGGGTTTTGATGATGTTTTTAGGCAATTTGCTTGAGCGGTTATCAGAGTTCAGATGAGTTTTCAGTATAGTGTATCACTGTAATCATGTCCTTCAGAGGTTCTCTACATAATTGATCAGTCCAACTTTTGTCAGAACGGACCTCCACTCATCTACTGGGATCATCTTTGTACAACATACGCAACTGTCATACAAAGCGAATAGTTATGATAGATGATAGGTCATGATGTGTTTACGTATGAGCATCCAAAACAAAATCAGGCATTCTCATCCATCCCATGAGCCTTGCCGGTGTACGAGAGTCTTAGCACAGACATCCAACACATACCTCACACCGATAAATACTTAAGCGATGTTGACACTCATCTCAGCAGCGACGTGGCCATCTGACCACACAACCTCTTCGTGACTTGCGTGAGGAAGGTCATCGTCCTCTTTCTTCTCATCTTGAGTCACTTTGGTGATAGGTCCAACACATTGGTAAGTCCTGAATTTATGAGCATGGAGCCGGGCCTCAAACTTGGAGAGATGTTAGTCATTGATAAGATTGAAATGTTTGAGGACATTAGAAAGCGTACCATCTCGTCGATCTCTTCAAATTTGCGATTCTGAACCTCCGGAAGGTATAACCAAGTCCACAGAGCTCCAAGGAGACAGCTAGGCGTCCAAATGTAACCATACTTTGGACCTAGAGAGATATGTCAACAGCAGGATCCTAATCGTTGTGGCTGAATGCGCTTACCCCAGTTGAGAGAACCTGGGTTGATAAAATACGGAGCAGTAAAAGTGGCCAACCACGCCCCAAGAAAGCCCACTGCTGCAGCAAGTCCGAAGGTATATGATCGCAAGCGCTGAGACGGAAATTCTCCGGCACATAGCCAGGAGTACGTCGCCACCATACCGTTGTAGCCGATAATGTACACAACAGACACACCCACGATGACCTCATACAGGAGTTAACAAGACTTGGGAGCATATAATAGAGCATTCTTACCTTGCCGGTAGATTGAGTTCCAGGATGAAATTGGTAGACCAATGCGATAATGAGTTGGGTCACACCACATATTAGCATGCCTGAAATAAGGAAAAGCCTTCGGCGTCCATAGCGTGTGATAAGTGCGCTGTTCACAAGGATAGCAAAGACGCCGACAGCGGTCAGAATGCAAGTATTCTCAAATGCATTCCCAACATGGGCCATCTCAAAGAAATATGTACCATACGCTTTTCCTCGTTAGCAAAAGCAGAATAAGGAAAGAATTGTAGACTCACAGATCATGTACATGGTACCTGATGCGGCCTGCAGCGAGACACCACCTACGGCAAGCAAGGCACGACGTCTGTCGACAGGATTCTTGAACAAGTCGGAAACAGCAGCACTGCTTGCTAATGCTTTCTCGGCTTCAATACCGGTTCTGATCTCTGTAATTTCGCCCTCAACTGTATCGGGGTTGGGTCTCAACCACAACAGTGCGTTTCGGGCTTTGTCGGTTGAGCCGTGGAGCATCAGCCATCGGGGAGACTCCGGGACAATGAACAGACCAATCGAGACGAGCCCAGGAACGATGTAGATGATGCCCAAGGGGACAACGTATGCAGACTTGCCACTATATTTGACAGTGAAATTGTCCACGATCGTGCCTATCAAAGTACCTAGACCAGATCGTCAGTCAAGGGAAGCTAGCTCATGCGCCACGAACATACCAAACGAAGTCCAGGATTGGAATAACCCAATGACCAAGCCTCGATATTTAGGGGGTGAGCACTCCTTTGATCTTGTAAGCATATCACTCAGATGCACGAACTGCATATCGGCATTACCTGTAGATAGAGCTGCGAAAATGTCAAGAACATTCCATTCGCAAGTCCGATGAGAAATCTGGCAAAGTACAGCACACCGATGCTCACAGTCGTCATCATGAGTATATTCGCCACGATGCACAGGAGACAGGCGATCCATATCGAGATCTTGCGGCCAACAAGCTTGGCAACAAAACCTTCCGGAGTCAAAAAGGTTTCATGATGTTTTCGAGACAGGGCACTTACCAGCAGCGAGAGAGCTGATGAAAGCCCCCAAGATCATCAAAGAAGAGATGAGCTGCTGACGGACGTGCGGGATGTTCCACCCGATGGCCAAGTTCGGATTTCGCTCGCCGAATACCTGTGTATGATTAAAACTTTGGCCTTGCGTTCGATTCGTGAAGTGATACCTCGAGGAAGCCTGGCATAGCTTGCAACCCACCGATAATACCAAAATCAATTCCGTATTGGAAAGGACACATAGAAACAAGAGTGCAAGCTGCAAGGCACTTCCAGTGGGCTCTTAGATTGTCTTTGGGGTAGGTCGCCATCTTAGCCGTCGTATGCGTGCTTCCAGTATAGGTCGTTGAAACCCGCTCTTCGAGGTGCAAGGACGGAGACACTTTCTCAAAACGATGAAAAGAAGGAGACTGAACAGATCAAGCGAGCTACCAGGAAAGATTTTGGCAGCTGAAAGAATTGTCACGAGTGAAATACTCGAATAAGAATCAGATACGAAAACTGAGCTGTTTTGAAATGTTGCTATTATTGCTGCAAGCACATGTAGCTTTGAATTGCATGTGTGATCAAGATTTGTGCTTTCGACCAAGACTACATCTTTCCGGGGCGAGCGATAGACCCCCAATAGCAGATTGCTTGTCTGGCTTTCCCATGCTATAGCCGATGCTATATCCTACCGCTTCACGACGGTTTCGCATCTTCCTCGGTCGAGCTGGCTACGACCAACATCCAGCATGGTCGGCATCTGCACGAAAGTGATAAAAGAGGGGTAGTATCCATGCTGAGGGGGAGAGTGCCTGACCTTACAGCTGTACGATACCATGTTGATGGTGTGACGGATAGTACTCCTGGCTAAATGAACATCACATGGCAGAAGCAAGTTCCACAAGAGATACAAAACTGAGGCATAGTAGTAACTGCCGACAAGGGCAACCTGTATGATACCTGCAGAATCCCTGCCCGATATTTACGGCGAAGGGTGACGTCCAAAAATCCGGGGTAGAAGTTGGGGAGTGGGGTAACGGGGTAACAACCGGTTTAGCCCCTTCCGGTCTCTTGTCCTTGAGAAGTATATCATCATACCAGACCAGAAAGTAGAGCTGCACGTCTATTCTCCTCAGAAGCTCCCCAGGGAAATAAATAGAGACCATTTTTGGCTGATACAATTGTTTTCGTGTTGTTTGTAGAAGATATGTTTCTTGAAAAATGGCCTCACGACCTCCGCGCAACACCGTCCTTGTCTCTGGCACCTTTGCCGCCCCTGATATGGCTACTGGTCATCACGGGAATAATCTTTGGCATAGTAACGATTGATTATATCCGAATGCTACGTCTCAGAGCCAAAATAGTAAGACAATGTGTGGTCGTGGCATACTGGGATTGCATTAAACTGACCTCATCGACTTATAGCCGCCAGGACCATTCCCCTTGCCACTCATTGGAAATACTCATCTCTTACCTGACGTCAAACCATGGATATACTTTGAAAGGCTTGCAAAGGAATACGACACCCCAATCATCACGTTCTGGATTGGAAGGCCAGTTTTTCTGAAACTTGGTCCACACCTGACTGCTGACTGTGCATCAGGAACCCGACGATGTGGATATGCGAGGCGGGTACGGCGTCTGAGCTTCTGGACAAACGCGCAGCCATTTATTGCTCCAGACCTCGTATGGTTGTATTCGGGGAGCTCTTTAGCGGCCAGAAGAACCTTGTCACAATGTATGCACGAACGCCAGAACAGAGGGACCGCTTCCGCGTTCATCGCAAATTGATGCATCAGGGTGTCGGTATTCAAAAGGTGAAGCAGTACCGCTCATTTCAAGACAACGAGAGCAGACTGGTAGCTTATGATATGCTACGAGATCCGGAAGACTACGTTCGCCATCTGGAGCGATACGCGACGAGTGTAGTGTCTATCATCGGATTCGGCAGACGTGTTTCCTCGCATAAGGATCCCCTAATCACCGAGGTCATTGACAGAATGCATCTTGCCGCGGACCTCAATGTACCTGGGAAGCACTTCCCGATGCTGATGGAAACATTCCCGAGTGAGTGAGATCCACGGTCTTTGGAGGTCTCCACTGACATGATTTTAGTTCTCGCCAAGTTTCCCAACGTGGTGAGCATGGTCCAACTGCCTGGATTTGCTCTGTTTTCTAACCGCTCTGTCGCAGCTTGCACCGTGGAAGAGAGGCATGGGTTCGAGAGGTAGCAGAGCCGGGCAACTCTTTTTTTACGCTCTTGCAGACGAGACCAACTCAACGCCGGGACACGACGACGCATATGCCAAAAACATTTTTTCTCAAGCGCCAAAGTACAATCTTGATCCGATAGAGATATCCGCTCTAGTAGGTAACATCTTCGGGGCTGGAGCAGACACGTCGAGCAGCACTCTGATCTCTTTTGTGCTGGCCTGCTGTGCTTTTCCGGAAACTCTCAGGCCGGCGTGGGAAGAGCTTGACCGAGTCGTCGGCCCTACTCGGAGTCCGCAGCTCGAGGACCAGTCGGAATTACCATATGTGAATGCCTTCGTCAAGGAAGTGTTTCGTTGGCGCAGTGTTGCAATCATTGGTGGACAACCCCATGCTCCCGTGCAGGACGACGTATACAACGGCTGGCTGATACCCGAGGGAACCTGGATCCAGGGTAACATATGGGCAATCCACAGGAACGAACGTGACTTCCCGGACCCAGACCGCTTCGATCCCTATCGATTTCTCGACGGACATGCCAATCACAGACCCTTCCCCAACGAACGTGGGTACATGACGTTTGGCTGGGGTCGAAGGGTGTGCAGCGGCCAAGCGTTGGCAGAGCAGGGAACTTGGATGACTGTGGCAAGACTGCTGTGGGCCTTTGATATTGCAAAGCCGAAGGACGCAAACGGGAATGAGACTCCTGTAGACATATTCAATTACACGTAAGTGGTGTCAGTTGTCGCAAAGCGGACAGTCACTAACGAGTTGCTCAGCAACGGACTGAACATGCGACCACAGCCATTCAGATGCAGTGTGAAGCCTCGATCTGAGGAGATCAGAAAAGCCATTGAACGTGAAGGCCGAGAAGCATCACGAAATCTGTCGGTATATGAGGGCACCACCAACTTCACCATGGGCAAGTTCGTCGAGCAAGCTGCATCATATAAACCAAGCGAAAAAGCTTAGAGCCTCGGACATGATTAGATAATGGATCCAACACTTCCAGATTAACGGGGGTACTAGTATTTTGGCCCTCTGATTAATTACTTACTAAGAGTTTTAATACGTATTAATACTTATAAGTCTTTTTTTTAAAACTAAAAATATTACCTAATTAAATAATTTATATACGTTTTAACCGTTTTAAAAAGCTTTAATTACCGTTTTATATAAAATATTTATAATATCTCAAAGATCTTTAATTATTCTTTATTATTAAATATAAAAAAAACGTATAATTATTACTGTTCGAGATTATATTATTAGGGATGATTAAAGCTACAGGATTATTAAAGATTTAAATAAAAAAATATAAAAAATCCTATATTAAAAAGTCTGTTAAGAATCTTAACAGTATATACTAATATTCTGAGATTTTTAATTAGAATACTAGTATAAATTACGTATTAATACCAAGACAGTGGCTTGTTTGATATATTAAATGGATCTGAATAAACAATCTTGATTTTATATCATGAATCTCAGAAAATCAGCTCTGAATATCAAGACACAAATCTTTATATTGAAATCGATTGGTTTTAATTATATTGCTTAGATCTTTGGTTGAAATGAATTATCAAAGAGAATTTTGGGGGCTATCCCTATAATATATCTCCCAGCTCTTGGGCCATCATCGGTTGATCAACCTTCATTATCCTTACACTGTAATCCGGGAAAATGTCCACAATATCTCGTGATGACCGCCCCTCCTTCATATACGGAACAGCCTGGAAGAAGGATCGGACAGGCTCTCTTGTTAAACTTGCTCTACAGACAGGATTCCGTAGTATTGACACCGCCTGCCAAACAAAGCACTATCGGGAAGATCTCGTCGGTGAAGGTATTTGTGACTTTTCCGCCGAAACGCCCATCCACGAGAAGACTTGTACATCCAAACCAAGTTCACCCGACCGACGGCCCAGGACCCATCTAATTGTCCTTACGAGTTATCAGCTTCCTTGGAAGATCAGATAAACACATCCGTGTCTGTCTCTGTCAAACAGTTGCGCTTTTCGTCCAGCGCTTCCGACCAAGATAGTTACCTTGATGCAATCCTTCTGCACTCGCCCTTTCCTGATGACTTCCTCACCACTTTGCGCGCCTGGGATGCTCTTGCGGCTCATGTTCTCCACACCATCCGCGAGTTGGGCATCTCTAACGTCTCACTACGATGTTACAGGAGCTGTATGAAAAGGCGACGGTGAAGCCAGGATTTGTGCAGAAGCGATTCGTGGCAACAGAGTCCTACGAAGCGGAGATGCGTCAATGGTGCGGTTCCAGGCACATAAAATCTTGAAGGGTAACGAGTGGTTACTGACACAAGATGTTGTAGGGAGTGTGTCGACTGTGTTAGAGGTATCTCGACAGGTAGCCCTCTATCTACTGATCGGCGGTTTGCCAGGAGTATGTATCGTGAATGGGACCAAGAGAGAGGACCATATGCGAGAAGATATAGATGGACTCACCAAATAGGAGAGTTGGGTTTCGGAGGAAGGCAATGAAGGGCGATGCCGAGAGTGGATGCACAACTTCAAGAGGATAGTTGGTTGATCGATCCATCTGCGCAATTCAGTGAAGGTGTGGCTACCAGAAGAGCGTAGAATATAGTTTGCGAGCATATCTCTCACCTTTGCATTCATATACTTGATATAATATAGGCTTTGGCTTCAAACCTCTTACCTTCCATTGACGATCCGGCTGTAGTCTTCCTCGCTCGTCTATGCCATGATGTCTACCTTGTCAGCAAAGACGAGAAACATTTGGAACCCAGTCCATGAGACCCTTAATCTTGTATACAGTATATATTCAGTATCTCCACAAGATGTTCTCGCTCTCGTCTTTGCATTCTTTTTCATCCTCAAAGACAGAACTCACCGTATTGAATATCATAACGCCGTCGCTATGCCTGTATTGTACATATCAGAATGGCTGCCATTCCAGTTTTCTCATGATAGCAAAACTTTCAAACGGAACACCACGCCATTTTCTCTGGCCATCAGGCCCTTCTTTATAGAATTCAGGTTCGAAACTGACCTGACCCCATGCTTCGACCATCTTCCTCCAATAGCAGGCAATAGCAGCGGGTGTGATGTATCGATCTCGAAAGTTCTCAACGCTATTCTTCGCAATCCGTCGTGCCTCCTCGGGATGTTCTACCAGGTATTCCATCTTGTCTTCAAGATCACTGAAGTCATTCTCCACCTGTACAAAATTCTGTAATGGCCCAGAAGAGACTAGGAGATGCTGGTGATGTTGTATCCAGAAAAGCTTGTGGGAAACGATGACTGATTCGCAATTTTGAACATATTTAAGGCGGCCAGACCATGCCCTTCCTTCGGTGTGTTGAATGAAAGCATATTTGCAGTGATCTTCGATATCTAGACGATGGCGTTGTTCATCGGTTTCAGCCTCCCAAACAAGAACCTTCACATCAGCCCAAGTCTTATTTGTAGTCTTTTCAACCAAGTTCTGGCGCAGGACTGGTGCAACTGCTGGTTCGATTGCACCTCTCCAGACAAGCTTCTGAATCTTATCATCAAAAGACACCTGATCTTCGACATCGCGCATACGCCTTCTGACCTCGGAGAATGTACCAATGCCAGGTTCGGGCCAAGCATAGAAACCAAAGTCTGGCATAAGCCACGTATTCATATCGTCTGGCTTGCGGTCATAAGACCATATAGGTAGCTCTCGATCAACGGTCCAATCTTCGATGCTGAAAACGAACTCGATGTTACGGAGGGGTTGGCGGTCGGATGCAGCCATGAGCGCACGATTGAGGGAATGAAGGGTGGTGTAGATTCTGGATTTCCGCAAGGTTGGTTCGACAGCGTCGATCACGTAAATCTACCATAGTTGGTCAGCCTCATTCTGGACAACCGAGCTCTAGATGTACAGACCTGCTGGTCCCAGATAAGGACTCTTACTGTCCCTGGCGGCCATGAGTCGCGCGACGACAATTCCTTCTTGGTGATAGGTTTATGCCTGCGGCTTTCGACCACCCTTTCGATCTCTGCGAATAAACCTGGAAAGGCACTGTCGCACTGTTCCGATGTCAACCCATAATTATTTGCGTCTCGCCTCGCATCAAATACCCATGCTGGATTGGGGTTCGAGCTGAAGCCGGTAGATGGAGGATGCTGAGACCCTAATGCAGTTTTCGAGAAGGTGTTAGTCGATCTGGTAAGGCTGATGATAACGAATAGAGCAAAGATGACTGCGCTGACGATGTAGGCAATCTGACGTTGAGTCTTAGTTCCATATCCGCTCAGTTGTCGCCATTGTTGGTCCCATGTCATCTTCGGGACGCACTGGTGTGAGAAAGCTGGGTAACTTGATCAAGGTGAGAGAGGCGTAAGGATCATTGCTGTAGATTCGCTAAAACATGTCGCACAAGTACAATCTTGACTGATCCTCTCAGATTCCAGAGTAAGTCGAACTTGATTGTAATTACCTGTTGAGTATCCGTATTTAATTAGGAATGACGAGGTCCCTGTTTCATGATCGATTACGGTAAGCCATGGAGAATGGAACCGAAGCTTAGGGGTCTCATAGCCCAAGGGGAATATTTCCTCCTACAACACACGAAGTTGACGGTGACAATATCAACGACAGAACAAGATCTCCCTATGTTATGAATTCGAGTTGTATCTATTGTCCAATCTGGCTATTCCGGGGGTAATGATGGCTGGTCCAGGCTGTTGTTGCTGTGACATCAACGCCCATGTCCACACGGTCCCGCCTCACGAGCGGAGAGCACGCGAGCTTTGTCTCGAGGTTAACAGCGACAAACGCCGTTCTCTATGAACGAATTTCTTCAAAATACCGGATATATGAACCTGGAACAAGGTCCCGGCAGATATATCCCGACTAGAAAGGATCCTTACGTATCAGCGAGCTTCCATTGCGATTCGATCGATTTCAGAATATGTCTTCTCGGTTCCAGAGTTGTGTTGAGAAGGGCCAGAGGTATGCGTTCAGAGTCCGATCCAATTAGTGATTCTTCTCGCTCCTATCAGGGGCCGCAAACTCTCGGCAGAAATAGAATAATTCCAACAACTCAACACTCGCCAATCGTGCCAGGAGGTCGAATTTTTCCGGAGATCCCAGTATAGTCCTCACAGGTCGGATGATCGTTCTGGCCTTGCTGTAGCTGAACTCAATTTCGACATCTCTCGGTCATCTATACCCTTTTAAGGTTGGTCAATATTGTAAGAGACTTGTCGCCAAAGCAGGAGTTCGACTTCATATCCTTTGCCGAGCGGAGCCGAGCTGAGAAATGGCGGCGTTGACAATCAATTTACAAGTATCATCTCTGCAAAGAAATGGAGGAATGCATAGACTAACACTAGGGTGTTGCCCTCAATCCGACAAGAACCCCGCACGTTCGATATCACCATCAAGCTAGGTCTTTCATACCCCGCCAATCAATGATCTCAACTTCCATACTGTCGTGATGGTGTGTTGTTGAAAGATAGCCTCGGTCAGATTCATGTTGCACTAAATAAAAGGCACAGAAGACACCTTACCATACGGAGCATTGCCCCTTTGAAGAGGAAGCTTCATCGTTGTCTTAGCGAAGGCGGGATGAGATCGCTCGTTGAGGGAGGCGTCAACGACTCCCTTGAGTATCAGACAGCCGATCAGCCGCAATAGTCAATCTTCTAGCTTTTAGACTACTCGGAGTGCGTACTCGATTTTGGTATCCAGACAAAAGAGGGATGAGTGAAAGGGATGCTTTCAACTGGTGAATGGTCTTGTGATGTTCACGGCAAGCCCCAAGCCGACAGCACCTCGGCGTCTGTGTTCGCTGCAGAGGTGTCCGAGCCTTCTTCTGGTTCCATGTGACAACTGAGCGGTCATATATGGATGAAGTCCCGGGTTATGTTGGACATACGTGTTAGATCGACTATTGCGTGAGTCTAATGACACCCTCCCAGAAAATGGCACTCATATTGATTACGATTGTTTTCTTGACAGCAGCTTTGGCGGCTCCGGCCAGGCGGGCTACCGCTGCTCCAACTGTGACAATAGCCTCACCTCAAGCAACGATTGTCGGACTCCCTGGTGATGTCGAACAGTTCCCTGGTGTACCATTTGCACAACCCCCCACAGGTTCCTTACGCTTGAAACCTCCACAGGCATTGGCTGAACCTCTTGGGACATATGAGGCAACGGCCAATAGACAGGCATGTCCTCAATTCTTCGCCAGTACTGTTCTCAACGATGCAATCCCGACATCTGAGATTGGCTTGCTCCTCGATACGCCACTTTTCCAAAGAATCCTCAACGCAGGAGAGGACTGCCTTTATCTCAATATCCATAGACCTTCTGGTACCAATTCCACCTCCAGATTACCAGTCCTCTTTTGGATATTTGGGGGAGGTTTCGAACTAGGTTGGAATGCGATGTATGATGGGAATACCTGGGTGAGTGAGTCTGTCACGGAAGGAAAACCCATTGTTTTTGTCTCTGTGAACTACAGAGTTGGTGGCTTTGGTTTTCTACCAGGTGCTGAGATCCTTGCTGATGGATCGGCAAACCTCGGGTTGCTGGACCAAAGGCTAGGTCTGCAGTGGGTCGCGGACAACATTGCGGCGTTCGGAGGTGATCCAGAGAAGGTCACAATATGGGGCGAGTCTGCTGGTGCTATTTCGGTCTTGGATCAAATGGTCCTCTACGATGGAGATACAACTTACAACGGCAAGCCTCTCTTCCGGGGAGCAATTATGAACTCAGGTAGCATAGTGCCAGCAGACCCCGTCGACTGCCCCAAAGGCCAAGTCGTTTACGATACCGTGGTTGAAAATGCAGGATGTTCATCAGCAGATGATACGTTGGCATGTCTCCGAGAGATCGACTATGAGAGCCTGTTGAACGCTACGAATTCCGTGCCAGCTCTCCTTAGCTACTCTTCGATTGCCTTGTCATATGTCCCTCGGCCCGATGGTAGCGTCCTCACGCAGTCACCGAACTTGCTCGTGGAACAAGGCAAATATGCACGTGTGCCATTCATCGTGGGCGACCAGGAAGATGAAGGAACGATTTTTGCGTTATTTCAATCCAATATCACAACCACAGTCGAAATGGTCAACTATCTACTAACGGTGTTCTTCCACCATGCTACTGCTAGTCAAATTGAGGAACTAGTCTCTACGTATCCGGATATTTCAGATGGATCACCATTTCGCACAGGTGTATTAAATGACTGGTATCCTCAATTCAAGATCCTGGCAGCCATTTTGGGTGATCTCACGTTCACTTTGACACGTCGAATCTTCCTCAATACTGCCATTTCCGTCAACCCTGATGTTCCCTCTTGGTCATATTTATCATCTTACGACTATGGCACCCCTATCCTAGGGACATTTCATGCCGGCGATATTCTTCAGGTGTTTTTCGGAATACTACCCAACTTTGCTTCGGCTGGCTTCCATGCTTACTACCTGTCATTTGTCAATACCTTGGATCCAAACAACGGTACCTCGAGTACCTTCCCGAATTGGCCTCAATGGAGCACTTCAAACCAGCTACTTAATGTATACCCGACCTACGGGATGCTTCTATCGGACGACTTCAGGCAAGACACATATAACTTCCTTGTTGAAAACATCGACTCTTTCTACCTTTGATGATCTAGCCATGATGGAATGGGCGTGGAACTTTGACTACTATGTAGGATTCAATGGAAATTTTCCTGGACATACCTGAAAATCTGACACTCTTACCGGATATGGGCCATTACTCGTTGACATACTCTGTGGAAAATATGTTCACCCCTACAAATAGGGGAGGAGACGGTCGTAGTGACATGATCCGGTTGTAAAACGGTGCTAGTCCTTCCCGCAGATTATAGCATCATCCTGATGGTATCAACCAATGGCTCGAGAGATGCGAAGTAGGACATCAAATAGAGCATCTGCTCACGTAATGCGTCTCTGAAGTATGACACTGGAGACAATACCCGAAATCTTTCTATTTTAGGGATACGTTTACGAATACGAATGATCAGCTATTGTGGCTCAGCTGTGGCGACAGAGATTGTTGAGCCACACACCAACTTGCCAATTAACGAATGAGCAAACACCAATCCCACTTGTCCGGGACCTGACTTGCTACCCTACTGCTATGTACGTAGTATGCATATCCGGTTGGAATCCTGGCCTTCTCAGCAGGGCAATGATAGAAATTGCAACGAAGAGTTCGCACGTGCCGTGATGAGCCACAATCTCCATGAACAAGCCGTCCCTTGCTCGACGCATGTTCATGAAACGGATTCGGAGATATCTTCGGCCAATAGCAGTGCTGCTCGGTTCTTCCTAGTTGTCGATCTGAAGCTACTCCATCAAATTTCTCCCCGATGGTGCAGTAGTCCTAGATTCATCACTGTTGAAAGGAATGGCAGTGCAACCAGCCTCGCAAGGTAGCGGATTAATGTAGCCGAGTTGACGTAACTTGATTCCCATCTCCTGATCTGCGTCTTCCCTTTAGATTTAATGTATCTCCAAGAGGGATGTGGTGGAGTATGTGGGCATTATTCAAGTATCCTGGTCACGTTTGAGACGAAACCTTAGGGACATTTCCCCTTACAAATATTGAATGACATTTGGCATCACATTGTCCCTGTAGTGCGTTCTCCTTTGCTTGTCTGAATAAACCATTGTCATTCCCATTTCGACTGTACAACAAAGACAATCTCCCGCTTATTACAACCTCAATCTGCGGAGACGACCCTGTTCCCTTTGTCGACGCGCAACGTGGGATCCACTCCAGAGTCAAAGTGTAGACTCCTGAAATATCAATGCCCAACGACAGTCTGCGATAATCCAGGAACTTCAAACGTGTTGGATGCCACAAGTAGGGAAATAACATGGAAAAGGGTGCAAACGGTGCAAGATAAGGTACTGAAGAAGGAGATATGGCGTACAGTCAACACCCGCAATATCAAGCTGCGCCAAACAATCACGGAGCTCCCCCACCCGGTGGTGAACAGTGGCAACAACCACAGTATGCAGATGGTCATGGCTACCAAGTCAATCAATATGGTGCAGATGGTCATGAGCCACAAGGCGCTGGTCAAGGTTGGGGCCAAGGTCACCATGACCAGTATCAGTATGGCTACAACCAGCAGCCGATGAATGGTGGCTATGATCAGTACTATGCCCAGCAGCAATATGATCAAGGTCGTCGCCAGCCAAATGGATATGGAGAGTATCAGGAGCAGGGCTACCATCAAACTAAGCAACAGAGACAACAGCCGCGGGAGAGGCGCCACCCCGAGCAGTTAGATACTCGACAGAAGCCAAAGCGTAAGTTCGCAAGACCCGTAACATTCACCGCTCACATTTCCACGCAGCCCGAGAGCGAATCCTACAGGAGCCTGTCTCCCCTGATACATTGGCCTGGGACAACCCCTTTCCGACCTTCAATACCAAGAAAAAGGACAAACAAAAGAAACATAATAGCATAGAGGCTGAAATGGGTAAAATGGGTATACAGGATCCATCGCATCCAGATAGACCGCACACCTCTCATGCGCACAGAAAACCGGGTGATATCATACCTCCAACATCACAAACACAACGGAGACCAGACGAGTCAAGACCGCATACCTCGCATGGCGCCGGCTCTGAAGGGCGTGGAAGATCTCCTAGTGGAGGGCAATTATCGCCATTACCACAGCAAGGTGGGCATCCGAGAATGCGATTAGACCCTGCTCGTGTACCACCAACAGCTATTGGAAGAGAGCAGTACCACAACCAGCCGATGTCGCCTCTCGGTGGGTACGACACCGGACCTCAAGGCTTTCAAAGCAGATCCCGAGGGATGTCGAGGAGCAATACCATGCCCGATGTAATAAGCCCTCCCATCAATATGCATGAACCCCCACAGAATTGGCAAGACCCAGCAAACGTGGCCGGTTACCATGGTCCTTCGGACAGAGATTATTTGGATGCGCGCCCAGCAACTTCTGGAGGTCAGCCTCAAGGGAAGTATCCAGTTCAGTGGCCTACGTCAGATCTACCTCCGTCAAATCCAAGAGCACCTTTCCCTCCACAGCCACAGCAACCTCAACAAAATGGCAATGTTAATCAGCGTCAGATTCCTACACAGCGGAAGCCTCTTCAAGATTCCCGCCCGTATCAAGGGTCGGCACCTGCACAACAGCCGCCACAAATTGGCCAAGGAAGTCGGCCGAGTAGAGTCACAGAGCCTGAAATGCCCAATTTTGATGCTATGCAAGGTCCCGTCCCAGACGAACTCAAGTTGGAGTCCGTAGCACCTCCTATCGCGAAGCCAGCATACCAGAAGCCATCATATAAATCCCCCGATCAAATTCAATCTCCGACATCCATGCAAAGTCCAGTACAGGCAATACCTCAGAGTGTGTCACAGCCGAATATGGGAGGAGCAGACTCCGCACTTGGAGAGTTTTCATTTGGACTATCTACGTCGCCGAATCAAAGTCGTGCTCCACCTAGGCAAGGTGCTTCTGCAAAATCCGGGCCACCGTTTCAACCACCCCAGACCTACGATCCACGGTACAATCAGTCTACAATGAGTCCGGTTGAAGGAAGAAAGGTTCCAGGAGGAGACAAACAATATTCTGCTGGTGGACCAACCACGGGGGGTGTCAGGGACCGTCAATACAATGTCAACGACCAACGGCCGCCTACAGATGTGGCGCCTACCACTTCAAATGGGTATAATCCTCCATTACGCCCATCGAAAGGACATCCAAACGCGTTTCCTCCCCCAAATATGCAAGCAAAGCCTGGCGCGGAACAGTCCCTATATCTCAACAACAAGCAGCCTCCACCCCAACCCTTCCCAGGAAGTGAGGGTCCCAGTGCGCAACCAAGTTCGACTACATACCCAGCATCAAGGCAGATCCGGTCACCAGATGGAGCTGGTAGTCAAAATCGACGTCCAGTGAATGATCAATCCGTTGTTCGAGATCTGCCACCAAATGTGTCTTCGAAGTCCGTGCGATCTCCAGATAACCGCCCTCCGCCTCATCAGGAATATCCGCCAAGCGCATCTGGTCCCCGTGGAAGTCATCGAAATAATCTACCTCCCTCTAGGGGTCAGAACCAGCCTCCATTACAACAAAGCTACCCACCAAACGGGCCTCCTCAACAATCCCAACAACAGTATCCACCTAGGACCGCTAGCCGGACCGCTGGTCGATCAGATCATGGTCTAGATGCCGTGGTTAGCGCACCCTCTATGCAGCAGCAATACCCGCAGTATGATCAGCAGTATCAACAAGGCTATGGACAACAGGACTGGAACCAACAGGATTACGCTGACGGTGCTTATGGCAATGGATATGATTATGGCCAGGGCTATGGTCAGGATCAGGGTTATGATGGCTATGGCAGCGAGGGTTATGCGCAAGGATATCAACACCCCTATAACCCTCCACCAGGTGAACCGTTCCAACAAGCTCCATACAACGGGGCGCAACCTTTCGCTGGGAGGCCGAATACCTTGGAACAGCAGGGCTCTCGCCACTCTGATCCACACACTTTCCCTGGCCCATTGGCAGGCACGGCAGGTCCAGCTGGCCCTAATGCATTACCCCCAAATGGAGCATTAAACGCACGACCACCACCAGTACGGCCTGGATTAGATCCTCAGATCACGCCAACTACTGTGAGCGATAAACCACCGCCGGTCCGTCAGTACGACAATACCGCTCAGACCCAGCAACAACCTTCTCAACAGAAACAAGCGTCCCGACCTTCGAGTGACCAACCCAAACGTGCTTCAATTCCTGTTACAGCATACGACCTCAATTTGCTACAACAAACAATCAGAAGCAATCCTGAAGACCACAAGACCGCGCTGACGTATGCTAAAAAGCTTGTTGAAGCGGCTTCCGTGTTGGCCAACGAAGGTGGTAAAGCAGATGCAAAGACGACCCAGAAGAATCGAGAGCGGTATATCTTCGATGCCCATAAGCAGGTCAAGAAACTTGTTAATGTGGGATACCCCGATGCGATGTTCTTCTTAGCAGATTGCTATGGGACTGGTGGTCTTGGACTGCAGGTTGATCCGCATGAAGCTTTCAAATTGTACCAGTCAGCCGCCAAAGTCGGTCATCCTCAAGCTGCATATCGTGTAGCTGTTTGCTGCGAGATGGGCAACGAAGAAGGCGGTGGAACCAAGAGAGACCCTATACGCGCTGTTCAGTGGTACAAACGAGCTGCCACGATGGGTGATCCTCCAGCCATGTACAAAACGGCCATGATTTCACTAAAAGGTCTTCTCGGCCAACCTCAAAACCCGCGTGAGGCATTTACCTGGTTGAAACGTGCTGCAGAAAAGGCCGATAGGGAGAATCCGCATGCATTACATGAGCTTGGTCTTCTCTATGAGTCAGCAGGGCCCAATGATGCTGTCATCCGTGACATGACTCATGCTCGTGAACTGTTTGAGCGAGCTGCCAAATTGGGGTACAAGTTCTCGCAACACCGTCTAGCGACCGCATATGAACGTGGTGGTCTTGACTGTCAAATCGATCCTCGCCAAAGTATCATGTGGTACAGCAAAGCTGCCGCCAAAGGTGAACATCATTCAGAACTGGCTCTCAGTGGTTGGTACCTTACTGGATCCGAAGGAATACTACAACAAAGCGACACCGAAGCATATTTATGGGCCAGAAAAGCAGCGCAATCTGGCCTTGCCAAAGCCGAATACGCCATGGGGTACTACACAGAAGTGGGCATTGGAGTTTCGCCCAATCTCGACGAAGCCAAAAAGTGGTACTGGCGCGCTGCCTGTAAGTTCTCTTGTCATTCTCTCTTGTCCTTCATTGCTGATAGTATATAGCTCAGAATTTCCCCAAGGCTCGTGAACGCTTAGAAGCGCTCAAAAAAGGTGGAGCTAAGATGCAGAAGACTAGATTATCGAGATCCAATATCAACAAGCAAAACGAAGGCGACTGTAGGGTGATGTAACATTGAACCACCTAGGGTTTGGCAAGGAGTTTGGATATTGGTCACATCGATGGGACATTTCTTCGGCGTTTGCTTTCGAACTTTTTGGCCAAGTTCACATATGACCCATGACTTTCGGACTTGAACGAACACCAGCTGCAGTGCTTTTCAAGACTATTGAATACATCTACCGCATATAGCACACGGTCCAAAGAACGTGTTATTTCTTCCCAACAGTAACAATAGAACACGTGAAAATGTCAAAAGATAATATCATCAAGTAAACTAGCGATCCCAATTTTCAAAGCAAACAAGATTCAAAGAGTTCCATCTAAAGCAATAAGCGGTCAGGAATGAGGGAGGACACTTGTGGTTGATTTTATGCGGAGGTCAGGTTTGGAAATATAAAATATTATAATGGCTGCCATTCTGACTACCTCAGGTGCATTGACAGTTGAGCAATCAATCGTCCGCAGACTAGACATGGTATTTACATGTGAGAATACAGCCATGGTTTAAGCACTTGATACTAATTAGCAAGCATTTGCAAATTGGATTGAATTATATTCAATGCTAAGCGGGTTTGTGCAGCGTCTCGCTGGCTTTATAGGAATCAAGATGGTATATATTACGTTCATGAACCAGTGAACATGAACATGAATGTCATCGCGATGGGCGGTTTCTAGATCAATATAAAGAAAAGTGTGCTCCCCACGGCGTATGTGTATCATTTCCAGGGCATACTGTCCAATGCCCATCCACCCTTGAACCGAGTCCCGCAAACGCCTTTTGTAACACAAGAAATCCACGTAATAATTCCAAGCTATCAGGGTGCAATCATCCACCAAGCAGCTCCGAGGACATTGAGTGCGAGGATCACGGTAAAGATGGCCGCTCCTGCTTTGTCTCCTGCTGTTATAGGGTCCGTAAATTCAGTTGGGGTCGAACCCCCCTGGCTTGCAGGACCCGAATCTGTGCCTGCAGAAGGGTCCCCTTTGCTGATACCTCCAGTTGTGTTGCTGACTGGGCCCGCGACTGTGTCAATGAGATTGGCTTGAATGACTTCTAGTGCACTCATTTGTTCTCCAACTCCAGCAGAACCATCGTAACTGGCCCCTCGGGTCCATCTGAGGCCGCAGTCACTACCATCTCCACCAGAACATTGAGCCGCCGCTGCTTGAGCAGATGCCTGAAGCTTTGGCATAATAATGTCACGAGTGAACGGTGCAACTTTGGTAGTCGCTGCCATCCAACGGGACAGGTATGCTTTAAACGATCGCTGATCAGTGTTGCAAAGACCATTAGACTCGCAAGCAATCTCAGTCATGACATTCGGCGGATTTTGGGAGAAGAAGACGTTGATTCCTGTCAAGATGCCTTCAACCCGCTGTTTCCAGAGATCAGAACCATTTGTCTGACACCGTTAGCTATGACCACGATAGAATAGTAAGGGGTCCCTTACGTAGTTGTACATGCTAGCAGCCCCGATAAGAAATGTGCCAGCGTTGTAGGTCCACTGGATATGGTTTGTCGTCGAACAATTATTGCCGGCATCGGTACCGTCAAAAAATTCGTACGACGGGCTCATCAAGCCAACGTCGGAGACCCAATCCCACATTCTGTCCGCCCACTCCGCGTAGGTATCGTTTTTGGTGTATACGGCGAGGCGAGAGGCAATGTTGAAAAAGCATCCGTTGGATATTGTATTCTTATAGTCGTACCCATTGTTGAACGTAAAGATTTGCCATCGCAACCCCCCGTTACATGTAGCGTTATCCCAACGAGCCGTTTGTAGATTGAAAACAGCCTGGGCTAGCTCTAGCCACTGTGGTTGACCTTCCGGAGGATTGGGGAACTTGGTTTCAGCCGCTGAAAGTGCCGCCATGGCCCAAAAAGATTGATCGTCGTTACCCTCGGACTTTGTTTGATTTGGTGGCATGAAATCGTTGTCTGGGCCGACTTGATGGAGTATCGCCTGTGTGACCTCGTCGTTGTACGTGTCATCTTGCGTATAATACCAATAATCAACCATCGAGCCGAACATCGCTCCGGCTTCCCACCAAAAGTATGGCGAGGGTAAATTTCCAGGTACATCCCCCGTTCTATTGCCAGTATAATATTTCATCATCCCGCCTGCAATCGTAGATGCTGCTTGCTTGATAGAATCTGCCAAATTGTGAGCGGAGGTAGCCAACGACGATACGGACATAAATTTGTCTCTTACCAGGCTGTGTCAAGTCCAAGTCTATAGCAGACACGAGCTGCAAGCCTGCCAGACTCAACCCCCATATAGCTTTGGAGGATAACCGCATGATAATCCAAATGAGATGTATGTAACGGCAAGTAGTTCTCGACGACGCTCGTAGAGCGTAAGTGCTGACGAATTGATCTCCGCGCGATTGACTATCCTGGAGAAGAGTAAAGGGAGATTGAATACGCAAATACTTGAAAGATCGGACTCCAGGCCTCTTGAATGTAGTAATTAATATAGTCAACACTAGGAACTTCCAGCTGCGTAACCACAGTTGACTAACAGAAATGAACGAGCGACCAGCGACTATGATCTCGAAGAAGCGGTCCGGCCGGAATGGAGAAAGGAAGGAAATGAGAGAATGCTTAGCACAGCAAGCAGCGTAAACCGAATGAGAAAACAAAGACAGATGAAGGTAGGAAAACTGTGAACATGACTGGTGGCCAAGCACAGTCAAGGCGATACCAAGACGAGAGGAATTGCTCTAGAGAATTGGCAGTGGCAGTGAGAGCATGACGGCAGAATCACCATCTCTAACCTACGGGATACTCACAAATCAGAAGGGGGTATAATAAGGAAATCTGCGACATTTCGAATGTCATAAATTGCAGCGAATGTGGTGGACGGGATCAGATTGGATCGTGGTGAGCAACTGGTTCTTTTGCCAGATGAGCCCAACTCCAGGATTCTCCCTCAGTGGCTTGTCGCAGTCCACGTCGCGCCAACGCTTCAGCTGGATACTTCTCCACTTTTCCATTTGCTGTTCTTTTCCACTATCAAGATCAATGTGATTCCACAGATCAGGCACAGGCAATAGGTACTACGTAGTACAGGCATATTACATTAGGCACAGGCATCATAATAATTACTACCTACTACGTAGTAGGTAGATATGTTGAGGTACAGGCAATCCGGAGGCTGAAATCCCGAACTCTCGTAGGATAATCTATTTTTAATGATTGCGACTTCATCTCAACACGAGGTACCGTGGTAGGCGGTCAACTGGACATTGGCAGACTCGCCTCGTCATAATACCCATAGCGAGGTAAGCAGCATCTCGAAGATCGTAGTTGTTAGATATGAGTGTGAGCGAGCATACTCTTGCATCTTATATAGCAGATAGGCTTGTAGTTAACTGCGCAGGAGATAATGAGAATGAAGCATTCCAAATTGCTGCTGTTTGTCAGGCGTATAAGGGGAGATGACAAGATAAAGAAATCTTTGAAGGCGGACAAATTCCAAGAAGCACATATCATCTCAGCGAAGTAATGCATCTCTTTCAACGCTTTCCTTGTAGACCGTATGGGTAGGGGAGAGAGAGGCTGAGAGAATGGTGTTCCCCAGCTTTGTTGGACTATGTTGTATTGCCACCCGTCAGTATGTGGGCATGGCATGTGTATGAAGTACGGAACATGTAATAAGACACCAGCCAAACGCTCTAATTTGCTGCACCGCCATCCAACACGCAACAGAGCCTGCCTCATGAAATTTTGCCTCATGATATGATTTTTGCGTTCAATACTTTTTCAAACATCTTTCAAGTGACGAGAAGAACATCACATTCCGTCAGAAAAGTTGACAACCAAGTCTTTTCGGCGAAATTACTATAATTACTTGCATCGGTGGCCTTGTTGCCGCTTTAGACATCCCTCAAAGCTCCTTGTTAAAGCAGCGGTTCCAGCATCACCGAAACATCCTTGGTCTCGTCCCAGCCAACTCGCATCTCCAGTTATAGGTTCTCATCTAAGCGATCTTATTCCATCACTGTTCAATCTTACTATCTCTACCATTGTCTCAAAGCCTCCCAAATTGACTCCTGACATCTACAACTCCAATACAAACCAACACAACCTCACCATCGCCTTGCGCATCGGTGCTACAAACCGCCTCCTGAATCTACATTCCGCAAACCGGTCCAGCGACTTCTCGAAACCATGGCCGATCGTGAGCAGCCCTATGACCCGTACATCCCCTCTGGGGGCAATCAAGGTGGAAGCGGACCACCAGGGAATACCAGGACTGCCGCTCTACAAGCAGTAAGTTCATCATGAGATCAACCGTCGTCGATTTCGGCGATGCCGGTCAATTCAGGCTGCCGAACTCCTGACCCAGAAACTACTGGCGCCGGGCACGATGACGCTCCAAATGACCTTTTTAGTAGAGCTATAGCTGATTCTTTCATGTTAGCAAATCGATGATACTGTTGGTGTAATGCGCGAGAATATCAACAAGGTCTCACAGCGTGGTGAACGTCTCGACTCGCTTCAAGATAAGACCGATAACTTGGCACATTCAGCGCAAGGTTTTCGACGCGGCGCCAACAGAGTACGAAAGCAGATGTGGTGGAAGGACATGAAGATGAGGATGTGCCTGATCGCTGGTATCATCATCTTGCTGATTGTTATTATCGTCCCATCGGGTGCGCAAGCCTTTTCAATTGCTTGCATGCAGTGATCGCTAACAGCTGCGCAGTTTACGCTACGAAGCATCATTAATACGAAATGTTACCCTGTTACGATGCGAGAACAAAAGCTATCGGATGGTAGCGCAACGGTGGTCTTCGGGGCACTCCTCTTAAAAGAAACGAGTTGTACATCGTCACCTTGTCTTAATATAGCAGGCGGATGAATAGTGGTTGATTTGCATCGACTCGATGTCGGTGGTGGCTCTTAAATAACGGCGTTTTCGATTCTGATGGATGATGGGGCATGATTGCAGCGCAATTACCACCTGACGCATGCTCGCAACAGGTGGCACTGCGGGAATTTGTTTTGGAACGATACTCTAGCCTAGCGAATGCGATTTCGATCTTCTTCTGGGCAATTGTCAAGTTGTACCGTGTGTGCCATTGGTGTCTGTCCTTCGGATTGTGTCAAAGGTAGGATGATCCGAAGCATTGTTTAGTTTTGACTGCAGCATGGCCCTTTGGCAATCATGAGGATCACACTCTTGAGAGGCCACAAAGTTCGTATGACGGCGATGCGATGATAAAAGACAAGCTCAGGAGTGTTTCTGGTCGAATTCTACTCATTTTCCTGGCTATGAAAAGGGATTGTGGCAAGGAAGTGCGCAAGTTTGGGTGTCACAGGCATAACTAGATCGCCATGCACTTGCCTGTTATACGTCTAATTGAAGGCATTCACTGGACTCTGAACCTTTGCAAAGCACAAATCACTGACGCAGTAGCTTCGAGCAAACATGACGGAAATGATGAAAACCCCAAGTTGACAGCAGCTTGAAAATTGCATAGTTTACCTACCGAGGCACCTAGAAGATCGGCATGTCTCGAGACTGAAAAATTGATTTTTGCGGCCACTGTACAATAGGCAGTACACGACGTAGACATATGACTACCCAAATACACACATTGATCAAGGTATGACAGCCAATGAAGAACATTCAGAGATGAGAGGCAAATTCCGGTTGCTACCCATGTCTCTTGGACGGTTAGCTTGTCCTGACAAATGTATCTACTACGTAGTAGGTAGAAAAGCTCACCGGCCTGCATTAAAAAATTTCTTTTTCTCCGCCATCGTTCGGATACATTGGAGAAAAAGGCGTCACTGGTTGTGACTAACAGAGAAAATCCTCCCCACTTCTTAAAAGTGACTGCGATTGCGGGCCAAAAGCACGCAGGAATCCGCAAGTGCTGATATAGAACAAAATTTCCTTAATTGCTTTGATTCCGGCGCATGACCGTTGTCGTTTTTGTTCCGACTTGGTACAGCGAGCAAAAGCCTGTCTGTACGATACAGCAGTGGTCAACGCGTTACTTGCCTGACTTGCTGCGTGGGAAGCACGGTCCAATTGATATTTTACGCCTCCCTTCCGAGTTCGGGGCTCTTCTATCGATGCGCCTCCGTACTCTTGTTGAAGCACTTCTTACTTTCTCCTATACAGCTGCCGCATGTCAGCTTTCGCAATGATTGTCGGTCGTTCTGCTGCGAGGGCAGCATCCCGGATTAATTTCACTCTTTCCAAGCGCATCCCTCGAAATGTCAATACTCGAGCTCTTTTCCCGATCGTCACCACCGGGGCTACCTTAACCCGACGGCCTTACTCAAACCCTGCCGAATCTTCCTCTTCTACAAGGTCTACGGTGGTACAACTGCTAAGCAATATTGGATCTAAGCGCGAGGTCCAACAATATCTCTCACATTTCAGCTCCGTCTCCTCGCAGCAGTTTGCGGTGATTAAGGTTGGAGGCGCCATTCTTACAGAACATCTGGATACTCTGTCGTCAGCATTGGCTTTCTTGAACCATGTTGGCCTCTATCCAGTTGTTGTCCATGGGGCAGGTCCTCAATTGAACAAGATCTTGGAGGATTCTGGTGTGGAACCGCAATTTGAGGACGGTATCCGTGTCACTGA
The DNA here is from genome assembly GCA_003868215.1 of Pseudophaeomoniella oleicola. Taxonomy (NCBI): domain Eukaryota; kingdom Fungi; phylum Ascomycota; class Eurotiomycetes; order Phaeomoniellales; family Phaeomoniellaceae; genus Pseudophaeomoniella; species Pseudophaeomoniella oleicola. The sequence continues at coordinate 313,782 of QWDQ01000024.1, read as the reverse complement.
TCCCAAGACATTGGGCATTGCTCGGGCACTATTCTTGGAAGAGAATGCCAGGCTCGTGGAGGAATTGGAAAGACAGGGTGTTCGAGCGAGGCCTATCACGTCCGGAGTGTTCACTGCAGACTATCTGGACAAGGATAAATACAATCTGGTCGGTAAAATCAAAAGTGTGGACAAGCGTCCAATTGAGGCAGCCATCAACGCTGGCTGCCTGCCAATTCTTACCTCGATGGCAGAATCATCCGAAGGCCAAGTTCTTAATGTGAATGCGGACGTCGCAGCTGGTGAGCTTGCAAGAGCTCTGGAACCATTGAAAATTGTCTATTTATCGGAGAAGGGTGGTCTCTTCAATGGCGATACGAAAGAAAAGATCTCGGCCATCAATCTGGATGAGGAATACGAACATTTGATGACCCAGTGGTGGGTGAGACATGGGACAAGATTGAAGATCAAGGAAATGAAGGAGCTCTTGACCGACCTGCCAAGGACATCTTCTGTCGCCATCATTCATCCTGCAGATCTTCAGAAGGAATTGTTCACGGATTCTGGCGCGGGAACGCTGATACGCCGTGGTAACAAAGTTCATACTGCCACTTCTATCGGTCAATTTTCAGATATCGATGCCTTGAAGAAGGTTCTGGTAAGGGATCGTGAAGGTCTAGACGCAGCAGCCATCGTCGACCGCTATGTCTCTTGGCTTAAAAATCGCGAGTTCAAGGCGTACTTTGATGAGCCCATGGAAGCATTGGCAATAGTACTTCCGCCATCGGAGGAGACTTCATTTGCACATCTCGCGACGTTGACCATCACTAAATCAGGCTGGCTGACGAATGTTGCGGACAATGTTTTTTCCAGCATCAAAAAAGACTTCCCTAAATTGATGTGGACCGTGAAGGAAGATGACGAAAACTTGACCTGGTTCTTCGATAAGGCTGATGGAAGCCTTTCTCGTGAAGGTGAAGTCCTCTTTTGGTACGGCCTTGAGAGTGCTCAGGAGGTTACGGAGCTTATGCAAGAGTTTGGGAAGCACGGGAGACAGATGTTTGGGGACATCAACCTCGAATCCAAACTTCATCGCGCTGCGCAAGCTGCTCAGAATGTGGCCAGGTCCGCTGCTGAGAAGGTCGGAATGCAATCTAGGTCCTACTCTACATCGACCAACGCTTTGCGGGCAAGACGGAGCGCTGGCCATGCTACCAGGGGCTCGGCACGCGGATACGCCACCACTACCAACCCCAACCCTCCCTTGGGAACCAAGAATAACTCTAATCCCGTGCCTTCGAGGGTAGCTCTCATTGGAGCCAGAGGATACACTGGTCAAGCCCTCATCGACCTGATCAACAAGCATCCTAATATGGACCTCCGTCACGTGTCCTCAAGGGAACTTGCTGGACAGAAGCTCAAAGGTTATGACAAGCGGGAAATAACTTATGAGAACCTCTCCGTTGACGACGTTAAGCGTATGGAAGAAGCTGGATCCATCGATTGTTGGGTCATGGCTCTTCCCAATGGCGTTTGCAAGCCATTCGTTGACGCCATCAACGGAGTGGGCAAGAGAAGTGTCGTCGTTGATTTGAGCGCTGATTATCGCTTCGATAATGCATGGACCTATGGTCTACCCGAGCTAGTTGACCGGTCAAGCATTGCACAGGCGACACGCATTGCAAATCCAGGTTGCTATGCTACTGCCGCTCAGGTCGGTATTGCTCCTCTTCTAGATTACATTGACGGACAACCCACCGTTTTTGGGGTCTCCGGTTACTCAGGCGCAGGAACGAAGCCCAGCCCCAAGAATGATGTCAACAACCTCACGAATAACCTCATCCCCTATAGTTTGACCGACCACATTCACGAAAAAGAAATCAGCACGCAGCTAGGCAGAAGCATCGCCTTCATTCCTCATGTTGCCGTTTGGTTCCAGGGCATTACCCACACCATCAACATCCCACTGAAGCAGCAAATGACATCAAGGGATATCCGAAATATTTACCAGGAGAGATACGCGGGCGAGAAGTTGATCAAAACTGTGGGAGAAGCACCTCTAGTGAAGAATATTGCTGGCCGTCACGGCGTCGAAGTTGGTGGATTTGCCGTTCACTCATCAGGCAAGCGTGTTGTGGTCATTGCAACGATAGACAACTTGCTGAAAGGTGCCGCAACACAATGTCTCCGTAAGTCGAGGTGATCCTGAGATAAGACATCGAAGCTGACAGTTCACAGAAAATATGAATCTAGCACTAGGTTATTCCGAGTACGAGGGTATTCCCTTGGAATGATCATTGTTTTATACTGGCGTCGTGTTTGAGTCTGCGTCTGCAAGCCTTGATTTTGGGGTTTTGTACATAGTAGGTATCTTTATTATACCTAGACCTTCTGTTCTCAGGGGCTTCCGACGAGGACGCTGGGAGTCTGTAGAATCCAAAAATTCCATTACGTGTTTACGTGTCTCTCACATTACTTTCCACATTTCCCATTCACACTTCACTGCCTTCCTTTTTACACGCCTCTTTGCTTCGATCGAAAGCAACTGGGGAAACAGTTCCAATCAACTTGAGTCTCATCGATCATCACGTCGAGCATTCTCCTTGTCATTAGTCCGACCGTCGACGGAGGGATTGTCCCGAGTATTTTCAGGATGTTTTACAGTCACGAAAGTGAGCGGCTATTCTTCGCGTTTGGAGTCTTTGTAACTTACCTTTACCTCTAGTCCTTACGTCTCGTAAGCATGGCGTTGCAACAGTTTGGTCGGTCTCGAGAACAGTTCCATCTAGTAGTAGCTGACTCTCTCCAGGCTGGTGGCTACGTTGGGCTCACAGTCGGGACTCAAGAAGGTCGGTCGCAAGGCTATCCTTGACGTCGATGTTCCATCTGCATGCTCGACCATTGTCAGTCAAGATGAACCATTGGCACTTCGCCTTCAGGGCAGCCTCCTGTAAGCATTCTTGTTGATAAGGACAATCGTGCGTTGCTCATCGGTTACAGATATGGCGTATCACGAGTGTACTCCAAGCAATGTGGCTATGTCTTGTCTGACACCCAAGTGATACGCGACAGAATGCGACAGGCGATCGCGCTGATTACGGCGGCAAGGGATATAGGCCTTGATCCTAAGGCTGGCAAAGCAAGGCATGTTAGACATGCTTATGCGATGTGTTGCTAATGACTAGAAGACCAGATCAGCTGAATGTCCCCGAGGCTGAAACAATGATGCCAGATTTCATACTCAACTTCGATCCAGCTACGCTAGAAAACTTCAATTTGCCCGAGTCAAGCCTACTGTCAATACCATCAAATGATTCCAATCGGTCTCCATCATTGGCCACTCCTATGCTCGATCTCGGTAATGACAGCTTATCAAGCGGAGATGGTACGTTTGCTCATTTCGGGCTATCAACGGGGGACTCCTTCCATGGACCAGATTCCAATACGGGCCGCATTTCGCTGCTTGATGATCCCCGACAATTGCTCCCTACGACATTAGAACTTGATGATGGATACAACGTTCTCGATGTCGTGGACAGTACTGCATTTGATGTTGTCATGGGGCTGTCAGGAAGAGGAATGGAAGCTAGCATTGCTGGTGCAGGGCATACAAGTCGCCATGAAGATCCAGGAGTAGGTGATGTGCTCGCACCCGAGATTGGATGAATGGCTGCAATTCCTTACTAGTATTAACCGCTTCATAGGTCGTAGATCTAGATGAGGGGCTATTGGCCTTTGCCGACGATGATGAACCATTTTCGAGACCACCTCTGGCAGAAAGTGATGGCTCAGATGCCGGGCGTCTAGCGTCGGCAGTCGAAGAGGAAGCAGAGGAACCTACGGCAATAGCAGAAGCTAAACAACGTGGACAACGTCAGCGACAGCCATTCGGCGTGGACGACCGTCCGGAGTTGTCAAACGACATGCTCAGAGAGTGGAATAACAACTACGCTGAGAACATGCGACACTCCCGCGACATCAAGCAACAGCACAAAAAGTTTACATTGGCTAAGAGGAACGGAGCATACTTTGTCTTCGAGCGTGGGATCGGTAGTGTTGGCATTGGGCTTGGCCAGAACAAGATCGCTGGTCCTCTTGCACAATTCAGCGGACTGGAACTGCTCGATGCAATTCTGGTAATTCCTCGACTCAAGCGCAAGCGTACAGAGGTTGACAACAATGAAAATGATGACGGACGTCGAGTACGGGCCAGGAGTGCTGAAGCAGCAGTCGACGCAAGTGAGCAATTAGGCAGTTTACAAAAGATTATGGCAGAAGATTCTGGCATCATTGCGTTCGATGATGAGGTAACGTTGTAGCTTATAACTCCCAACTTCTGCTAACTGTACGCAGGAAATCGAAGTCGGGAGGGATGCACCTTCATCATTACCGGACCGTCGTACGTCGACATTGCCTTGGAATGTTTCAGCGTCACGGCATGGCTCAAGTCGTGTGGCAAGTGGACCATATGGAGCAGCATCTAGCCAAGGTGGGGTTCGAGGAGGTATGAATCTGGCTTCATTGCCTACAATAAGTCGTCGTGCATCCCGGATGGTATCTTCAAGCCCTTTGGGTGGAAAGGGTTCATCGATTGGAAGAATGAGTCAATTAGACATCCCAGTCCACGGGCGATCAAGCGTTGATGACCAGGAATACATCTCGGAGGGACTTGGATCTCCAAGTAGCACTGGTCATGAACTTCCACGCATGCTAGTGGACAGTCAAGCTATTGTTGCTGCGTTGGACGCGGAGTCGAATAATTTCCTGGCCTTTGTCGCAGCAGAAATTGACGATGCTAATGAAGGTCTAGATGATGCAGAGAGAAGCAGTGAAACAACGTTCACGAGATTGTTGCCTCCTGAGGCTCACGACACAGATGTTGCCGCTCAAGGATTTCTGCACGTTTTGACCTTGGCTACGAAAGGTCTCATCGACGTTCATCAGGAGGGAGAGGATGGTGAGATCGAGATCACGCTGGTTATGTGAATGATCGGGGGTCTAGGGTGTACGAATACGGCGTGTCAACAAGATCAATGCAAATCTATGTGTCGATTAGCGCGATATGAATCTCTGTGAGGGATCTAATGTTCAATGGTCGGCGTTGAGGCGCAGGGTCACACAGTGGTAGCTGTCTTTTCTCGTGATACTTTCTGTCAGGTCGAATTCGAATTCGTAGTGGGACTATGATATCTCTCTTCAATGGCATTTAATTGAATGAATCCAAGAAGTGGATTGTACTGAGGTTAGAAAACGAAATACAAGGCATCCATTGGTATGTGACTCGTGATTCGGAATAGACAACTTTCATTCCGCAGTTTAAGTAATGAGTTATCCTCCCTGCGGTCTGCATTTCCGCGTCTTGATTTGGCAGCAACAAGGCCCCCGTAGCGGTGCGGATGTCTTCCGTGCTGATTACCAAAGCCGCGGAAACGATTCGGCAATTGGGAAATATAGAAATGAAAGAAAGAGCAGAAGAAGTTCATTTGTCAACCTCTTCATAGTTGATTCTCGGCCGACTAGGATACATGGTTATATTAGTCTGTTTAAAGCAGTCTGCATGTCTCTGAATATCTTAACTGGGATACAACGACTATTGGTCTTATCAATTGGTGTTCTTCTTGCTTGGCTACTAATTCCATCTTCGGAACCTACCGAACTGGCAGCGAGATTCTTTTCGGTCTTCAAAGGCCCTAGGATTGGCCAGAACAGCACCATCATGGCAGAGTCGAAGACGCCTGTCTATTTCCTAAGCCATGGGGGCGTAAGTAGTCCTCGATCAACTTGCCAACTGCATTAACTGACAAACCCTCAGCCCAACGTTATGTTTGATACGGAACATCCCGCATATAGCAAATTGGCAGCCATTGGAAAAGAGATTACAACAAAAGTCAAGCCATCCGCCGTCGTCGTTTTCTCGGCACATTGGCAGGCAGGGAAAAATTACGTTGAAGTCAACACAGCTGAAATGCAACCGCTGATATACGACTACTACGGTTTCCCGCCGGAATACTACCGCGTGCAATATCCAAACGTTGGATCGCCAGCTCTAGCCCAAAAGGTGATGGGCCTCTTCAAAAGTGCTGGGATCGAGGCGAAAGGTGTGAAGAGAGGCCTTGATCACGGAGTGTTTGCCAGCTTCAAATGCGCCTTCGATCCAGAGACGAATCCACTGAATGTCCCGATCGTGCAAGTCAGTCTTTTCGGGACGGAGGACCCGGCCCAACACATCAAACTCGGAAGGGCCTTGGAGCCACTGAGGAAGGAGAACATTCTCATCATTGTCTCTGGCATGGCGGTGCACAATCTTCGGGACCTGAGGTTCACTTTCGGCGATCCACGGCCGATGCCGTATACAACATCATTTGACGATGCCTTGAGGGACGCTGTAGAGACACCAGTAGAGAAGAGAGATGACGCTATGGTCAACCTAGTGAAACGTCCAGATGCTCGTCAATCCCATCCGTCTCTCGAGCACCTTCTTCCAATCCACATCGGTGTTGGAGCAGCCGGATCGGACGAAGGGAAACGCACATGGACGTTCTTGGAGGGAAGCATGAGTTGGGCGCAATATAGATTTGGAAAGGTCGGAGCGTAGTAAGAGATGCTGAAATTTTATCAGGTATTATGTACACTGCATAGCATGGCGCCCTCGCTGTTGAGCTGCATCACGTTTGGTACATAGACAAAGAAACTATCATAACTCCTTCTTCACCAAACTTGTGACCTTTTCCTCGATTTCTTTGTCGGTAAGTCCTGGGACGGTGTTAGCTGAGCTCCGTACGTGAAGTTCTCTGGCAAGATTGCAGCAAGAGTGGAAGGCCACCGTCTGAGAAGCGGATACTCCTTGTATGTATGCCTAGCTTGCCTGGTGGGTGGCAAGATTGACTGCGAGGGCTCATACCTGACAATGTCTCTGTTGCCTCCTTGCCATACCCTGATCACGAAGATTAGCAAATTTTTGACGCTTCCTTTGGATATGCTGCCCACCATATCTTGCCCATATCCTTGGTTCAACGCCGCTTGCTTCTCGAATCATAATCGGTACACTGGGGTTGTATTTCTTCATGGTCGGGTACGCTCTCTTTAGGAAAGTTCTACAGAGAAAGTCTTGTTAGCGTTGTGTCTGGCAAGCGGACGAGGATTTCCTGCCTGGTAGCATCGCTGGCGTTTGAGCTGTGGCATAGGTGGAATCGCAGTTCCTTGATGCCCTGTGTGAACGCGTACTTGCTCGCCATGATTGTTATATCTCCTGATAACGTGGGACCTCCAACTTCGTGTAGACGTCAAGGTATGTCAGTTATAGTCCCACGGATTTCACAGAAACGTTCCTGCGCAGTGAGTACCTGTCCAATGCGACGTCGCGGATGAAGCTTCGAACTTAGGTCAATTGGAGATGCAATAATCCTAATACGCCGGGGGTTCAATGCTTGGCGGATTAATGATTATTACAAATGCCGAGAATCGGGGACCCTCAATCAGAGTCTGATATTAATATCATCGTCTTCACTCGATTTCTTACAGTCAAGTCAGAGTACCTGCCATTAAACCGTAATTCATATCTCGTAGGTTTATATATGCCGTGCGATCCCTACAGCAGACTGCTATGAACCACTCGAGTGGGTAGGATGCCAGGTAGATACCACGTAGGTTCATTTGTTATCTATATAGGTCTAAGGTGATAGGTTGTGTTCCCTAGATACATACCTTAAGAACCACGTAAAGCAATTGTATGCAGATTATCTAGGTATTTAGAAAATGCCTTGAAGACACATGTAACATATTCACAAAGTGATGAGGCACTGGGGTTCTCGATCAGAGGTATACTACAGTAAGTCGGAATTGGAATCGACAGTCTCTGCACTTCAGATCGTAAGTTATTAGGTGCGGAGATAAGTCCATTGCGGAGCCCGAAATGGGTTCGTCACCAACGTTTCTTCAGTTGAGTCAACTTCCAGTGATAAGAACAACTTCTGCTTCTCTCCCCGGATAATCCTCGAAGCAAGCATCAGAACAGCCAGCACCATGTCTTCTCGCCTTGGACTCCGTTTCTTCAACCAAGCCGCACGCTCAGCTGCGACGCGCGCCCCTCTCAGAAATAGACAGGTCATCGGCAGACGTTTTGCGACCACCGATGCTACAGCCGCTCCAACGCAGCAAGCCCAGAATATTTTCCAGAGACTATGGACCTCAGAGGTTGGTGTCAAGACCGTGCATTTCTGGTAGGTCTCTCTTCTGCGGGATGGAACTAGCGCAACAAGCATATCAAATATTGGACGACTGGCTGACATCGACTCACAGGGCGCCAGTCATGAAGTGGGCATTGGTTATTGCTGGCATCGGCGACTTCTTCAGGCCTGCTGAGAAGCTGTCTTTGACGCAAAATGCTGCCTTGACCGCTACCGGAAGCATCTGGACAAGATGGTGCTTTATTATCAGGCCGAGAAACGTTCTGTACGTGTTCCTTGTTCAACCTCTGGCAGTGCCAGTAGTGCTATCCACCTCGTCTTCATGTGTTTGATCAGTATGGCTAATATGTCACTAGACTGGCTGCTGTCAACTTTGCTTTAGCCATCGTTGGGACTGTGCAAGTCACCCGAATTCTTCTATGGCAGAGAAGCCAAAAAGGATCAACGGCAGGAGCACTCAAGGAACTTGAGGGAGAAGCAATAGCTACAGTAAAGAGCGCAGAAGGTGATCTCAAGAAGGCTCTGTAAGTGTTGAGGTTCAGGTACTATATTTATGGGGGAGTTGCATCAACGGATTGGATCTGTGATGTTCTTGCTTGAAGATACAGGCTATGATAGGAGTCATTGTATACTAGCTATCGAATGATCAATCTACGTTTGAACACTTCTGGCAACTATATTCGTCCTCAAAGTCTCTCATTTCTTCTCAGGAGGTCCTTTCTGAGATTTGTTCTTGTGATCTCCTTTGTCTTCGTAGTCTCCCCCTTCGGCTTCATATCGTCGGGCAAGTTCTCCAGCCTTCCATGCCGACCAGCTTCCAGCACCACCTCCTAGGCGTTGTCAGCGGAGACTTCTTTCTACAAGCCTGCCTTGACCGAGCAGAACTAGACATTGAAATGATTTGCCTACCCTTTTCTTCGCTTTTGACCTCTTCCTTGACCTTTTCTCTCAGCTGAGGATCGGTGGGCTCGCCCTTGGATGATGGCATATTGTGTCTTGATAAGGTTGAAGGGTCACTGTATTGAAATTTCAGCACCTCTGAGTCTGATATCACTTCTTAGTGTTGGTTAATTTGAGAGTCATGTAAACGGTGATGCCAGCCTCGGAACTAGTAATATATATATTAACTGCTACCTTCGTTGTCTAGGGATAAATACTTTACATCATCATCAAACGTTCCAACCTTTAAGCATTCTGCCCTACACTTGGTGCTTTATCATGGTCAATAGAGAGAGTATCATGATGTAATCTGTTTTGGGTGAAGTGGTGATGCAGATGAATTGATGCTGCTTTCAGAGTCTTTGTCATTGTCATTGACATTTCAGTTCGCCCCACTCCGAGAAACAATGACACTTCTACCCAAAACGATATCTTGCGAGGTACATTAATCTTATACTGATCACCAGAAAGGTCTTCGCAGACCGAAGGGTGCCTTAGTGATATATGGATTCATTGTTTGAATTGTGTCTGTTGCACTGTTACATGAAGATGTCGATAGCATCTCTCCCAAACAAGGATCAATGGCAATTTCAATGGCATTCCCGAAGGTTGGCAGCACTATGAAGCATCACATCACAACCCTCAATGGTTTAGCAAAGACAGCCTGTGCTGTTGCCGCTTGTACATGCATATTCTGAATCCATTTCATCACAATATTCTGGCATCCAAGCAGCAGACGGGTCCTAAGGAGTTATAGCATCAGAAGTGAGAAGGTGGTAAGTCGCTGGTGTCAACGTCAACAAGTAAGACGAAGTGAACACAATGATATTCTCTCTTCTTGCCTTGGAGTATTTGCTTCACCACTCAGCAGTCTCTGCTTAATCTGTTCGCGCCTGATTCGCTTCGATCAACACATCTCTTGCCTTCATAGGCCGACCCCTAACAGACAATGAGTGGAAGAGTTCGAGCTCTGCAATACCATGAAGAACACTATATCTGCACATCGTGGCAAGCCTTACTGGATCTAATTATGGATCTTCATTGATTCTCGTTTTGCAACACCCGTCATGATTCTGCGGTGGTTCTGAGACACATCTGAAACGCGATCTCTCCCCCGGATTGATCTCCTTTACCGCAACCCTTCTTTTCCAATTTTGGACATCTCACGGCGGGTCCATTGGATTGACAGAGCTGCTTCCCCGTTGAACCAGGACCGTTGCAGCGGTTGTGTGACCTATCTCAGTGATGGGGACTTCGTTTCGTGACAAGATCCCTGAGCTGGAGGCTGTGCTACATGTTTCCTTGCGCCTAGGCCGCTTCTCATCGCCTTCATTTATAGGTAGTGCCTCCCTCTTGTTATTCTCTGTTCATTTGCATCAAAATTCATTTCCTTGCAGTTCAGAATTCATACCACTCTAATCATATCCTGCAATTCATTCATTGCCGTTATTCAGTTTCGAAAGAATCACTTGGCTCTCAAGCCAACCATTAATATGCGTTCAGTCCGCGCTCTAGTCTATGCCTTTAATCTTCTAGCCTCTGCTCTGGCAACTTCCGTACCTTCGCAACTCTCCTCCGGCTTCGACCCTTCAGATATCTCGCTGACGGTTGGGTTCGATGGTAGTGGGCTGGATGGATTCGCTGACGGGTCCACGATCTCACTTTCAGAGGCATCAAAGACGCCAGCCTTTGCACTCGGAGATTCATCTGGTGTCAACACTCTGGTGAGATTCGTCGTCATGATGGTCGACAGTACGGATGTCAACAATCTGGCACTACATTTCTTACAGACTGGGTTCGGAAGCGATGGTGACGAGACAGCCATTTCATCCACCACAACCCCTACGTTACAGTACCAAAAGCCAGGCTCGTTCGGGGAGTCTGGAAAGAGGCAGTACTCGTTCCTGCTTTTCACACAGAGCGATAGAAAAGGCAATATTCAAGGCCTGCCGAATAAGGGTACGAAGTTCGACTACCAGAATTTCCTATCAATCAATGACCTACAAGACGCAAGAGCCGGCGTTGCAATGTCCGTAGATATATCTGGAAACAGTGCCTCGGGTACATCGACCCCCGTCTCATCTTCCACCTCAATATCTACAGCAACCGTAGCAGCATCATCATCCACCGCATCTTCAGCAAGAACAACAACTCTTCTCACATCCACCTCGGCCGTCCTCCCCGAATCCACAAGAACACTTCGGAGCACCATCGCTTCATCACGCGCAAGCGCTGCCACAACACCTAGTAACTCTTTGACCACTTCGACCGTATCTTCGACCGTCGTGGCCGCGTCTACGTCTGCGACTACACCGTCATTGTCGTCGGCCTCCGCGAGCGCTAGTTCTTCGACAGTTACGGGCGAGAGCGCTGGAGACATGAAAAGAGTTCCAGGGTCCGCTTTGGTGTTTTTGGGGTTCGTGGTTGGGGTTGTGGTGGTTGGTTGATGATGTTTGCAGAGATGCTGGAGTTGTATGATCTAATTATAGACATTTGCGATATTTAGGCTGTTGGAAGGCGTTCTGGTACCGAGCACTACGAGAGGGTTTATACTTAGAAAGAAGAGGGGACTGCACGGCGTGTTTCATGTTTGATATGAATAGCAACGGCCCGTCTGGAATTTATAAGATAATGTGAAATGGAATGCTTATGACTATCTGTTTCTACTACGACCACGAAAGAGAGATGAGCTGATGTCCGAGCACCTTTGTATCTAACATGGTAATCACGTTCTCTTCCTCACAGATCATCCCACGGTATCCTTGACATACAGGTCAACGTACTTGTCGACGTCCATCGAATCAAGTTTGGAGGCGTCGTTGCCAAGTCCGATCAGCTCTTTGACTTTATCTTCAGGGTAGTGGGGGAGAAGATGTCGCTTGTACTTCTCAAGGATGTGTGGGTATGCTTCTTGACGTCGGAATTTGTGGCCCAGTGGTGCCTCCACGGCGACCTCGTCAAGCGTCTCGCCGTTATTCAGGGTGACGGTCAAGGCATTTGGAATGCTTCGGAGAGAGGCATCGTGATAGTCCTTTGTAAACTGAGGGTCCTCGACGCATTTGATGCGCTTTCGGAGGTCTTCCACCAATGGGTGGTTGGCCGCCTCGGAGTCATCACTATAGTCGTTCGCTGTTAGACGTTTCAATACAAGCATGACTGAGACCATGTATTGGACACAGTGATCACGGTCAGCATAGTTATCCAACGGTTTGAACTGCTTGTCAATGATTCTAACGCAGGCCTCATGTGTGCGGATAGTAATGTCCTTGATGTCGGCCGCTGATAAGCCTCTTATCTGGAGCATATCATTGACTTTTGCTGCTGCTTCGATCGCAGTCTGTGAATGGAATTCAGCCGGATATGAGACCTTGAAAAGTACGTTTTCCATGACGTAGCTTCCGTACGGACGTTGAAAGCCAAATTTCTTCCCTTTAAACATGGTATCGTAGAATCCCCATATGGGGGTCGACAGAGCGGTCGGCATGCCCTTCTCTCCTCTCTGGACCCTTAGTGCAATATTGACAGCTTTCTGACAGGCATCGCCGGCAGCCCATGACTTCCTCGACATGGCATTTGGAGCATGCCTATAGGTGCGAAGAGAAGATCCATCAACCCAAGCGTGTGTGATCACGTCTCGAGTCTGGACTTCATTGAGGCCTAGCAGTTTGCTTATAACAGCGCCAGATGCAACCTTGACGAGAACGACATGGTCCAGTCCCACCTTGTTGAAGGAGTTTTCCAGGGCCATCACTCCCTGGAGCTCATGGGCTTTGATCATGCCTTCCAATACGTCTTTCACCTTGGGGATTTTGCCATCTCCAATTTTCTTGCCTCCGTTGCGATTTGTTCGGGCCATCCAGTCTGCCACGGCAAGGATAGCCCCAAGGTTGTCTGAAGGATGGCCCCATTCAGCGGCTAGCCATGTATCGTTGTAATCGAGCCATCTGATCATCGCACCGATGTTGAACGCCCCCACGACTGGGTCTAGCTGGAATGGTGTTCCTGGAACTTTTGTGCCATTGGGCACTACCGTTCCCTCCACGACGGGGCCGAGCATGTTCTTGCATTGTGGAAACCTCAAGGCTTCAAGACCGCAGCCTAGGGTATCCAGTAAAACGAAGCGAGCTGTTTCCATCGCCAGCTGTGACTCAATTTTGTAATCGTGAATATAAGTGGCCATGTCAACGACTTCATGATCGTATTCGGGTAGCTTCCCCGGCGGTTGACCCGCCGAATACTGTACTTGAGAGGAGGTCGAAAAGGCCGACATGGCTGTGCGCGACGTCTGTGGTCGTTGTCGTGAGGTATGATGAAGGATATGTGGAAGGGCAGTCGAATGGCGAGCGGTGGGAGAGCGCAATGGACCTCGGCTCAGCACAGTGCGAGGAGCTTTACCTGCAATGAAAGCCATAGCCCAATTGTTTTGACAGTGACAATAGTAGACTCTCGACTCAAAAGGGACTGAGCAGGAAGCAGGTGGAGGATAGACAGTAGTAATATAAGTTACTGGAGAAAGACAACACTACATACAACCTACCTACGTAATAGGCAAAGGAGGATAATGGAGGGAGAATCAAATAATATTATCCTTGCCCTGTCCATGGCGAGTGATCATTGTAGTAACTTACAGTACCTAAGGGACCTCCTAAGGGACCTCCTAAGGGACGTAGTAAATACAGTAAATACCTACCTAGGTACCTACTACGTAGTACCTCGGTAAGGTAATGTAACAATCCATGGGGAGCCCCGCAAAGTCTTTAACTTGTAAGCAGCGTCTCCCCCGCAAAACAAACGTCAATATTACCTATTACCTAAATTCGCTGTCTTATCCGCTTATCATTGGAAACTGAAGTGTACTACGTAGTATGGGCGAGGGGCCCGCTGGGACATGGAGACAATCCAATGCACATCCGGATTGAACCGTTGCGATGCTTCAACTTCTCAGCTTATCACAAAGCAACACTCAACAACTTCCTCATATGATCATCACTGATTCCATTCCATTACATCAAACATCAAAGCTCCGTGGCGACGGATGATGAGCGAACGGATGTCTTCGGACGATTTACAGTAATCAACCATATCAAGTAACCTCTCCTTCGAGCTATCCAATATTCCCGAACCAACCGTCGTTTCTCTTCTGAACTTGTATCTCGACCAGAGAGACGACGGCATAATCCGAAGTTGATGACTCTATAATGATGTTATGTTGCTATATCTCTATTGACGCTGCTGATACTCTGATGGTGTTTTGCCCCGTCTGGGATACGTCTATCCGAGGATTCAAAAGAATTTGGACTTTGGCGAGAATAAAGTGCCCACTTGGCGAAGCTGCCATTTGTGAAGGTTGTATTCGTTTGGCGTCAAAATACTCTGGTCTATGGTCAATGTGACTAGAGTCATTGGATCCAGTTGAGATACATCTTTCCTCTCAAAGGCCATTTCATTTCGCTTCGGCGTATTGGTGGATCAGATAACAGAAAAGCTCACCCAAATCAATCCACTATTAGCGGCATTTCGGATCAGATAATGACTGGACTTTTCCAGTGAATCCCCTATTTGAGACTAACAACCTCCAGCATACTCCGCCGGTCAATCCTACAGCGCCTTGGTAGTCGCATGCTACGATGGCTATGGCTTTAGATCCGGGAGATATCCAACACGAGGAGTTCATCTCAAGCGAACGCTTGTTCGCCCACTTTTGATCCGAGATCGGTCTTGGTCGGACACCAATGACTTCTGAGCCATCTCTCTCTAGAACCGTGTCCCCAAGGTTGGTCCTCACTGTTGAGAGATAGTCTTCTCATAACTCGACCCTTGGCTGTGACTATCAGGAGTTTTGCTTCCCATTATGCCCTCAAACGAAAATATCGCTAGCCCCAATGCTACATGCTCTTACAAAGTACTGGTCATTGGCGGATCTTACGCTGGTCTTGCAGCAACGGTGAACCTCCTAGATCTCTGTGATGGACGGCCATGTCGCTTCAAACGGGCTTCTTTGCAAGAGTCGACCACTGAGACAGCGAAAAGAATTCCTGTCCAAATAACTATCGTAGATGAGAGAGACGGCTACTGTCAGTGTTTTGCAAGCTTTATGATTCACCTAGTGACAGGATGTCTTGAGGTGATAGCTGACAAAGGAAGGGCCTAGACCATGTCATTGGGTCACCACTAGCACTTGCGACAGAAGACTACGCCTCGATAGCATGGAAGAAATTCGACACTCTATCGGCTCTTCAGACACCCCAAGTCCGTTGCATACAGGGCAGCGTCGAGACCGTCGATTGTCAAAAGAGGCTTGCTGTAATCAAAGAAGCAGGGACCGCTACAAAGCTTGAAGAGAAGTACGATTACTTGATTGCGAGTTCCGGCCTGAGACGAACGTGGCCGAGCGTCCCACAATCGTTGGGCAGAGCCGAATACATCTCGGAAACGACGAATCACATTACCCAAGCAAAGAATGCAAGTAACGGTGTCGTTGTCATCGGTGGAGGTTGGTCACCACCCTACCCTCACTGCATCATTACGGATCTCTGTGTATTTGCTGACGGTCGTCCTTCCCATGATTAGGAGCTGTTGGCATCGAAATGGCGGCTGAGCTTAAGTTAGTTCAGCCTAACCTGAAAATCACGTTGATACATTCGAGATCCAAGCTGCTCTCAGCAGAACCACTGTCGGACGAATTCAAAGACCGTGCCTTGGAACTACTACAAGAAGCTGGGGTAGACGTATTCCTTAACTCACGGGTCGCACAGATGGTTGCAAATGAAAGGGATGACGAGGGGAGAGCTTCAAGTCTTGACCTTAAGCTCTCTGACGGCGGCTCCATTGAGGCAGGCCATGTGATCAATGCAGTATCTCAACCCAGTCCGACCTCCTCTTATCTCCCAGCCATAGCGCTAGATAAAGATGGCTATGTGAAGATTGAACCATCGTACGTATTATATCGATGTCGTGCATGATTTCTCTTAACTACGTTCACTAACGATCTCCCTCGATTACAGCCTGACTTTCAGCGCCGGCACACCCAACTCGAAGTACCACTTCGCAGCAGGCGACATCGCCTCCTGGAGCGGGATCAAACGCTGTGGCACAGCAATGCACCACGGTCACTACGCCGCCTTCAACATCCACCAGCAGATCCTCAGCGACCTTTCCGGTGGCATCATGACCCCGACGTTCCTTGAACTGCAACCAAATGTTCCGCCGATGATGGGGCTCGCCGTGGGAAAGAAGGCGGCCACATATAGTCCTGCGGAAGGCGTGAAAAGCGGAGAAGATGTTCTGGCGTACATGTTTGGCGATGATTTGGGGTATTCAAGTACGTATAGAGCACACTTCTCTCCCTCCCTCTCTCTACATCGTTCCTGTCTCTGTTCCAACCTCACCTCCAAAAATGAAAAAGACTACTTAGATTTTCTGTTCCGGCTGATACCTGATCTAATCTGATCGACAGTCTGTTGGAATTACATGCGCTTAGGCGATGCACCCGAACTCTGACATATACTCCGAAGCCGAGTGGTAGATGTCGGGCAGTTTCTTGCGTCGGTCAAATACGTCGGTCAATTTACATGCAGTAGATCTGCAGACCCTTGAGTGCTTTGGATTGCGAGTCAAACAGCCCGAGGCATTACGTATATGACGGTTCTGCGGTAGGTAGACCTATCTTCATAGCAATCCTATACACATCTAGCAAGCAGACACGACACACAGATGACAAAAGCCCAAAAGCCGAATATATATCTATAGATGTTCTGTTCAATTGCGTTGAGCCTTCATCTAATCAAAAGAAAATACCATAGAGTTGTATCTCTCTTTGCTTCTGTCTAAGAAATTCAAGCAGTATAAAAGCCACAAACAGAAAAAGAGGAAAAACGTTTAACATACAAAACTACCCAAAAACAAAACGGTCATGCTGGCATCTAATCACCTCTCTAGTCTATCTTGGAAACGGACAAAAGAAGATATCTCCGTCCCTCAAAGTCTTGAGGAAACAAACTTGTCATCAACCACCCCTTTTTTCCGTGTGGTTCCCCCGAATTACAGCACACAACACATACACACACCGAATCAACGCCGTGACGCTCATGCATCTTTGAATGACGCTCATGCATCTTTGAAGACATGTCGATCAATTGACCACCCACTTAGCGACGGCCTAAGCTTCATCGTCCGTGTCAGGTGGATGAGGAGTACCCTTGGGGCTGTTGAGCCACTCAATGTGTCTCAAACGTCTGCGGACCTCCCGGTCCTTCAGTTGGGCACGCGTCAATTTCTTCTTCTTCTTCGCCTTGAACTTCATGTCGCCGTTGTCTTCGACTCCCGAGTTGACGGCAGATGCGGTAGCGCTGGAGACGGCGCTACTTACAGTACTTGAGCCGGGCCTGCTGTCTTCAAATCGATCGAGGGAGACGGCGACGTGACCCTTGTGAGTGACACGTCCGTTCTCGACGTATAATTGTTCTGGGCAAAGAGCGCCAACAAATTCCTCGTTGTGGGAAATCATGACCACACCACCTCTGTAGTCCCGGATAGCAACGGCAAGACCACCTAAACTGTCACGATCCAAGAAATTGGTAGGTTCGTCCAGGACCAGTAAATGAGGGTTATTCCACATGGCACCTGCAAGAACAACCTTGACTTTTTGGCCACCGCTCAGACCAGATATCTCGTTATGGTTGGCAATTTCGGGGTCGAGACCAACATCCTCAAAGTGTTTGGAGATGACCTTAGGCTCCAGAACACGGAAACCCAATCCTTCTCTACTCGCTTCGTGATCATCGAATTCTTGAATCCATTTCTGGAAGCCCCATTCCATCAAAGTCTCGCGAGAAACCATGGTATTGAACTTGGGTAAAAGACCAACCCACTTCACTTCGTATTGGAATGTCTTCTTGTACTTCTGTCGACCCATAAGTGTCTCAAGTCTGCGTGGTCCTCTACCATCACCGAGATCCACCGGCTTCTCCATCTGAGCTTTATCTTCATCGGTCAAAATACGAGTCTGCTTCAACAAGACTTCACGATCATCTCCATTAGCGTAACGCCATTGCAAATATTGGTTCGGTGTCTTCTCTAAGTGCATTTCGACGTGTTCCAAAGCATGTTGCTTGATGTATCCGATTCTCAGGTTGGGATGCTTTTCGACTTTTCCTTGCTGTGGAATGGTCTCACCTGTAAGCATCTTGATCAATGTTGACTTTCCAGCTCCGTTTCCACCAATGATGGCAACTCTGGAGGAGAGGGTTAGGGAAAGAGAGGCATCTTGCAGACTGGGCTTCGAAGCTCCGGGGTAGGTATAGGTAGCGTTCGTCATTCGGAGAATGGATCTTGTGTTGGACTTGACACCTGATAAAATACCTGGAGCAGGGAATTTGAACTGAACGTTAGAGGCGGATAAAGTATAGTAACTCGAGGCTTCGGGCTTTTGCTTGACAAATGCAGCAAGATTACCCTTGTAGCAAACGAGTTTCTTCTGCTCGTAGTGGTAGATATCAGTGCAGACTTCGTCCAGAAATCCAGAGTCATGGGAGACGATCAACGAAGTGATCTGGTCATGCTTCTTCAAGTATTCTTGCAGCCATTTGACGTTCGCAACATCAAGATGGTTAGTGGGTTCGTCGAGAAGAAGAACATCTGCGTCTAAAAGCATAGCACGAGCCAGAGCAAGCTTCATTTTCCAACCACCAGACAAAGATCCGACTTTGTCAGACTGGCGGCCTGCCGGACCAGCACCGAAACCGAATTCGCTGAGAACCTCCGAAATGCGCTCAGTGCCTTTGTTTTCAATATAAGGATCCTTGGCAACATATTGAAGGATGGTGATATCGGCATCTTCGCCTTGATTGTGCTCCACAAAACAAGTCTTGATGGTATCCTGATCGGGAAATCCTTCAAGCTTACCACTGGCGATAGCCCTCATGAGTGTAGACTTGCCGGCACCATTACGTCCACAAAGACCGTAGCGGTGACCCTTGAGAAGTCGTAGTTTTGTGTGCGATAGAAGAAGCATACCACCATAAGCGAGGGAGAATTCAGCATTAACGATCTCGGTCTCGCCATCGTCTTCCTGAACTGGGCCGCCAAACTTGCGGTTGTCTTCAGCAATGAAGTGGGTTTGCACATTTTCCGCAATCGGCTTCGCCTGTTCCGGAGATAGTAAAGATAGAACGTAAGGCTCAATCCTTGCTGGTATCCTGTCCATGGCTCTCATATTGACATCTTCACGTACCATATCGGCAATGTACGTCTTTGATGAGTTCACGAAAGAAGCATCCAGATTTTTGATGCTGCCTTGTGCCTTGATCTCAGCATCCAGGATTTTGAGAACATCTTCAGAGGATGTCCTTTCAATCTGGCTAGACGTGACTCCATCAGCATCGTCGCCCATGGCTTTATTAATGACGCCTGTCGTCCTTGCGCCGAGCTCTCGAACCTCTGGAAGAGATGCGCCATCTTTCACTTTCTGTACACCAGGTTTCAATTTTGGCAGGAAAACACGAGCTTCGACAGGGTCGTGGACGAGCTTTGTCAAGTTTTCGACAACCACGACGGTCTGTCTCAGAACTTCCTGGGATGTTGATGGAGTGTTGAGTGCTCGTTCGAGGAGAGGAGTAAGAACCGCAAGGACTGGAGACGTCACGATCGCAACGAACGTTGTCTGCGAAAGAGCATGGATAGCCTTTTGAAGGGTCTGTGCGGAAGGGTTTTTCATTGTGTCAATCAGGAGCGGTATCCGAGGCGCGACATCGTCATTCTGTAACAGCGTTGCAAGCGAGTTCATGGTCTTCAAAGCCTGTTTTGCGACCTCCGATTTTAGATCGTGCATACCCCCCTCGACGATTGGAATGAGGTCTTTCAAGGTGCGACCCATGGATTCTCTCAATAAATCTTTCGCCTCCTCTTCTTCTTTACTACCCGTACCCATTTTTGCTTTATCCGCCATCTTTCCTAGCAAGGCAAAGGCACCCACTGCACCCTGCCACTTCCCGGTTGATTTTCTGAGGTATCTCTCAAGTGCAGGAAGCAGACCGATTACCATCGCCTCGGGACTGAGGTTTGCAAAAAGTGCATCGATAGCGTACTGAGCTGCTTCCTTGACCACGTTACCCTTATCGGCAAGGCCATCCAAGACTACGTTGAGAACACCGCCATCTTGAACCAGGAACACAACCTCGCTGAGAGGCTGCGTTCTAGGGAAAACTTCGAAGAGCGCTCCAAGAATCAACTGTGCGCTCTCTCGCTTGGATCCGCTCTTCTTGTCTAAAGCGGCTTTCTTGATCTCGGGGATGATGTTGTAGCCAAGTAGACCTCGAACTCCGACTGATTGCAGCAAGAGATTCGTAAGCGCATATGCGGCATCCGTGGCTTGCGGTGAGCTTTCTGCTGACAAGATAGTATTCAGCAGGCTGGAAACCTCCTCATCCGACGGCGCGATGCCAGAAGGGTTTGATGACTTTGCGATCATAGTAGGCATGTTAGGCGTTGTTTCTGGAGAGATCTGGTGTGGCATTATCGTAAGAGATCTTGAATAATTCGACTGTCAGACCAAAACCAACGGGTGCGATCGGACACCGAGTCGCAGAGAATAGACGACTTCTTTGAGAAACGACGCAACTCAACCAGGCAAACAGGAAAATCGAGGGATGAGAGTCTATAAACAACAATAGCAAGCGACTTTGCGCCCGCGTCTATATGAATGAACTGCCTCGACACCGAGTATGGAGGAACAGATGAGAGAAAAGAGAAGGGAAAGAGAGAGAGAGAGGGAGAGGGGGGCCTCAGACCAAAAATTTCTGGCAGAAAAATCAAAAGTCAGTGAATTAATTAAGCGGCGATACCGCGGGGCAAAGGACTTATCAAGAATTCTTTTCCTTATTTTCCTTTGAAATTTTTGAATTTTCCGGGATTGATTACCAAAAGGGTCTCGATCTATGGTAATGAGATCTTTCCCTGAACACTACTACTACGTAGTACATAGTAGATCCTAACGCCTAGAACTGCCTAGTATAACTGAAACCTTTACTTATTCTCTCTTATTTGAGCCCCTAATCTTTCATTTTGCACTGCCTTCCCCAGGTGTTGATACTGCTATCGATACCGATAATCGATTATTCACCCCTGCTGCGATAAGCACGACCTCTGATTGGTGTGCCCTCGCACATTTTCACATTGACATACCCAGATAAACAACACTAGACAAAGAGGTTCATCCCAGAGCATCATTAGAGGTACAGATCATAATAGCCGACATACACGATCGCGATATATCCTTACTGTACAGTCATCTATATCCCGGGTGAAAATGTTGGGAGAATATAAGATGATAAAGCATTGGCGCCAATCGCCACCCACCTCCTCATCGCCGTACTTGTCCGCCGAAATGATAGCATTTGTCCGTCCATTGATGTTGTGATGGGCTCAAACGCCGCTTCTATATCCATAGCTCCTCATGATTCTCTACCTCAATCTATCACAGGTGCCGAACAACCCGCAGGTCGACGTGTGTCATTTCGAGAAACAATAATATGGGTTCGGTTGATAACCACTCTTCAATCCTCATTGTAGGAGCTGGCATCTTCGGCACATCAACTGCCTATCATCTCTCCCTATCCCACCATGATCCGACATCCATCACCGTACTAGATCGAGCCCCCTTTCCCTCACCCCAGGCAGCGTCAAGTGACATCAATAAGATCGTCCGAGCCGACTATGCTACTCCATTTTATATGGATTTGGCCTACGAGGCTTTAGACGAATGGGCAAACTCCCAAGTGCTCAAACCGTTCTACCACCAGACAGGTTGGGTCATGTTGCCGGACAAGGGGAGTGACACTGCCGAGCGGACAAGAGCAAACTTCAAGTCCAGTGGACGTTCCGATCCCAGTTCAGACATTTCCTTTGATGAAATCCGGGAACGCTGGGATGGAGTATTCAAGAACATGGACATGACGAATTCGGGTCAAGGGTATTGGAATCCCGAGGCAGGAAGAGCCGACGCCTCTGCAGCAGTCGAGGCACTGATGAATGAAGCCGTGAGCAGAGGGATCAATTATGTCGTCGGTGAAGTCACAGAACTTGTACCTTCAGACTCCGGTCTACACGGCATCGCTACAAGTGATGGACGCCTCTTTACGGCAGATAAGATCCTCCTTGCCACCGCGGCCTGGACACCATGGCTCATGTCACCTCTCGAGGATGCCCTCAACATCGCAGACGCAGACCGGATGGACCGCCAAATCACGGCGGCCGGCTGTTGTACCACAGCCTTCAATCTCAGCGACGCCGAAACAGCCCGCTACGACAGCTCCCCCGTCTTCATCTACGGAGGCAAAGGCGAGATCATGCCATCCGGCCGCTCCAAATGCATCAAATTCACCAACGCTCACACCTTTGTCAACTGCGAAACGACGCGCACCGGCCGCAAAATCTCCGTCCCGCCCTTCTCCCAACCCAACCAAGATGTCGTCCCACCGGGCCTGAAAGACGAATGTATCACTCTCATCCGCCAGCGAATCCCCGACATCCTCTCAGACTCGTCCTCCGCCTCCTCCGCCCCACCGCAATGGCGCATCTGCTGGGACGCCATCTCCCCAGACCAGAACCAGCTGATCACCTCGCACCCAGACCCGCGGTTATCCTCGACCCTCTACTTCGCCACCGCCGGCTCGTTCCACAGCTGGAAGTTCCTGCCGACGATCGGGAAGTATGTCGTCAATGTGCTCGAGGGGGTGTCGAATGGCGAGGTCAAGGATAGGGCGTGGGCGTGGAAGACGGCGTTCGCGGAGAGGGGGGCACATGAGAAGGTTATGCCGAGGGGGGAATTGAAGGACTTTTGATCTCATGAGAAGGGTCCCCTCATTCCTTTAGGTTTGTAGTCTTTTTTTAGGCCTTGGAAATAGATTAACATAAGAACGCCGCGCAATGTTCTCTTTTGAATTGTCCTTGTATATATCTCATGCGCCAGCCAACCCTATGTGTTAAATTATGTAGAACACGAAAAAAAGAAATGAATGAAGGAATAGAAGCATAATCTCCATCCAAAGAAACAGCTCGTAATTCCACCACTCTCTCTCTCGCCAAACACGGTACCGTACCTACCATGTCCCCGCCAGCGGCAAATCCCTCGAACTCCTACCAACCAGAACCCCGAACTTGCCCTCCGCCGGCATCGGCATCACCCAATTCTGCCTCACGACGCTCCAATAGCTCAAATCTCGCCTCGTCAGGTTCAACGTCACCGTTTGGTCTGCGCCAGGGTCGAGCTCGATCTTATCGAAGTTGCGCAGCACTTTGACGGGGAAGTCGATTTTGTCGCCGTTGATGTCGCGCACGTTGGAAGGGAAGCTGAGGTACAGCTGGGGCACGGCTTGGCCTTTGCGGGAGCCGGTGTTTTTTATGGAGAAGCTGGCTGAGAGGAAGGTTTCGTAGAGGGAGGGGTTGCCACCTTCGGCGCCGCCAGCAGCGGAGGGGGGTTGGGGCATGTCGTAGCCTTCTGGGTAGGGGTATTGGCCTTGTTTAACTTCTGAGGCGCTCTTGATATACGGGTATACGTATTTCTTTATCTGTCGGAAACCCGCCGGAAAGACAGCCGTTGAGGGGTCGGGAATCTCGTTGTCGTATTTGGGAGGTTGAGTATCAGCTGACGGTCGCGGTGATGGGAGAGCGGATCTCTCTTTGTGAGTAGTCAGTTTCAAGTCGGAGTACTCGAATTGCGTGTAGGATAAACCGAATCCAAATTCGTAGCGGGGATTGACTTTGTACTTGTCGAAGTGACGATAGTCAATATACAATCCTTCGTCAAAGTTGGCTTGAGGCACGACACCGTTGGGATAATACATTATTTGAGCCCCTGGTCCATAGTCTCTCAATGATTTGCCGACGGTATAAGGCAATCGGCCGCTTGCATCGACGTCCCCAAACAGGACGTCGACAAGGGCGTTGCCACTTTCTTCTCCTGGTAGGTTGGCAAGGAGGACAGCCTTGATTGACGGCTCGTCGATAAACTTCTCTAGGATTACCGGTCCAACAGCGTGGATAACGGCAACCACTTTGCCGTTGCCATTGCCACAACCCTTGGCCACTGTCCGTATCAGAGCATCTCCTCCTTTTTGTAGGTCCAGATCATTACGATCACCACGGATTGGGCCAACAGATAGATATCCCTCACCAGCATGGGAATTGGCAAACACAATGCAGACATCGCGGTCTTTGAGAGATGTGCGCCCGTCTTCTGACAAGTCATTGCTGAGGTCAGATACAAGGTCGATCGAACTGTCGTTGAATGCGGTCTTGAGTGCCGAATAAGGATCCACCTGTCTATTCAGCTCTACAGATCCAGATCCCCAGCCCGATATGAGAGTACCCTCGTTACATCCGCGATCCACACATATAGCGGCAGGAGCGGCATCGTTGCCATAAATCCCAACGCGCAGCTGTGTATCCGCTGTGGCCTTCCTCGACAATGGCAGAAGCCCTTCGTTCTTTACCAAAACAGTCCCTTCCGCTGCAACTTTCCGGGCAACGTTCTTATGTGGTTCGCCGCCCTGTACTCCCTCACGCGCTTCCACAAACTTGTTTACGACGCCTTTGTCGTCACTGTCACTTCCAGGGTGAAGCAGACTGACCTCATCATTCGTCCACGAGGAGAAGTTCGGCCCCTCATATTGCCACTGATCCTGACCCAGCTGATACCACGCTGCAACGACCCGTGTGGCCATGTCGTTCAATCTTTCTAGGGGAAGCGAACCATTGAGGGCGGCAAGACTCAAAAGAGGACCCCACAAAGAGTTTCCATCAGCCCAGTATAGCCCGTCCCCCGGCATGGACATGTCAAGGCCAGCAAGAGCACTAGCGACACCACTTCTCTGTGCCAACCAGTCTGATTGGACATACCCTTCGAATCCGAGTTCATCCTTCAGTATTCCGTTTATCAGCTTACTGTTTCCGCAAGTATATGAATTGTTGACCATTTGATAACTGCACATGATCGATGCAACCCCAACGCGTATGCTGTCAGCGAATGGCCAAGCATACAGCTCGTGCAGAGTACGGTCGTCAATGTTGGAAGACATGGCATTAGGGAGTCCCCATTCGAAAGATTGGCGGAAGTGCTCTTGCTCGTTGCCAACATAATGCTTTGCTGTGGCCATGACACCTTCTCCTTGAATGCCCTCGATTGTTTCCGCCGCTGCAATACCCTGAAGGACAGGATCAGATCCAAACCCTTCCCAAACCCGTCCTCCTGCTGGCTGACGACCAAGCGGTCCCATAGCTGGACCGAGAATAACATGGACTCCCTTCAACTTTGCTTCTCGAGCATGAGCAGCACCCCTTTCCCTGAACAGCTTTCGGTTCCATGTTGCACCCGTTGTAAGCCCGGCTGGAAATGATGTGATTCTGTCGGCAAAGCGAATTCCCAGTGGGCCATCTTGGAGGCATAGGCTAGGGAAGCCAACTCTGTCCGCAGACCCTGTATTACCGACGCAGAGTTCCATTTGCCACTGGAAAGCAGTCAGCAACTCTACTACGGCGATGTAGCATAGACACTTACGCCGACTCCGGTGGTGACATTGACCTTCTCTGTAAGGCTCATCTGCTCGACCAAGGCTTTGGCTTTCTCGTAACTCTTTCCCCACCTACTAGTTGTTCCACCGAGTGGTGCAGGATACCATGGAGGAGACTGTCCATATGAAGGTTCCTTCTTAAAGGCCCAGAAACCACCACCACCCGTTACTGCTAACATCATCAAGAAGATACCAAAGAGGATGGCACAACTCTTCTTTGAGCAAAGGAATCCTCGGGGAATCCATCTCCGTCGAAGACCTTTGTTTCCTGCATGGCCACCGATTGCAGCGTATTCAACATGAGGCTTTGATCCAGAGGACGCCCGTCTTCGACTCCGAGGGGTTTTACTAGATTCCAACAGGTCGACTTCATCCTCGCTCAGCTCGATCGAGGAAGACAATGATGAGGACCGAAAGGCATCCTCGGTATCATTGGCTATCAAAGCCTCCTGATCATCCTTCTTCCGCATCGACATTATAAAACGGAGAAGTCGCTCCAGAGACAAAGCAGCTCCTGCATCGAAATGAGAATTAAAAACACGAGAATTGAAGTTGGATCTTGAAGAAATCCCAAAGTACAATGGAAATACTTGATGTTGCAAGATGTGCCCTTAGATCAAACCAATCAGAGAATCGACGCGGAATAGCGGCTACGTAGTATGCAGTCGTGCTTTTACCCGCAAAACTGGGCGTCAACCCCCGGGGAACCTTAATTTACCTGAACATACGTTGAATTGGGCACCTTTACAGGCGATTGCTGACAGTGAGCATTCAATGGTGACTGTAGACTATGAAATACATCTCATTGACGATATTCAGCCAGAAATGCGTCCATTCTCTAGATGCTCTTGAGAGTATAGTCTGCCGAGACTAAGGGATATACTCGGGAAAAGATATGTACGCAGCAGTCGTCAAAAGTGTCATATTTAGAATAACCAAAAGGTCACAAACTACTGTGATATGCACATATTGTGGCCAACCACCTAGCAAACGGTACAGATACCTAGATATACTTTGTTCCTGCTGCTAGCAAATTCCTTTTCAACTGACTTTTCACAACTTCGCTGCAGACCCAACAGACGTGATCTCGTTATACAATAGCCTAATTACAGAGTTAGCCTTCGAATCAAGCGATGGGGGTGTGTCGATACGTACGAGGTCAGGAAGTCAGAATAGTCTTCTCCTGTCACTTGACCAGCAAAGTATTGCGCAGCCAAGTGATACTTGTTGCCCTTAGGAGCTTTGCTGGCCAATTCATCCGTCTGCTCCTTCAACAATTTGAGCGCGTATGCCTTGTCAACCGTCTTGCCTTCTGATGTCTTCACTCCGTGCTTGCACCACTGCCATAACTGACTCCGAGACACCTCGGCAGTCGCGGCATCTTCCATAAGATAGTTGATCGGCACACAGCCGACGCCCCGAAGCCAACCTTCCATGTAGCCGAGACCAATGTTGAGATTCTTACGGATACCTTCCTCGGTGATAGTCCCAGGCATATTCATGTTCAGCAAGTCCTTCGCAGTGACATTGACATCCTCACGACGATTGAATAGTTGGTTGGGGGTAGGCATGTTGGTATTGAAAACGTCCGAGGCAATTGCAGCAAGGGCCGGATGGGCGACCCATGTACCATCATGACCGGCACGCGCCTCTCGGAGCTTGTCCTGTCTGACGTTGTTCATCGCAGTATCATTGGCCTCCTTGTTGTCCTTGATAGGAATCTGGGCAGCCATACCACCCATGGCATGGACGCCTCTGCGGTGACAGGTCTTGATCAGGAGGCGCACATAAGCATCCATGAAGGGCACCGTCATGGTCACCGCTGATCGGTCTGGAAGGACAAAGTCAGGGTTGTTGCGGAACTTTTTAATGACGGAAAAGATGTAGTCCCATCTTCCACAGTTCAGACCTGAGCTGTGGTCACGAAGTTCATAGATGATCTCGTCCATTTCAAAAGCCGCGGTGATGGTCTCAATTAAAACAGTGCCTCTTATTGTACCTCTCGGCATACCGATATAGTCTTGCGCTAGATTGAAAACATCGTTCCAGAGGCGAGCTTCAAGGTGTGACTCCATCTTTGGCAGGTAAAAGTACGGTCCGGTGCCCCTCTTGACGAGCTCAAAGGCATTGTGGAAGAAATATAACCCAAAGTCGAACAGACTAGCCGAGATTGGCTCGCCGTCAACCGTGAAATGCTTCTCCTCCAGATGCCAACCTCGAGCACGAGCGATTAAGGTCGGTAAGACACGGTCTGTTCGTAGCTTATATTCTTTTTCGCCTTGCTTAAAATCGACTTGCTTGCGGATCGCATCGTAGAGGTTGACCTGCCCATTGATCATGTTGTCCCAGGTCGGAGCGCTTGAATCTTTGCCTTCGTGTCAGTGACACCCCACTTCGGATGTAGCTAACTTACCTTCGAAATCGGCCATGTATGTCCACACATTCGAATTTAACGCATTTACCACCATCTTGCGGTCTGTCGGACCGGTGATCTCCACTCTGCGGTCAATGAGACCTGGGGCCGGTGGTGCGCCTTTCCACGTATCATTCTCGCGGATGTGCTTCGTTTCCGGCAGAAAGTCTGGCAGGACGCCTTTATCAAGCTCCGCCTGCCGAATAGCCCTCCGTTGGAGCAACGCTTTCCTGGTGCCGTTGAATGAGCGATGTAGGAGGGCGAGGAAAGCGGTTGCTTCCTTGTTCAGGATCTTCTGTGCAGATTCACTGACGTCGCCGAGGATGGTGACATCCTTGAGGATCGCGTCGATTTGTGCCATGGTTGGACCAGTGTGTTGAGAGAGGTCAGTCACGGATAGGTGTGAAATTGTGAAATCTGGGGTAAAGGGAAGCGTGGAGAAGAGAAACGAGGAGGAGAGATAATATAGATCGATTGCAGTAGGGAACTAAACTACGTCAGAGAAGCTCCAAAGACTTTGTATCCTTTCCGCCTGATCGAGCGATGAGACAAGCAGTAGCCGCGGCACTCGTTATATTCATCTGCCAAAGAATGGGAAAGCATTGGTTTTTTTTTGAGAGAACTACTAATTAGTACTTAATCTTGTGCTTCCTCTGCTTCCCACATGCTATCGGCACATCATCCAAAGTCTTTCTGTTTGGCTCTGAAGAAAGTATCGAGTAAGAAGCTCCTTGTTGCCGAAACCTTCGATCCGTCCTTGTCCACTTTTTTCTGGCTCTGTCGGCTCAGAGGAGGGGGACGAGGGGAGATAAGAAGGGCAAAGGTCGGTGATGAGTACAGAGCACAGTTCAAGGGTAAATCCCATGTTTCGTTATCATAATACATAAGTACGGCAGTTTATTGAATGCCCAGGTTTCCCCGTAGAATAACACCCAATAGCATGTTGTCTTATACTACTACGCAGTAATGCAATACGTGGGGTAGATTGAGGTATCTCCATATTACTCTGTACTGTGTGTGAATTTCCCAAACAAATACCGTCATCTGCCACCCACACCTTACCTATCTGGTAGATACAACCATGCACGTAATTACAGAATACCTACAGTAATTATATTATATCTCGATTTTTCTCACATGAAGGTACCCAGGTAGTCCTCAATTCTCAGTCAGAAAGAGAGATGAACCAAATCCAACTGATTACTCAATGACGATTATCAAATCAGCTTTCTTTTCTTATCACTTCCTGTGAAAACCCACCCACTACCATCAAGATAATCACGGTGTCATCAACCGAGGCTTCGGATCTGGCCGGCTTTTCCTGGTGCTTCCTTAATGTCCTTTGCTCCTGTTCTCCGTTCTCCGACATCTCCCGCTCCACTTTGGAGAAATGCGTAGGTACCGTAGCAACTTGGCTCGGTGTTGAGCCCGAACACAGGCCATTTAGCTGCTCCCTTGATCGCCGGTGTCGCTCTTCTCTACTACGTACCTAGTAGACGTCAGTGATAGTTCGTGTCCTGGAATGATATCAGTGGGCCGTGGTCCTGTTCTATCTTCTCCATGGGTTCTTTGTTGCCCAAAGTCTGCATAGTTTCGTCGGCCTGGAGAGTACTAAGTAATAACATATGCCTGTGCATGTTTTCTCTCACTTTTCAGTGCGTTTCAAAACATCATAGTGATGAAACGGACATTTCATCCTTCCAGATTGCCGTATACCATAGATACTGTATCATAGTGATACTTCCGCCTTAGCTGGCCCCGGTTAACAGTCTACAAATGTTTCACGCTAAAAGCCTCGATGTTAAACGGAAAGAAGTAATAGATTCAATATCTTGAACCGACCTGTCCGCACAATCTCTGTCATACACAAAACACATGCTCAGGATAACGTGAAACCCTTATTAGTTGATCGATCTCCTGACTTTTGTACCCATGCTCCGCCAAAATGCAAGTGGAAGATAGACCTGTAACTGCGCCAATATGCATTATCGCTTCTCCATCGTCAATACGACGATCCCTCCATCAGCTGAGGACATCCTACCCATGCCACTGGTCTGGCGAAAGGATCTCTAGGTGTATTGCCAAGCCTCTGGGGTAGGCCCAGTCCACGGGACAGTGACTGCATCGAAGCCCAAACAATCGGCAGCGTTACCGGTAGGGACGGTAGCATTGTTGATGGCAGCGAACACTTGCCAGTTATTGTTTGCTGTTGGGCAGGCCATCAATCCTGTGGCTCCGAATGCGCTGGTGCTAATCGTGCCCGAGAATGCGGCACCCGTCTCTGGGGTGAACTCGAATGGCTGGGTGACGGAGCCAGTGGGGACAGCAGCGCTGTGAGCTTGAGTGTAGCCGATGGCGCCTGATGGAGCGACGAAGATGGTCTGGCCTCCTGGGACTTCATTGCTCTATCGAGATGTTAGCACACACGCAGGCCGTCCAAGATTTGTGGGTTCACTCACCAAACCGTTCGGCGCATCAAAGACTGTGGTGTTCCCTGGGGGGCACTGCTCTACTACTTCGGAGGGACAGTAGCTGCTAGTTGCACCTCCGAGCCAGAATGTGAGATTGGCAGCGTTCATTTGCAGGAAATGAATCGGAGAGGCACTTCGAAGGGCCATGACGGTGTATGGGGTACTAGATGCTGTTGCCGTCGAATAGGCACCACTTGTGCCAGAGGGTGCAGTCGGGGTAGTGCCTGTAACAGGGGCAGCGGTTGCCAACAACGGCAATACAGCGAGGATAGCAGCAGTGAATTGCATTTTGGTAGATGTGATCTCCTGACTGATCTGATGTTGTTGCTTGGTTATGAACTTGAATCGAGAATTGGTTTAATGGATCGTGACTTTGGTATTGAGCCTGTGAGTGAGTAGTGTGTGATTGATGAGAGGATGCAATGATCGAAGGACGAGGAGGACGGAGGTATTTATACCTTCTTGCAGAGAAGTGTGAGAAGTGTAAGGAACCATACTGTTCGGCTGCAAGGCAAGCACGCTCATAGTGCTCACTGTGCTCGTGCTCACAGTTTCACCGAGCAACGGCAGGAATACGAGGACGTTCGATGGCAATTACTCCGCCTGCCCAGAGCTGAAGGACGATCAAAGCCAAGCACGATGAGATCATGTCCATTTCATTGATCCAAAAGAGCGTGTGGCTAGAACATATGAAGGTATCGTGAAGTCTAGCCTGAGACCGACACCATGAAGCCAAGAAAGTTTCTCCTACTTACCGTAACGTGAGAGAGGGAGCCGCTACTCACAGTACTACGTAGTACATTCTTTCGCTATGATGGCTGCGCATTGGCAGAAGTATGGCTGAAGTCGGGCTGCAGTAGTAATTGGTCCCCTCTCACTGAACTTTCAAACGGACGGTACGTTATTGAAGCAGTCATCACCAGCTCGCCATTCAGGACTAGTCACTCATTCCTTCATCTTGTGATATGCAGATCATTCAAAGAACTTTTCATCTCGTATAACGCGGTCAGACTTGGCGGTGCTGAAAATAGTACATGAGGCGACCATCTAACCCGAACAGGCAATCCTGAACACCGAAAACATCAAAAGGAGTCTTTTTGACCTGAAACAATCGAACTTGTCTATCACAATCTAATTAATCATGATACTTTTTCCTGCTGTTGATCTGTTCGTATTTGCCACGACCATCAGCTCGGAAGTTTATGACCGTTGAGACATTGATGATGGAAGAAGCAGAGCGCCTGATCTTGACATCATCATCATCTCCTCTCCTCTCCTCTCCGTTGCTGCCGGCACTTTACTAATTCAAAGTACCGTAGTACTACGTATGCACCCTCGGTAGATACCTACCCAATTCATCCTAGAATAGATCCGGTTCCGTTCCGGTACTTGCGGCATGTGGCCACGGAAGAGCCTCTACGTGGATGCGACAAGCCAACAGGCACGGTTGAAAGACAACCCCGGAGATGGACGACGATATTGGACCCGGTCAATTCACCTAGGGAGTTCCCTTTTGGGGGTCAACGGAATCTCGTTTGCGTTTGCAGGAATCGAATATACTGCATGTTTATATTCGGGGGTATCGTCATCCATTCATCTATGTATAATATCAGCCTGTGACTACCTGAATCATTCTAAGCTTTTATAGACAAAATCAAGAGTATAGAGATTCCGGCTCCCAACACCCGATCGCTATGCGTATAATGTTTCCCATTGTGCCCAGTGCCCAGTGCCCATGTCGTCGTTACTCGTGATCATCCTCATTAACCCGTTCGGGATTGTCCTAGTACACGCAGCGGGGGCCGCGCGACCTCAGAGCCTTATCCAATCGTTGGACTGCATCAGATAGGTCAAGGACTTTCTCTACGTTGAAAGAGAAATCCATCGATGCCGCTGCCGAGCGTAGAGACGAGGTCAACCCGGGCGCTTCTTTTCGCCTTACGGAGAAGCTGCGCTTCGGCATATGCCGTGTATGACTATCTCGGCTTGAAGGCAATTTCTGCTGTTTGGCACCATGCAAGACGTGGCCTCGCTGATTGCTGACAACATCCAAGAATTCACCGACCCTCTTATGGACGTTCCAATGTGTGTGTCCAAAGACCCAGAAACCAACACGATCAAGACCATCCCAGTCCTCGGCTTCTCCGAGGAGGAATCTGCTGCAAAATTCGGGGCTCCAGATCGATGACTTTTTGTCCATCCTCGTGGATGGGCTGAAAGATGGTGCATGATGGGTAGCAACAATAACCATACGGTTCGTACCTTCATGGTTGAGGCATCTCAGTTGGTGCTGAAGCCAGGACACGTCCTGCTCGTGCTCACAGTTCTGGGCTTCAATGACATGTGTTGCAAAATGTCTGACTTTAGGATCTTTCTCTCGGATCTGGCGTGCTACCTCGACCGATAGGCGTGGCTGAAGTGTACATCCGAGGATTGTGATACGGTCATTGATATCGAATCTTGTCTGGTCAAGGATGGTGAGCTTCTGGCTAAGTACCGGCTCATATGCAAGCTGCTGAACGAGCTCGAGACCCTCCTCTCTCGTAACGCCAAAGAACTCCTGCTGACCGAGTACAAGGAAGACTCGTGCATACTTTGCACAACACTGCTGGAGAAACATGCAGTACTGGTCGTAATCTTGTAGTCGTCCAATATTTCCAGCGAGGAGCAGGTAAGGTGCCCGAACAGGCACATCGAACAGTCCGTACATCATGCCTATCTGCAGATGCAAATCTGACATGACTTGTACGGACTCATGAGGTTGATAATGGCAGAAGTCCTGGGAAGATCGAGAAGATCCGAATGAGAGGTTTGAAGACGATGAGCTGCTTCGCCATGAGTGCCACGACCGCCAGGATCGTATAGAGGCCGGCATTATGTTAGTTGTATGGTGAGGTTAACAAAAAATGAGAGTTTCCATCCATGGGGTATGCGCGCATTTTGAAACAAAACCAAAGCAGGGACATTGTGTAGGTAGGGAGAGATACACTACGACATAAACCGAGATCTAAGGATCCAGGCTCTCTCCCTTGATTCATGAGTCTGCGAGTCAAGTCTGAGGTGGAGCCAAACCAAATGTGATACACAGCTGGATCAGTATGATCGACAACGCTTGTACATAGTAATGCCCACAGTTCATTGAGATAGAGAGAAGTCGATAAGAGTTGCACTGGCATCCATTGGAATGAAAGTCGACAATTGCATTGTCTAGGTACCTTTGCGTGC
Source organism: Pseudophaeomoniella oleicola (assembly GCA_003868215.1). Lineage (NCBI taxonomy): Eukaryota > Fungi > Ascomycota > Eurotiomycetes > Phaeomoniellales > Phaeomoniellaceae > Pseudophaeomoniella > Pseudophaeomoniella oleicola. Next base: position 280,004 of record QWDQ01000024.1, on the reverse strand, counting down.
AACGTCGTACATTCCAGAGAGCCACGAGGAAGTCGAACAACAGCCACACATGTGACTGAAAGGTGGTCAAGCTGCGATGATCATTTCGAATAGCCTCAGCCTTTTAAAGGTAAAACCTACAAAGTCATGCATTCACTGCCGGTAATAACAACACGAACAATGTACCCTCCAACGACACATTGGCTGCTTCATGATCTGGTCTGATCTGGTCTGTCAAATCAAGCCGAGGAAAAAGAAGAGGAAAGAAATCAAGTGGCGAGATCATCCAGAGAGTCTAATCCTGAAATGGAAAGTTCTCAGGTGTAATTAAGGAAAAAACTGAACGATTCACTCGTCTCTTCATCCCTTGCATCCACCCCTGTGGAAGAGGTTGGCAATGACAGTTCAACTCCACTGCCAGCAGGCAGATGGTATCGCTATCCGACGCTCGTCCTTTATATCATGGCTATTCTAGCCACCAACATCATCCCTTGATGCAGTAACGGCTACCATGACTCGCGATTCACAGCTAACAGGGTTGGTCGGCTGCCGGGGAACCAGCTAGCGCTTCCCCTTAGTATCTACTGTAGGTATCTACTTCACACAATCAATATGCTCAGCGGCACCTCGACCATGTTATTTCTGTCCAGTTCGAAACCTAGGCTGTGCGCTTGCCCTGAATCACGCACGGGATGAGCCATGCAAAAGCCCAGAGCTTACTGGCATAGAGCGTGAGTAGTATTGGATCTATGTAGGCAAACTAGGTACGGTTACAACCTTGCGCTGAGTGCCCTTGCAAAGCCCCGTCTGCCAGTGCTTCGGCCCGAGTTCTACATATCTGACTTCGCCGTCCCATCGAGCGGAAACCCTTATTAGTTGGTTCCATCCTGCAACCGATCTACTTGCACTACCCCTTCTTCCCTGGCCAATCTGTCATGGACCATGTAATCTGTGTCGACAAGGTTTTGTCACTTGGACGAGATGAGGATTCCTCCCCAGATATCGCTCGAGTTGTGACGAATGATGTTATCGCTGTTTCCATTTATCCTAAGTACCCAGGTCTCCTGTTCGCCGGAAAGTTCTTTATCATGTAAGCATTTCGAATCTCCCATGTAGCACTGCGATACAGTGAACTGGATTCCTGATCTTCGTTTTCGACATTCTCGCCTTCGAGGTTCTCATCTTCGAGAGATTCAAGTTCGCAAGCATCCTCTTCAACAGTCTCACGCTCAATAGTCTCATCTCCAGAAGACTCATTCTCAGATGATACACCTTCAAGATACTCAAATTGAGACATATTCTCACGCTCGTCTGGAGATGCCGATAGAGAAGTTCTGTAAAGACCTTGGAAAGGGGCTTCTATACGACGGTCGGCATTGCGAAACTGCACATCCGCGTCGAGAACCGGGTCCAGAACTGTGTGTTTCAAGTCGGATTCCTTAGTGTTGGCCAAGAGAGTCGCTCCTTTGACCCTATCATCAGGTTCATTCCGATCGATTGTTGAACCGTTATCGAGATCATGTGGAGAGGCCTGAGGAGAAGGGTGTGAAATACTGCCACTTGAAACAGAGCTGTTGTCGTAAATGAACGATGAATCAGAGAAGTATTCATCCCTTGGGACTGATCCGACTCCGATATGCATTGGCTCGAGTGCAGCAGCGCTTCCGTCATGAATGGCTGCTGTCTCTTCGTCGTTTGTATGGAGAGCAGCTTTGCCAATCTTACCCTTGACACAGCGAGCGCAGAACCAGTCACCTACATATTCAGGTTAGCCCTTTCAGCACCATGAGACTTGGGCTCATCCCGCAATGAAGAAGATATCTCCCCGACAGCGGAAGAGTTGATTCACTTACCATACTTCAATAAACTCTCAGTCCAGTCAATACACTCAACATGATAATAACCAATCGGACAAAGCGGACCGTTTGAGCACCCGATCAGTCGCTCATCGTCGGTGCTCCTACAGACACAGAAGAGTTCAAGGTCCTCAGCTGGAACAGGGCGTTGGTCGAGGTATTTGGCCTCGGCCTCGGCGATGAGACGTTCTGTTTGCGGATCGAATCTCCATTCGCTCACAGGTGGTCCCAGTGGATGGCCTTGAGGGAATGAGATGAGAGGTGGCTTGAGTTCTTTGTTGATGTATGCTGCAGCTATCTCATTGTATGGCTTGCGTATACGCACGATTGCTTGCTGCAGTGTCAAAGCCACTCCAGGGACCAGAGGTTGAATTGTCATAAGCTCATAGCACGAATCGCTATCTGTGCCAGATACTTGATCAACTTGTGCGTTGGCGTCGGTTATGGACTGCATATTCACCCCTTCGGACGCCATCACGCTATGAGATGCAAAGCACTCTTCAACGTTGAACAGTGGTGTGACCCTACGTTAAAGGAGCTTGAGCCCTTGCTGTGAAAGGTGTCACTATTGTTTTTGATGGCACTTCCTTGAAACCTGGCGCCGAGAAAACCCCCCGCGAGGAGAACGTCATGGGGGTGCCCAGATTGTGCTTTGTTGTACATTGATTCATTGAGTCATTTCGGGCCTCTATCTAATTATCGTCCTGAGAGTCACCGTGAGGAATTATGTCCTGTATGTGTGCATTATAAAGGCGACGATGAAATCAAGACGCATGGGTGCTCTTATCTAACCCCAGGCTCAACAAAGCTGCTCTGAGAGGATTTCCACTGATCCCGAATGGAGCAGATGACCCAGATTCACTTCTATCAAGCCCGTGATCTTTGTTCCCCATACTGTCTTGTTGGCCTTGAAGTGAACATGGCTGCTCATGGACATGGACGAACAACAGGTGTAACGGTCCCAGGGCTTATCGTCTTTGTCCGCAGAGTAGATCGCAATGCTCTTAAAATTCTGGGTCCAAGTCAGTAGATAGAAAGCACTCCAGGTGAGTCACGTACGGTTCTCTGTGTTACCTTCTCCCATACTGCGACTACCACTGCTGCCACTTTGGATCGCGCCGAGAATACCATCAAGATACGAGGCACCGCTCCACCGCTGGTGTGTTAATACATCCACGCCGAGCTCTCGTTCTCGCTTTTGAACAAGATTGACATAGGCGAGCATACCGTCATCTTTGAAGCCACGGGACAGTTCGTGAGTAATTGTTGCTGTCGAGTGAAGGCCCGCAAGCGATATCAGTTGGAGCACAAAACTGTACAAACAGTCAACATCGCTTATGTGTCAGAGTCAATATCACGTACCCATGCTTCGCAAGATCCCATATAAATGATTTGAGAGAAACGTCATCATAGCCTTGTCCAGCCCAATTGAAAGACGGGCTCAGGTTGTATACAAGCTTCTTTCCAGGAAACTTTTCTCTGATGTCTGCTGCAAAGCTCGCCGCCTTCTCAACGCTTGCTGTACCAGTTTCGAGCCAGAGAAGGTCCGCATATGGTCCAAATGCAATGGCTCGTTTTGTCGCTGCAAGCAGGCCAGCTCGGTATTGATAGAAGCCTTCACGTGTACGCGCACTATCACATGACCACGGGACTGGAGTCTTTGAGTATCTCTGGGCTAATGCCTTCCTTCTTGTGAGTGACATGTTTCTGTTTTTGCCTACTTCAGCCAAGTAGTCTGAAGGGTCAATACTTTGGGACTTCAAATGTGCTTCGACGGCTATGCGGAAGGTAAGCGGAGCCCACGGTTATGTACTAGGGAATTACCTTCGTCAAGAGTGGCAAGTCTGTGGTCTTCTATCCATTCGGCTTCGAATTGATCGATTTCGGGCCCGCTAGCTCCATCGAGCTCCATGGCCTGTAACTTTTCGGCCAGAGGTTCAACACTATCGTCGACTCCGAGGATGAACTCATGATCTCTGATATCGACAGCGCTGCTCAAGAGTTTACCGCTCTCAGCGTCCGTCCTAGCAATCAAAAGGTTCTCGCTTCCCATCATATCCCACTGAAAGCGGGCAGCCACAAGCCTATTGATGTGTTCGCCAATTGGAACGAGAACCTTACCAGCAAGATGGCCACACTTTTTGCCGCCATGGAGTTGGTCTTCGAAATGAACAGCTGCCGCTCCGTTTTCAGCGAAGAGCTTTGCGAGTTTCAGGACAGCAGACAGACCACCATGCCTAAAATATCAGCAACGGCATTGACCTACCTGGGACGAATCTTACCCCGTATCGCCATCTGCAATAATAGGCCGCATGTAATCAATATATGGTGTTTTCTTTCGCTCTTCCACACTCAGCTTTCGCCTTGCATCCCATGCCTTTCTGTCGTGAAGTTTCTGGGCTTTGAACAATCGATCTACTTGATTCGGAACTGTGTTGTAAGGGTAATCGCCAAAGTCAGGCGACACCTCATTGGTAGTCGTCAGGGTTGAAGAGCACGCCCAGCCGGATATATACAAAACCTCCTGATTCGGGGCCTGTTGCGTCATCTGTACAGGATCGATCGCCCCCACTATAGCAGCCCATTAGCGAGGAATCGTGCAAGCCAGTCGTAGTAATCTCACTGGTATGCACAGGCTCTCCTGCGGCGGCTCGCTCGTTGAGAAGCTTGAACAATTTCCTAGCCATTGCAGAGCTTGGGTAGGATATCTGTAAAGAGCCACGCTTGCTAACGACATCCTCTGCAGTATATGGCCTCCTGATACCCTCGTACCTTGGGCTCGTCCACCAACTCTTCATATCCGCCACCATTTGAGCGTATAGTTCGTCTTCTGCATCTCCCACTTTATCGGCGCTCGAAAGTAGCTGGAAAGAATCACTTGGCAAGACGGTAGAGACAGGAATTTGCGCTGAATCCAGTGCGGGAATCGGACAATGGTTTGTGACAGACAGTGACCTTGCAGGACATAGTGATACTTGTGCTGGAGAGCGCGATATGTGACGATATAACGTCCGGGAAGCATGCCGGAGCATGGTTATGGCCTTGCTACGCCACCAGCGCCCTGCTTTGTAGAACAGTGAGCAGACAGTTACAAAGGTTGGATCATTGTTCGTTATAAGAAGCGACGTTATGCTGAATCGAGAGTAGTATATGTGCACAAGCTGATCGCAGGAAAAGCAGTGAAGGCTCTGTTATATTTGACCTGCAGCAAACGCACTATGCGCGGTCTCTATAATAGAGGGAGGTGGTAAAGAGTCCAAGTTAATTGTGATATAATTACGAGTTGGAAGCAAAGGAATTGGACAGCAATCAGGTATTTGCGTCATATGAAATAATACTGTAACGTTAAGCATACGATAAGCCCCTCCAACCTCGGCATCAGGCATCAACGGCAAACACTTAATCACGGCTACGGCTACGGGGTTACGGGGGTTACTGGTTACTAGTTACGGGTGGGTGTTTCTGGGGATGGGCGTTGCTTTACCCCCGCGTCACGGTTCCGGGGTAAGGCTTCATACGGCGTCCAACAACGTTGACTGCCTCCCCCTACATGTCATTGGTCTTATATGATGCTCATCTTCAGCTTCTTTAATTCTATAGAATAATATCTCATCTATTCTCAGTGTCTTAACTCGCCAGTCAGCAATATAGGTAGACTCTTCTTCACTATACTACATATACCCTGTGCCTCCACTACACTTCTCGGTACCCCACAAGCTCTCAACCGGGGAAAGCCGTGAGTTGACACACGGCCATGGCAGTTACTTTCCAATTCTCGCGGCAAGCATTGAAGTCTTCCAATGCAATAAAGAGGAACAGTGGTCTCCCTCCAAGGAAAGGCCGTTTGTTCTCGTCTGCCACTGAGCCAGGCCTTAAAGCAACATTGGCCTCGGTCATCCCGAAGAAACGAGAACTATTCAAGAGTGTCAAAGCGAAAGGTGATGAGAAGGTCGGCGATGTCACGGTGTCACAGATCCTTGGAGGCATGCGATCTCTCAAGTCGATAGTCTGGGAGGGTTCTGTTCTCGATGCAAACGAGGGTATTCGCTTCCATGGCAAGACCATTCAAGACTGCCAGGAGGAATTACCTAAAGGTACCTCCGGCGTTGAGATGCTACCTGAATCAATGTTCTGGTTCTTGTTGACGGGACAAGTGCCAACTGTTGGTCAAGTCCGTGCATTTTCCCGAGAACTTGCAGACAAGTCTGAGCTACCTGCGTCTGTGGTTGCGATGTTGAAATCCTTCGATTCTTCGACCCACCCTATGACACAATTGGCGTGCGCAGTTGCAGCCCTCAATACCGAATCGCAATTTGCCAAAGCATATGCTAAGGGCCTGAACAAAGCAGATTACTGGGATCTGACTTATGAGGACTGCATCTCGTTGATAGCCAAGCTGCCCCGGGTCGCAGCAACCATCTTTAAAAAGTCTGCAGCCGAGCAGGAGATCGACCTAGACCAGGACTGGGGTTACAACTTTGCGGCATTGCTTGGAATGGGAGGGAAGGAGCATGAAGGATTTCAGGATCTCCTGAGACTCTATCTTGCTCTCCACGGTGATCATGAAGGAGGCAATGTCTCTGCGCACGCTACGCACCTCGTTGGCTCCGCACTATCTGATCCGTTCCTCTCTTATTCCGCAGGGCTTCTTGGACTTGCTGGACCATTACATGGCTTGGCCGCCCAAGAAGTCCTCCGCTGGATACTTGAGATGCAAGGCCACATTGGGGAGAACTTCAGTGACCAAGACGTGAAGGACTACCTATGGGCAACACTCAAGTCCGGTAGAGTGGTGCCAGGATACGGCCATGGTGTGCTTCGAAAACCAGATCCTCGTTTTAAGGCCTTGATCGACTTTGCGGACGCAAGACCCGACATTGCAAACGATCCCGTATACAGGCTCGTGAAGAAGAACTCGGAGATTGCCCCGGGTGTTCTCACGGAGCACGGCAAGGTCAGCAACATAGTAGAACGTGATAAGGACTTCACTAATCTATCCTTACAGACCAAGAACCCTCACCCAAACGTAGATAGCGCTTCCGGGGTCCTCTTCCACCATTACGGATTCAAGGATCCTCTGTACTATACTGTCACTTTCGGCGTGAGTCGTGGGCTGGGTCCACTGGCACAGCTCATCTGGGATCGTGCTTTGGGTCTACCCATCGAGAGGCCAAAAAGTATCGACCTCGCGGGCTTGATGGATCTAACGAAATGATTTTAGGCGTACCATCTCTGCACCACATGTCAAACGAGAAGTTCGATACTGTCTCCGTATCTTGCAATATATGCTCCATCTCAAGGGTAGATTCTTACCGTCGCAAGCTAGAAGAGCACAGACATTAGCAGTAATTCGCGAGGTCGAACCCTCGTCTTCGTTAGATGGGATCACCCTGGACGGACAGACGTGGAGCTATATAGTGAAGCAAATGCTTCAACATTTATATCAAGCTCACGATCACATGTAGACTGTATCAGAGCAATAATGAGGAGAGAAGCCCCTGACGACTGAGAGAAAGTGGCAATCTCCGATCCCACTGATTTACTGTAATTGGGAAGAATCTCCCAGAAAGCTTTTCTCGTCAACGAGCGTACGATTACAAGCACCTACAAGTTCGATCAGATTGCGATCAAAATCGTCTCGTAGTTCATACTCTTAGGAGCCATTTGATTGCGCTCTTGGGTAGTTTCTCGCTCTCTTCAACCGGCATTTACGGCTTGAGTCTAACAAGAAATCAGCATCGTGTTTCTTGTTACCGGAAATCGATGTCTTCCCTACTAGTCGAAGCAATGAGTATTACAAATCCTAAGTGGCTGGTAGATATGGAGACATCTGGAAGGAGATCTGTCTTACACGAATCACCTCGACCGATGGTTCTCTCGTGGGGAATATCCTAATGGCCGTATCTATGCCAGGTGTAAGGGTCCTGGTTCGGTACTATGAAGGAGATGTTTGCTACTTCCTTCCTCACGAACAACCATGACATAAGGACAACCCGCTGGCTACAAATCAGGATCAGGTAGTAACGTAGGCATAGATCTCCGTCAAATCACATGGGCTGCACTTCCTTTCCAATATTGCTCACTCGACGAAATTATCTCCTCCATTGCACATATCGTTACTTTTCTACGACCTCATATCGTTTGGCTTCGAATGAACAACATCAGCACACCAGTCCTAGTCCAACTATGCACCAGACCACAATGTAACAACTCTGCGTGTACACCCTCACTACCAACCCTACGATCCTGCCTTGGGCTGTATTGGCTCATAGACGATGGCAGACTCTGGCCGAGAACGCGTAGCACTCGGTGACGTTTTTGGCGGAAGTGACTCAATTGCCCTTCCCAACACTCTTTGCACCTATCTAGCCATTGCAGACATCATAGCACTGACACGAACATGCAAGTCATTATCCAGTTTGTACAGAACTGTCGTTCACAGTCAATGGAATATCGATGAAAGACTCGCACACTACTTTGAAGATCCCCTGCGCTTTCGAGCCCAGATGGCTAAGTACGCAGCAGTCATCAACGGTGCCTTTGCTGTCTCCTTTCTTGAAAGAATGCCGTGTTACGACTTTGCATTGGATATAGTCGTCTCCGATTTCGGGGGCAGGTCGCCTATGGCAGATTATCTTGAACAGGTGGAACACTACAGCGAGAAAATTCCAGGCAGCGAGGAGCGTATAAAATACGATCTAAATCTCTTGGGAGACTGGCTAGTAAGTCAAAATGCCGGCTTATGCCACACAAGCTGAGATCTGAGGTTGACAGTTTTCGTTTTACGTGTCGCCAAATGGGCGAAGATGCCGATTGTTTTCTGTCGTTCGACCTCCCTTACAGGCAGTTTTGCATGCTTCAAAAGCCACGCTCCTGACCAATTTTATCTGTCACGATGGCGCGGCGTCATTGTTTCCTTCGCCCACATTCCTTCAACATTGCTACTACCGTCTCGAACCTTTCCGTACCTTTCGACCCGAAGAGCAAAGAGTGTGGGAACGATGGTCAAACTACGGCTGGAACGAGGCGGAAGGATCAACTAATGTACCTCCATTTGACGTTACAGCTAATCCCAAAAGGAGAACACGATATCCCGGCGACCGATACAGTTGGGTGATTCCGCTGCCACCTGTATCCCAGACTGAGAACGTACTACCATCACTGATCGAGAATTATGTTTTCCGAATAGATGTGAATCCTTCGTCAGATCTCACCACTTCAGCTTCGGCTCCCAACATCAAATACCGGTACACCATCGAACTTTCGACTGTCGTTGCTGTTACCTTTCGACGTGCCTACACTGCCCCAGAGGTACGTAATCCCCCGTCCTGGTCATGGGCAAGGTATCTTCGGAAGAAGATATATGAGGCCGCTCGTGAAGATTTTGAGAAGATGGATCAGCAGGGGCAGAATGAAGCCTTATTGGCGTTGAAGTGGCTGGAGCTTGGCACGCTGGATACACGTTATGGACCGAAGCCTAAAGGATGGAGTTTTGTCGACGAGCTTATCCATGGATGGTATCTTGAATGGCAAGAAATTGACTTCGCCGACCAGATCACCTTCAAGGGTATTATCCGATCCTAACGGGCTGAGAAGGTCGTCACCTAAAAGCTCTCTTACAATTGTCATAACCGAAAGGAGGTGGTACTTTACCTATGCAAGGGATGGGATCTACCTTACCCCAACTCCTCATCGTACAAATGTCGCGCTTACGTCCATCAGCCCCTTTCGAGTCTTTCCTGATTGCGGAGGCGTACCTATGTAAGAAGTAGAATGGGAGACAACCCCTTGCTTTGAGCTTGAAAAAGAAAAGGATGGAAACCAAAGAAGAAAAAAGTTAGCATTTGCAGTGTATCAATCGACCTGTCTATGACTTGAGTACAGAGTTATATTTCCCTGTCTAGACAACCTGCAAGATTCTCTACGAGCCTTGCTATCATGGTTTTCGACCAGCTCTTCTCTCCTTCCCATGATACTCTTCCAAAGCTTCAGTAGGCTTTCATATCCGATGTGTATCATGGTCTGGTTCATGGTCCGGGACTGAGAGACGGACTGACGCTATAAACTTCATCATTGGTATTACTAATGAATTGAGAGATCGATGATGATGATGATGTTTCTTTCTTTCTTTCAATGAATGAATTCATGTATAGTAGGTACTAGGTAGGTACTAGGTACTAGGTATAATTAACGGGATTCTAATGTAAGAAGAAGAAGAAAAGTAAAAGATAGTAAAGTAACGGTTACCACCGTTTCTCTCCCTCGTCCCTCCCCCATGTCCCCGTGTCCCCAATCCTCCCATAGTTTCTATATACGTCGCTTTCCGGAAAAACAAGGATGACGATGACGATGATGACGATGATGCTAGACATGCAGAGAAAGAAAGAGAAAAGAACAAAGAGTTTTCGTGGCTTTGCGAATTGCGAATTAAGGTTGTCGTCGTCGTCGTTCGGAATGATTGAATGAAAGGATGTGGTAAGTAGAGCAATGAGACTAGACTACCACGAGAACGTCATGAGCGCAGGATTCAGCACGATGGGTAGCAACAAATGGCTGGCGGTGACGGTTGCCATGGGTAAGATGGCGACGAAGTCCTTGATGCGCCAGTCCCAGGGGATGAATGGGCCGAGGGCGAGGATGACCATGCCGACGATACCGACGAGGGCGAACGTCATGGAGAATTTGAAACGGCGCAGAACCTTGGGGACTTCGATGAAGAAGTTCGAGAATTCCGCTTCTTTGGACGTTGAGCCCCAGGTCATGTCGATCTCGAACATGTGGGCCAGCAAAGCCTGAGAGACGTGCAGGGACAGACCGCCGAGAAAGATGGCGAGCATGAGGACCCATTTGAAGTTTTCGAGGATGGAGCCAAAGAACGAGCGTTCGCCGATACGATATCGCATCACCGCCAATGCAACGTTACCGAGTCCGTTGAAGATAATGACAATGGAGAACCAGACCTTCCAGCTGTCGATGTAGTATTTGTCGAGGTAGCCGTTATACCAACCGATAGCGAAGTAGTTGGCCGTCGTCATGATCCAGGCAGCGCCGATAGCATAGTAGGTACCAATGTAGGAGATAATGGTGATTTTTGAAGTCAACCGAATGTTAGAGAACAGGAAACGACGGAAAAGCGGAGTAAATGGGCCACGATAGATCCATTGGCGGATTGGATGGAACAGAAGTTCGTTACATCCGTAGGCGTATTTCTCCCATCGAGCGAGTTCATCGTAAACTGTGAGTGAGACACCTTCCTTGAACCCTTCACCAGCCCATGAAGCAAGACGGATAATGTAGCCGTCGCATTGAAGACGGAGTGACATGTCAAAATCTTCCGACACATGGGATTCAGACCAGAATTTCTCGTAGCCATCTTCATCGATGTAGGAGACTTGTTGGATGGCAGACCAGCGGAGAATGGCATTGTGGCCGACAAAGGGGGCGACATCACCGTTTGCGACGGTATATTTAATGGCAGTGTAGATCAAGTTTGTGAAGAAAGTGATACCGTTCTCGAAGTATGTGTTGACGACTTGCATGACACCAGAAGAGAATTGCATGATACCGACATTAGGAGACTGTTCCATCTCGGAGACTGCGTCAAGGAGACAATCTGCTGGTACACGAGTATCGGAGTCAACTGTATCAATTGTTAGTAATTTATTTATTGCCAATGGTATGGTGCACTTACTGAGAAGGATGTAGTCGCCCACACGAATGTTACCGTCGGCCCAAGCGCGGCCATTTTCTTCTAGAACCTCTTTCAAACATTGTTCATAAGCTTGCGCCTCGTCTGCTTGGGTCCAGTCCGAAGGACGGTCATAGAGAGCAAGCTTGTCCTCGACGTTATTGGAAAGCATCAGACCGTAGTTCATGTTGGACGCCTGATACCATAATGTGTTAGCTCATATCTTCTTGATTAGGGTAAATTCGATTGCGCCAAGAACCTCAAGTCTTGTGAGGCCGACAACGCTAGAGAACTAGGGATGAGAACCACACGTTTATGCGAACATACCTTCTTGAACTTTCCTCTTCTCTTGAATCCATCGAGACCATCTTTAGGACGAGCAGTCCATCCAATAGAATGATCGGCGTAGAATTCAATACGAGTACTTCGCTCTTCCTCAGAGATGAGTTGCAAGCCGTCGTCATTGACAAACATGTTCGCGGAGCCACCTTGCAATTCATACGTCGAGATAGCTTGCTTGATGGACTTGACGGTTGGAGCAATGACAGATGCAAGGCCTTCTTTGTATACCGGGCATTGGACAGTAACATGAGGCAAGCTACGATCACGCAATCGTGGAGAGCATTTGGCTGAGTAGTACTTCGAGTTGAGTTGCATCTGTCTGACTGGACCGATGCATTGAGCAATACATCCGACAATGACCTGAGCGAAGAACTAGAGGAGTCAGTAGCTGGAGCGAACACATTGTTGAGAACCTACTCACCAAGGTAAAGAAGATCTGCACCGGAGTTAGGGCGAAGAATGCCAGGCGAATATACGACGCATCCACTGTCACCTCGATGGCAACTTGTCTGAAGCCAGCACCCAACATGACGACCACCAGTATCAATGTGAAGCCTACCAGGATGGTATTCATCAGGTTCGTTGACCGTCTCTCTGCGATGACCTCGCCTGATTCGGAATCGACTTCATAGTCAGTCACGCGAGGTTGTTTCTTTTCGTCTACCCCTTCGTCTTCGTCCGACTCGGTGGTCCGCCACACCAAAGCCATCAATTCAGACTCGATGGTCTTGGCTCTCTCGACCAAGTGTGATGGATCATCGTCCCAGACAACAAGGAGAGCATCTGAAGCAATGAAGGCAGCAAATTGGTGTTTCCTTGCTCTTGGTAGATCATCGACAGTGGGTAGGATCTGCACTCGAAGACCGTTCATAAGCGGCACATCGACAGCGTCAGGAGACCACGAGAGAAACGTCTTGATAACTCTAGAATTGACGGTCATGGCAACCTGCATGACATTAGAGACGCTCTGTAAGGGGGGTTGGCTTGTCTTACTGGTACGTTCAAGGCAGCACACGCCATCGCAAAGGTTGAATTGGCAAGTTGAGGAGGGCATGCGAGGTAGTGATTGCGCGCTTTCCTGAGCAGTACACCCTCCGATTCTCCGCTACCGTCGCTGACCCAAAGGTGTGAGCATTGTTGCTGGTATAGGTAATTCACCATAACCTCGTGCTTGATATCGTCGACATAAGAGCTGCGGTTACTCCTCATTGACGGAGCTATCGATGCCCTCGAGGAAGCGACTCTGGAGTCTAAGTAAGGTATCGTGCTAGCTCGTTGCGACGGAACTGCTGAAGCTGCCGGACCGGCCTTTTCTGTCATCGATTCCTCCTGAGCCAGCTGTTCCTGCTTTTTAGAGGCCTTGCCGGCCTTGAAGTAGCTTCCGAGACCCATGATGCTGTCTCGTTGATCCACGCCCAAAGGATGGGAAAGAAATCAGTGTACTACACCCCGAAAAGAATGATAGCCTCTGGAGTTCTGCACAGAGGAGTCCGGAGGGGTGATCTAAGCTTGCTTGTGGTAGAGGGAGAACAAAAGCGATCGGAATTAGGCTCTAGAGAGACTCAAGACACCGATACAGAGTGTATCGTGTTGAGCAGACAGGAGCAAGAGCGTGCAGGGAGTTCAGAAGAAAGCGAATGGATCTGAAGCTATGGGAAATACAGCGAAGGGCTACCCAGCGAGCATGTTCAGAAAGAAAGACAGAGAAGAGCAACAAGCAAAGACCGGGGGGGTTATCTAAGGAAGATATCTTGTACCACGAGGCGAAGTGTAGCGAACATCTGGACCATGCTGAGGCTTGATAGATACGAACGAACCGGGGTTGATCTGCCACCATCAACATTTCACCGCTGGTTTGGTACCAAGTGAGTACATGCTGAACCAGACTAAGGAGGTGGAGTTCTGCATCAGGCAGCTTTGCGACCATCCTCTGCCATGGCACAAAGAAAGGGATCTTGCTCCGATAGCGCCACCGTCTCAGCGTACATTTCCATGCACCTGTCGTCCACGTTGGGACAAAGGATAACGAGACTCCGCCCTTACGGGGGTGTATTCACCAATGGAGATCAAGTCAAGGTGGTCAATAGCTGAGATTCTCAGCCCGCGCGCATATCTGTACGATAGGGCCGGCTTTTGCAGCAGGCTACAGGGTGACAAGCCAGAGTCGAGACGTGGCTAGGTAGGATGATGGCTCACGAAGTTCCTGTTTGCTTCCTTGTAAGTGCATGAGGTGCCTTCGGGGAGACGGGACACGGGTGGAGGTGGTATTTACCACCGGATACCATACCGGTACTGATGGTTGAAGCAGCGACAAGTTTGTTCTTGATCTCCAGGATCCAATAAACAGTTTTAGCCCCCCCGGTCGAGATCGATCCCTGAGCTAGATTTCAGGCGAAAGCGAGACCAATGGCATCATGACTTTCCTCTTCCGTGTCTCGCATCCCGAAGTATGGTGATCGCAGAAGCCAATGCTCTCGCTGTCGGCGCATACTTCGCACGGGCTGGTTAGTCGTGCCTTCAGGCGATTCGAGAGGGGCAGTCGAAACCTGGCAAATTGTTGGAAGAGGCCCGGCATGGGTGTCATGCAGGGTAATCCGTAATCTTTTTGAGATTTCGCTATTTTTATCGTTTGCATTTCGGCTTAGCACGAAAATGTGAAATGCAAGGTTGAGTTGAGTTGTGTTGAGTTGAGTCAACTCTCAAGTTGAATTGGGTGCAGATGGTAGTCGACTGTGCCAAGGCCCACACTCTGCACAAGGTAGCGATACGACACAGATACAACTAATTACTACGTAGTATTACATAGGTACATTTCCCTTCCCTTCCCCTGGCAATCCCTGTTCTGTGGCATCGCTGCCTATCTCGGACAATTGGGGTTTCTCAAGATTATGGCGAGATGGTGAGATGGTGAGATGGCTCCTGTAAGAATCAGGATTTCGATTGTGATCTTCTTTCTATTCTTTTCGGTAACGAGAGACTATCCATTAACCGAGATGTTCTGCCTGTTACTACTACGTGTCGTATCGCCTGTTCAAATGTACCAGGTACTAGTAGTGTTGATACTGTAATCCTGCTGTACATACTACCTTACCTAGGTATGGTACGACCTGTACAATAAATCTCAATCCTTTCTTCTCCATGGTTCCTGCCAACCACGAGCAACATTAAGAATATGGGTCTTTCTACGGAGCACTGCAACGTTAATGTGCAGAGGTAGATCCTCTTCAGCCGGGCCTTGTTTCCGAGTATGAAGATCTTGCCGTCCTCTACCACCAAACCGATAGCTAATGGGATTTTCTCTGAGCGATCTTAAGGAATTATCGTGATCTCCCTTTTCCCGACCCCTCACGAGGAACCGGTTGGACTCTCTTGATCCGCTGACCATGCACAGGCTTGTATAGAGTACAAGCTACGATAATGCCCGCATTCTTTGGTCGCACAAAGGCAAGAGTGTGATGCTCATTTTCGTACGATATCGGCCATGGTTGCCAACAAATCGTCTCTACGGTGGCAAAAGCTCTGTCCTGCGAGCCTGGTCAGAAATGATCGTCCCGGCTTAGACACCATCGGTGTGCTAATAAAGACGGTCTCAATATACTGCATGGTATGAGATACACATCTCGACATACCAACGAATGCTGGAGGCTGATCCTAGCGAGGGCAGTATTGAGGATGGCAGGGAGTCTCAGCAAGCCATATAGATGTAACTCACTAGCATCCATGATAATATTAGATGATAAGGCATCATAACAAGGCCTTGTCGTCTTGACGGAGATATTTCCATAGTGCCATAGTGAATCGAGATTGGAACAGGGATTGGATATCTACATACCTACATCCATTACCTTACCGCAGTACGGCGAGACGGTCTGGTATCTTAGGTACCCAAGGTAAGAGTTACATGGTAAGTTATGTAATACGATGTACGGCATACCGTAGGAACTGTGGGTACCCATACTGTACATACCTTAAGGTAGTGTCCGTATCTAACGGTTTGGAGGACCAACCGTTGTGAATCCACTCCTTTCCCTCGAACAAACCATGAAATAGTATTCAACAATATAATTACCTACCTGGTAGGTAGGTACTTATCTTGGACCCGGGATGCCCATGCCTACCATGGTAGCTTCGCCTAAAACCATTAGCTCTCTTGTTCCTTGAAAAATGGTTGTTGCTCGATAAACTCCGCGCCGTCGATTGTTCCCCGGTTCTCAACTTATTTTTTTGAGAGAAGCCGCATGTTCCGGGAATATCTCCTAGGTTAAGGTAGAAGACGGGAAGTTCTGTGGCTTGGGAATAGCCTAAAGCAAGCTATCGGTCGATATCACGCTGCGTCGCACCTTAGCCTTGGATAGCTTTGAATAGTCCAATGTGCCCAACGCAGTCATTCTTATCCAGAGCGTCATTCGTTTGCCCGCTGGTTTGAATTATGAGAAGTCGTTCAAGGAGCTTGATCCTCGCTACTGAACGCTCCTCAACTGCAGTAAGATCATCGTCTTATGTCTGATCAGTCAGTGTGGTATGAGACGGCCATAGAGAGAAAAGGGTCACACAACATAGAGCCATAGGCTAGCTAGCATCGTGAACGGTCTCACTATACCCCTGAATGATCATCTTTTTTGACTGAAGATTCGTGCATGCGTTTTGAGAGCTCTACGGAAAAGATCTGTTAAGCAGGATTGACATGATGCCTATTCTTTGTTGACTCACTGTCCTACTTCGTCGTCTGTGGCTGATGGCGGCCTCATCGGAACTGTTCCAGCATCTCACAATTGGAACGATTGGTTTTGATGCACACGGTAGGATCCTGGCAGCTTCCTCAATGAGGCTAACGTGATTTCCCCAATCGTCCATGTCGCCACGTAGAAAGGCACGGCAAGAGGACAAGGTTCACTTAACGGCCGACAAGTCAGAATAAGCGAAGTTCTGTGTTGACCACATTCGTATCAACCGCCGCATCATCTGGATCCATTCAGTCAAATCCACAGCACATTGGACCCCGATGTGTCTGACAGCTGGTAGCGAGGTACGTAGTACGCCATGCTAAAGAGTGTCGTCGTCTATCATGAGTCAAACCTCTGATCATCCAAGTAACCAGTAAGGCTGATCCGGCGTTCTGGGCCTGGATCATAAACACTGGATCTCACGAGCAATGATCGCTCTGGTTCAAACTTTCGCATAGGCGGTGATGGGTCATTCCTACAATGAAGGCATGATGATCGCGATGCCATTGTTCCCGGTATTTTCCAGAATCCGATTCAAGGTTGTGCTAACCTTCTCGTAATACGAGGTCTTGCATAAGTGTAATAAGTGTACTACGTAGGTACCTAGTAACAAGTGCTGGCTGAGAGTCCACACGGCATGGGTCCATCGTCGGGGAGGAGCCGCGTCTCACGGTTTCACGTCTCGAGGTCCTCACATTTGTGCTTGATAGAGCAACTAAACCTTGGCAAGCAGAAATGTTGGCTAGGGACAGAAGACATGGCGTTCACACAGCCAAAACAGGTATCAACTAATGCATCTTTTCGTTACTGTCAACCCGATTTAGCTTGTGGCTGCCGTCTGGTTACCAAAGTCACCGGCCCTCTTTCCAGAAACGTGAAGCGAGATCAAGGATCCTCGTTGCCTCAGACAGATCGTTCGAACTGCCGGCAGCCAGCCATGATCGACCATCAGTCGACAGTGCAGGGTTGCATTGGATTGGAGATAAGCAGGTCGGAAAGGTTTGCCTCCTACGTGGTCGATCAGAGGACTTAGTAGACTGGCTTGCTGGTGTCGCTTGCTAGGTGAGACCGGTCGTCAATAAGAGATGCAATGGCCAAGGAATCAATGCTCACATCTGAGAAGTCGATTGTCACACAATGGCTGAGGAACCAATCCAGAGAAGGAAGTAGCTGAACAAACAAGTCTCACCAAGACCGCAGGCGGCTATTGTATTACCCTATTAGATCTACCTATACTGGTTATGTGCTCGAGCCATTATCAGAACTTCCCGGTGCGCCCTGTTCCACCTCCGGTATGTCAGCCATGCCTCCGTGTGTCCAATATCTACCACAATGAGATACCGCTCAACGCATCTATTCGAAAGTAACGTGGAAGAAAACTAAAACAAGTGAAAAGCAACCTCGAAAGCGCCACTAGCATCCGTTGTAGCCCTGCTGCTGCCACATCTTCACACTCTTGATTTGCATTTGGCTATTCTTCTCCCAGGTAGGGTACCAGCTGTCTCTCGCCTTCCAGAAGTCATGCCTTGCAGTCGGTGATCCATCAACCCAAGGCTTTCCACTTTGGCCATCTTCAAACCAGCCATTGGTACCACCAATGGCTACGTTGAGGATGAGATAGAAATCCTGATCGAATGGCGTAGAGTCGATACCGGTCTGGCTCCATGTATCAATGAGACGAGTGCCGTTGGTGTCTGACAAGGGAAAATTACCGCGTTGCCAGAGAGGCTCATTGAAATTGACGTAGAGTACTTGAAGCAGTCGAGTGTCAATATAAGTGAAGAGATATTTCTCGGACCATTCAAGACCGAAAGTGTGGTACTTCTGCGCGTAGGTGCTGTGGAGGGCTGAACGTTTAACATTGGTCCTCCACCAAGCATCGTTGGCAGAATTTGGACCCCAGTGAAGAGCGGATGAGACGATGTTGTTACCGCCTTGCTTGTACGTGTGGTTATTTCCTCGTGATTCCGCAATATCGATCTCTCCAGACTGGGGCCAGACTCCGTATGTATCCTTGACGGGCATCATCCAGATAGCTGGCCACAGCCAGTCTCCGTCAGGTAGCTGTGCTTCCACTTCGACACGTCCGTATTTAATAACGGCACCTTTCTTGGTATTCAGACGGCCAGACTTAACAGGGTTGACAATTGTACCATTGGTTGTATTGGTAGCAGCGATACAGTCGGTAGAGACCTTGGAGGTGCAAGTACCTGACTTCAGGAGATCGATGGTGTTGTCCGTAGTTATGAGCTTCTCATTTTGCAAAGTCGGCTTTATTACCAGCACTCCATCCTGGATGAAGACGTTCTCTTCGCCAGATGTGGTCTCTTCGAATTGGCCATTGCCATAGCCACCAACTTCGGCTTCTTTTTGCCAGATCTTGGGGTTCAAGCCACCGGCAAAGTCTTCGTCTAGGACCGGACAGTATGTATGCTGGACAACGGTTTGCAGGCCATCCCATATGAGGAAGCCCGAAATGGCAAGTCCAACGAAAATGCCAATGAGTGGAATAATGGTCACCCATTTCTCCTTGGGATCCTTCTTGGTCGTCCATGGTCGCTCAAGTTCGCCTTTCTTCACACGACGGGAATGGAAGAACCTTTGCGACAAGCCTTGCTGGTGAAGTGCAGCTGAAGAGGTATTCAGTGAGGCGGCTTGGGAGTACATGGGCGTCGCGAAAGGATTCTGACGAGGCATTGGAGTAATTGAGTCCGTGTTGGGATCTGACACTGGGCTACCCGAACGACGAGGAGTCGAGGCCACAGTTGATGGGCCAGTGTGAGGCACCGAGTAGTTGTTGTGTACGAATTCCATGTTGAAAAACCTCGACGGGCAGGATGTTCTTTGCAATGCAATTGGGATGAAGAAACGAGTGTAGAGGAGGAGAAAGCCAAAGGCAGGTGGGTATATGAGCCTTATTTGTCAACGGGTGAACCATGGACGGAGGGACAAGGTGGAAGCAGGGAAATATAGATCCAGAGCGAGGTAGATCGAAGGGAACCAAAAGAGGCAACAGAGAGAGAATATCCAAATCAGCCCTCCCTCAGCGGCGCTCAATAGATTCAACGAGGAGAACGAAGTAGTGAGACTTGCAGTAGGACAGCTGGGACTAGATAGGCATTGCCCAATGAGTTCTGTCTATCTCTGCATACCCGATGTGTCCCTGACCGTACAGTAAGACGGTATTCTTGAGAGGTAGTCTCGGCCAGGGCTCAGCTAAGAGTCAACAATCCACACAACCCACCGGTGATAAGACTCAATCTATCGAAACCTGCTTTTCGCTGGTTGCCGCCATGAATCCGATCCTGGCGAGCTGGTGAGCTGGCTGGGACGGCCCATGCTGTCGTGCTTGCATTGATGTGCAACAAGGGGAGGGGGGGGGCGAGAACGTGAAGCGGTCAAGCGAGCAAGGTCGATAAGGCATGCATGAGATGAGCATGAGCAGAGCATGAGCATGAGCATGGGCCGTATGGCTATGAGCATGGGGTATGAGCATGGGCATGCTCAAAGTTGTAGTGGAACTCGTATCGCCCGTTGGTCTATGCACGACGATAAATGGTTCTGACGTGCGATCCTTGTCGTTACGATGCTGCATGTCTCACTTCACCACCTGCGCTAAACGGAAACTTTGGGCCGGTTTTTGGCTCTGGAATTTCCTGGTTCATGAAAACATGCAAAAAGCGGCGTGAGAAACAGTAATTTATCCTTCCTTTCCACCTTGCCTATTTAGGTAGTTCGGATAGGTCAGGTACGTGGACGGAACCTACAACAATTTGCCCTAATATATTTATAATTAATTACCTATCATCGCTTATTGAACTTGGTGACGACGAGACGAGACCCCCGAACATCAAGGAACATCCTTGGGTTGACACCGCCACATACCCTCATGTTAGAAGTATCCAAAGCCACATCACATGTCATGCCAGATAGTGAGCCTCACAATTTCTGATTTACTTTTGAGGCGTCTTTTCAGCCGCCTGAACGTCGTCTTTGACGTATCAATGGATCTAAAACCAATAGATCCAAGAATTGAAGATAGCTCCATGACTATGTTTCACTATATTTCAAAAGCAATCAATCCATTGATCCTGCACAGCTATGTGCAGCATGAGCGCCTCTAGATTGCGATAGCAACTCCTGTTTCTGAGAGCGAAGCCGATGTACTAGTAGAGCGCAGACCAATTTAGTCCTTCTCCTCGCCAATGCCTACTGGCGGCTCGTGTGTACGAATATGCGAATCCTTGTAGATATGTGATAGCGCTTGAATTTAGTGTAGATTCGCCAGTCCGATTAGTCGGCTTGTTGTAAGCACTGCCCTAGCTTCGCTGCGAGTGTCACTGACCATGCTGTATCGCATTGCTTTTACCAGCGTTCAACTCCTTAGCCCGAGTCACCCATGTCAAGGCTGCTCCGTCGATCCCTCCACGGAGCTCACACTCGCGAGACACGATGTCGTAGACCCGTTCGGACAGCTTGTCGACTCCAGCATTGGGCAGTCTACGACCAAGTATGCCAATGTTACGCGTGCTCGGGATGCGCAATAGTGTCTGCTGGATGTCATAACCGACTTCCTCCGCCAGCTCCGAGACGTACATGGTCAATGAGGAATAAGTCGAAGCGGAAGGGTCCGCTGGACTCTGTTGTTTCTTGGCTTCGCGCATTTTCCGTAGATCCCCCGATGCAGGCTGGTCATCAGATTCTATAGCTTCGTTCGCACTGGTTGCATTTCCATGTCGTTTGGCTTTGTAACGATATCTAAGACCGTCTAGAGCATGTGAACAACAAGGGATCGCTAAGAAGGGGAGTGGGGTCGCTGGGTCTGAAAGTACTGCAATGAGGGGTGTCCATGGCGTTAGCTCATCAGCGTGATTAGAGATAATGAAAGTGTCTTTTGGGAAGAGGCCATCATGGACATCAATGTGGCTGTCGCAACCTGGCTGGGCTTCCTGGAAGGGCTTGGGAATACATATCGTTTCTTTCAGGCAGTCTTGCACCTGGAACGGGAATGTCGACCATGTCCTTCTCCGTCTAGCATCAAAGCCCCATCCTTGATACCCCTCTTGCATCAAGATGTAGACAAGGACACCGTTGCCACATGCGATGTCAACAAAACCAGGAAAGGTTGCGCTTGTTGAGCGGCCTTCGCAGCTTGGTCTAGTACCATACATCTGCCGCCACAGCTCGATCAGGAAAGCGGCGATGGAAAGATCTTCGAAAACATGTTTCGAGGGCTCAGTCTTCTCAACCCATCCCTTGATCAGATCTGCAGCATATGCCTCTTTCAGACGTGTATATGTGTTTTGTACAACATGTTGAGGGACGACGTTATCTCTTGGCGGTCGCCATACAGTGTTTCGCTGTTCCGGCCGTTGGCGAGCGAGCCTGATGAAGGTAGTAAGCGTAGACGCAAACATGCGACAGATTCGCTCTGGCAAACGATCTAAATCCTGCCCTTCGAACGGGAGGACATGAACCGACAAGGACCCAGCTCCATCACAACCGTTCGCTGAGCGAAATAGGTATGCAAACCCTTGAACAGGAGGGTGATAAAAGGGAAGCTCATTCACAGTTGCCACATGAGGCAGATACATCAGGACCCGACACCCCGGCTCATGTTGCGCTGAATAGAAGTGGCATGTCTGATCTAGAGGTTTGTCCACTTGTGGCTTGCGAGGGATCAGACGTCTAACGACTGACCGTTCCTGTGAGAACCTCGGAAGAGGATTTGCAGGCAGAGGAAGATGCTCAGCATTGGGTATGTACGATTGGACATCGTCGCTAGATGATCCCCTCAAGAAACACTGTCTTTCCTTCTGAATTGGAGTCTCAAGAAGTGAGCTACTGTCGTAGAGAATGTCTGCGCGGAACAAATGAGAAGAAAGATGGTTGGGGTTCGTGAGAAGAAAATCGGCAACAGAGAGAAATTGCTGGACAGGAAAATCAGCTACCCCCAGATAATCCGTAGCAGTCTTCCACTGCCATTTATCTGATGCAAATTCAGACTCAGTGAAGGTTGCTACCTGTGAGCTGACCATATTATTATGCATGCGATGGTCAAGTCAGGAGATAGTGCCATAGATAAAAGTTGTAGAATGAAATGGTCCGTAGTCTGCCGCATGGAATTTAATCACACGCAATATCAGTTTGATACCAGGCAGTAACGTTACCAGCACAATCATACCGACACCACGCAAGATCTTTCGGGTTAATCATCATATCCATCTAGTTGTGAAGTTAAGACAGACTACATATTTGCTGCACCTCTCTTGTGTTGACCACTCCCACTTGAATCCATAGCAATTCCGAAATACACCCATTTAGATGAGACTCAACCGCCATGCTATCAACCGATCATTAGCATTCTTTCAGACATGCACTGAGACCTAGTTGCATTGTATCCTGAATCTCATCGTTCGAGACGCAGTGCCAGGGATTGCTGGCATTGAAGAAGATTGCAGTATCAGATTACAAAATAATTACTGACGACAGCAGATAATGGATATGTTGATCAACATGTTATCTAGAGTTCCGTCCTATGGTATCAGATGGTATTCTATCCTAGTGCTATAACACTCCAGCAGCAGCTCCAGCAAACATCGATATCGCCTTACAAAGACTGTGTCCCATCACTCTTGTCCATGTACACTAGATCAAGAGCATCGACAGGCCCTGAACGGTAGTAAATACCTGGTTGTCCGAAGAATTGACCAGTCAGCGATTAGCAAATTGTATTTATACGGTACAAGTCTGCAAGAGCAGGTTTCGAACCTTGACAGAATACCTAGATACCTAAGGTACCCAGGTACCTGAAGTTGTAACTGTAACCGGAAAGTAAACAATCCTTCATGAATCTGCGCTGTTCCGGCAATTTTGTCAACCAGTCAGCGGGTGAGACTAGTCACCATGGTCCTTCCCAGGGGGTAAAAGAGCATCTATCAGTACGTTAGAAGCTCGAGCCTCTTTTCAAGTAATCATCTCTCTTATATCTTCTTTTTCATGGCCAGGTTTGTATATCATACGACCATCAAAGTGGGGGGTCTTTTATTCAAGGAGAGAAATAGATACAGAAAAGTGGTCGTCAGTGGTACAGTATTTTTGTTTGGGTGAATTTGATATTGCGCGATGGGTAAAATCCAAGGTCGTGGCTAAAATTACCCCTCACCAATACATTTTTGGAAACGCCAAGGCTGCTTACAAGCTAAGACGCAAGGCAAAAACCACTATCTCTCATCGTCCACTTCCTCCTTGAAATACAGACATTTACGCGTAACAGCAGAACACGTATTGACCATCAATCTGGACTCGAAACTATCATCGCCAGTCATGGGCAGAACAGTCGATCAAGACGTCCACCAGGCCTTCGTCGGTATGAAATCTCTACACCACCCTCCCATCTTGTGCTAATCACGTCGCAGAGTTCAGGGCGAAGGAAGATGACAAGGTTCGTATTACATCGCCGCGTGATTGTCAACATTCGCTCACTCTGCGCGTTTCCATCAGTGCTTGTCAGTACAGTGTATCTATTGTCAACAAATTCGCGCAAAGAACACTTCGCGTCAGAAGCAACATCTCCTGGAGTGCCCTGGCCTTCGTGGCCATCCGAACGCTCCCCAACCACCTCAGAATGCACCGACTAGCCTTCCTGCATCAAATACCTACGGCACACCGACAGGCCCGGGTCAATCCGCCCTTCCAGGTAGCAATGGACCTCTGAGCCTGACCGTGAATAGCGTGAATGGCGTCAACGGTGTTGGTCCTCATTCGACGCCATTGCCAAACATCACAAACCGACCGTCTCTGACAGGCCAGTCATCTGCAGCGGGTCCATCAGCCACAACACCACAAGCACAGCGCGCGAGCACTGCACCAAAGACTCCGAAAACAAAAAGCACACCCAATTCAAACCTTCCGGCACCTCCGCTGGACGATGTGCATGCTGCTTTCGTCGAGTTTCGTGCCAAAGAGGAAGACAAATGTCTCTCGGTCCAATGCATTTATTGTAACCAGATCAGAGCCAAGAACACGAGTCGTCAACGACAACATCTTCTCGAGTGCCCTACATATCTCAATGTTATGAAAGATTCAATACCTGCCAATAATCTCCTTCACACTTTTCCGGAGGGCGATGTTGCTCGCTCGCTGCAAATCCCTCAGCCAACCCTTGAACTGGATTTCCGCATGAGCGTCAAATTGAATCCGGCTATGAACCTTGGTTCTACCATGTTTGGGCAGAAGCGGTGGGTAAGCTTCGTTGGGGGACAATGGGCTGGCAGATGGGGAAAAGGCATAGTCATTGTGAGTAGATTTGTTTCTTCCCCTATCGCTTTTACTGACTTTTATCTAGCCTGGAGGCCAAGATGCACAGACCGTTGTGAAAGATGGTGCTACCAAACTGGAGACCACTTATCTCTTGCAGACAACTGATGAGCCTCCCGCATTTCTTCAAGTCAAGACCAACGGATGGCGTACTGGGGCTAAGGATGTCTTGGAGAAGCTTGAGAACCCCGCTACAGCAGACACCGTGAATCCAAGTACCTACAAATTCCGTCTAACCATCCAGCTTGAGACTGGTGATGAACGGTATGGATTCGTGAACACTTGCATTTGGGTTGGTAGTGGTTGTCGCCGAGGAGGTGAAGGTAAGAATTACTATCCCTGTAAGCAGACTAGTTTCGCGTTCTTACAAGTTTCTAGTCATCTACGACGCGTATAGGATCACCTAGATCTTCCGAGTCTGGTCTGCACCCACGGCGGACTACAGACTTCCGCGTCTGATTCAAAGTTCGATTTCTATTGACGACTATTCCGAGCATTATGTATCGCGACACTTTGCTCTGGTATAGTGGTGGTAACGAAAGGGGCTAGAAGAGCGAGCTGTTCAGTTCTGACTGAAATTGACACGGTGTTTACGGACTGGCTCGAATCGGGTAATGGCAAACGTCAGCGGAATATTCTCTCTTCAGCTATCAAAACCGATGTTATACTCTATTTGCGTATGCGCCTTGCTTTTCTATGGAGAACACGAATGGTATACCTGTCTTTAACGGACTCTCCGCATATCCGCATTGTCTTGTGATGCAGAGCTAGAGCAATTAAGAGAATACCCTAATCCCTTCGCCTCTGTCCCGTGTAGTCTCAACGTCTGGACGCCGCATGTGTAAACCATCGTAACGGAGAAATGAAGTGCACTGCACTATCCACTCGATCTAATGATCATCGAGCAAGATTTTGCGGTGCCGCTGGAGCCGGCCCTTCAGCGGTGACGTACGCCTTGGACAGCCCTCCGTCGACAAGGAAGTCGGTGCCGTTGACAAAACTGCTCTCATCGCTAGCCAAGAACACGACCGCATGTGCTTGCTCGATCGCCTCGCCGAAACGACCGGATGGGAAGTGGACCTCCCGGCGATATCTCTTTGCCTGATCATCGCCCAACCACTCTTGCAACAGTGGGGTGTTCAATGGCCCTGGGCAGAGGGAGTTGAATCTGAAACCTTCTCTGGCATGTACCATAGCCAATTCCCTGGTCAGAGCTAGTACGGCGCCTTTACTTGCGGTATATGCTAGTTGCGGGGTCGCGGCTCCCATGACTGCCACGAAGCTGGCGGTGTTGATGATGCTACCCTTCTTCTTGCCATACTTCCGCATACTGAGGACGGCGTGCTTGCTTCCAAACCACACTCCCTTGACATTGATCGCTTGTGTCAAGTCCCAGATCTTCTCTGGTGTGTCGACAGCATCGGCGTCATCTCCATGCATGATACCCGCATTGTTGAACATGATATCCACACCACCCCATGCATCGACCTTCGCTACGGCTGCGGCCACATCAGCCTCTTTTGAGACATCGCATTTGACAACCTCCAAGCGTGGGGCCGTTGGGATCAACTCTTTGACCTTCGCGACGGCCTTCTCGAGAGCCGGCTCGGATATGTCGGTCATGAGGACAGAGGCGCCTTCACGGGCGAAAAGGATGGATGTCTCGAGACCGATACCACTGCAAAGTTTCTGCCATCAGCCAACGATTGCGAACTTCATGCGCGCGCAAATTTACCCCGCAGCTCCAGTGATGATGGCGTTCTTGCCCGCGAGACGTCCTTTAGGTGTTTCTGCCATATTCGCGATAGCTATAGCTATGGTGGGGTTCAACGCAAATTGATACGGTGTGAGATGTGCACGACGCAGACGGGCCAATATTCAAAGTGGTCGACGGTCTGCTGCAGGAAGGGTAGATTGGAGGAATCGAGTGTGTATAGAGACGGTTGACTGGAGCAAGGTAGGAATCGGGTTTGAACTCGGGAGGAAGTGGGTTGGCTGATGGTGATACTGTTATCTAATCTGCCCGAATGATATAATAATAATTTACTACGATTCGGTATTACCTTACCAGCGATACTCAATACTGTCCACTGATGAACGATAGATCCACATCAAGCTTCAATTCGATTGTTCTTTGTACTGTATCGTTCGTTCTTACCGAATTGAATTGGACTGAAAGCTTCATCCTTTGAACAATCTTTCAATACTGTTTTTTTTTTTGGCTCTTGTCACTGATAAGCAGGGATCAAGGCTGTCCTTTGAGGTACAACATCGTGTAGGTTTCAATGCATACTGTACCGGTAGCATACCTAGTACATACCGAGTACCGAGTACCTATATGCATTGACGCCAACAAGCAGCAATACTGTACAACATATAGTACACTGGTATGTTCTTATTTTCGGAAGGCTTATAATTAGTACCTAGATACCTACCTACTTAGGTATGTATGTAAGGTATAGTCACCAATCGAATGCCGTTGTGTCGGTCGGTTTCTAGTGAGAGTCGCCCCTCTGCGGATAAGTCCTACTACCAAATAATACATAGTAGAAGCAGACTGACGTAGGAGATCTCATCGCTTCACGTCCACCTCAAATCGGCTTAGTTTACGTACAAGAGGCTTGAGATCGTAGGAAGCTCTATCGTCCCAAGAGCTGCAGGTCGAGACGCTTTAATACTCACCGAGACTTCGCTTATCTTGACCGACCTTGGCTTCGAAGAATCGGCAATATCACGACCATTGACCTGACCTTGTTCACATTTCGTCTTCTTAACAATCCTGCATCAGTTATCGATCTGCCGTAGCTTTTCAACTTGCACGAAACCTCGCAAGTCCATACCGTTGCGAATGATTGCGATACACGGCTACCGACCTGCGCCCTTTAGCAACTGCGCTGCGCAGTCGACCCTCTCCGACCGCAAGTCTTATCGCCTGGCTTTCAATCACAACACTTAGCTTCGATTCGTAAACAATGGGCGAGGCCTCGAAAGAGAACGTTGTCACACTTGACAATTTAGTTCAAGTGCTGAAAAATGATACGAAGGTCAAAGTGGCCGGGGTTGATGTCGACGGAATTCTACGAGGGAAGCTCATGGCCAAAAAGAAGTTCTTGTCAATAGCGAAAGATGGCTTTGGGTTTTGTTCGGTGGTCTTTGGCTGGGATATGCACGACACGACCTACTATCGAGAACTTAAGATAAGCAATAAAGAGAATGGATACAAAGATCTTGTCGCAGTACCAGACTTGACCTCCTTCAGACGGATACCGTGGGAGGACAACGTCCCCTTTTTCCTTGTCAGCTTTTTCGACCCCGACTCTGGTAAACCGGTCAGCGCAGATCCCCGAGGATTATTGAAGACGATGGTCGATAGGGTTGAGAAAGCTGGGTATGGATCGATGGCTGGAGGCAAGTAATGTGTTCCACGTTAACCATTTTCCAACGACTGACGATGAACAGCCGAGTATGAGTTCTTTCAATTCAGAGCACCTCAAGATCCCGACTCCTCACAGCGAAATTCTTCCTCGACTGCAAGGTTCCTGAAAGAGAACCCAGTCGAGGCGCTTCCTCCTCTGACGGAAGGCATGTTCGGGTACAGTCTTACCCGACCTGTACACAATCAAGAATACTACTACGATATCTTCAATACGTGTGAACAGTTCAAATGCAACATTGAAGGTTGGCATACAGAAAGTGGTCCTGGAGTATATGAGGCAGCACTTGAGTTTCAAGAAGTGAAGGAAATGGCAGATCGAGCAAGTCTATTCAAATATGTCGTTAAGTCTATTGCAACCAAGCATGGGATCACGCCATGCTTCATGGCCAAACCACGTCAGGGATTACCCGGTAATTCCGGTCATGTTCACTGTTCGATTGTCGACAAATCGGGCAAGAATCTCTTTTATCGAGGGGAGAAAGATCCGAATCCACCGTTCAAAGATGTTGAGAACTTGTCGGACCTAGGTCGACATTTCCTGGCAGGTCTCATTGACGGTTTAGCAGATGTGATGCCGATCGTTGCTCCGACTATAAACTCATATAAGAGGCTCGTTGAAAATTTCTGGGCGCCAGTCACGGTGTCTTGGGGCCTCGAACATCGAGCAGCATCTATCCGGTTGATCGCACCACCCACAGCATCCGCGAAAGCGACAAGGTTCGAAGTCCGTGTTGCTGGAGCTGATGCGAACCCGTTCCTTGTCCTTGCCGCCATTGTCGGTCTCGGATGGCGAGGAGTCGAAAAGAAACTCGAATTGAAATTACCACCGCTAGGAAAAGGCGAAGATGTCGGTGGTGAGAGCGATCAAGGCGAGCGGCTGTCCAAGAGCCTGAAAGAGTCAACTGCCCGATTCATGCGCCCAGGAAGTGTAGCCAGGGAAGTATTTGGTGACGAGTTCGTCGAACATTATGGTGGCACGAGAGAACATGAATGCAGGTTATGGGATGAAGCCGTCACGGATTGGTAAGAACCACCGCCTGCCCCCCAATTTTCCGGAATGATGCTTCTTCATGAATGATTTGCTGACTTGCTCTGATAGGGAGATGCGACGATATATCGAAACAGTATAAAATATTCTTTTCTATACTATACCCCCCATCCCAACCCAAGAACGAAGAGCTGTTCACTTGTATGAAATGATTGAGATGAAAGAGTCATTATTCCTTTTCTGAATTTTTGTTCGGGACCGAGCATGTCTATCTAGTATCTGTCTCCTCTGTCTTGTTTGTTTGTTTCTATCATAGGTAGGTAGCTAGGTATTAGTAGGTTCAGGTTCAGGTTCAGGTAAACATAGCTAGACAAGAACAATTGCTTTTGCTGTTTCCTCCTCTCTTGTTGTGGTTGGCGACTGACTTCGATTCCGGAATGGTATGTATATTCATGGGTAATAATAATAATAATAATAGGCGTGATGTTTTCCTTACTTGCTTGCTTGCTTGCTTAGCTTTTTGAGCTTCGTGGGGTTTTGTGAGGAATGGTTCGTCATCTAGATCTCGGTCTCTTCAGTCTATGTACTCTCTCTACCTTACTTGATATATACCAAGGACGGGAAAAAGGTGGATAGTGTAGATTCGATTTAATTGATTTGATTAAATTACTTGAATTACTTTTAGAAGAAAGAGCAATTATATAGGGTAGGTACTAAGACGAAATATCGTTCGTGCAGGTCGTTCGCGTAGGTCGTTCGTGTCGTTTGGAAGTCGTGGGTTTGCTGATTGGTTTGTTGGAATGTGCGTGCGTGCGTGTGTGTGTGTGTGTGTAAAGAGAGAGAGAGAGAGAGAGAGAGAGTCGGAGATAATAAGATCAAACGCTCGTGTCTCTTTTTCAAAGTCGAGGAGGGAGGAAGACCGTCGAGGTGAGGTTCTTGGACGTTTCATCCTCTCCCCTGTGCTTTTGGAATTGGGGTTGTTACCGACTGAAAGCCATTGTGACGCCGAGGGATATCGAAAAGGAGAAGGAATGTAATGAGGCGATGTTGTTAAGTCAAGAAGCAGGGACATATTTATTCGAGAAGGAGAAGGAAATCGGAAGTCAGAGTAATGACTTGGGCGTTTAGACCCTTTCCACTCTGACTTCGTATCCTTCTTTCTCCTTCAGAAGTCCTTGGTCTTCCTCCACGAGGGTGGCATCACTTCCTCTCCTCTTCAGTTGCTGTTGGCCAACACCCTTCCCAGCTTCCCATAATTTCTTGTCCAACGACGTGGTTGAATTGTCGGGCTTGGATCTTCCGAACAACGGACGACGCATGACCGGTTCGTAGATTCGGGTTGGTGGTAGTGGGTCTTCGATTGGCTTGAATTGGTCTAGGAAACGCGATAGTCTGGAAGAGGATTGCTTGTTGGAGATAGAAGAGGACGTGTGGGAGAAACGAGGATTGTCGGTCACAATGCCGGTGGTAGGGTCGGTGACGTAGATGTGGTCACCGGCAGTGAGGTTATAGTAAGCTCCATAAGCAGTCATCTTGATGGCGGAGGATGAGTGGAGACGGGGACGATGATGGGGTAAGTCCTTCAAGTTGGATATATGTACTGAAGTTGGATGATGAGTAGTATATGAGAGACGTATAACGGCAGTCAATGCTCTCAACTAGACGTATGTAATGTGATGGATGGTGTGGGACAGGAAGGAAAGGGATAGAAGAGGGACGTTGATATGCTTTCTGGGGTAATGATATAGATATGTCACTGGAATATAGAGCTTTTGAATTGCTCTCTTTTGCTTGATGAATGACAAATGAGATGGAACACACAAGAGAGATCTCCCTACCTTTATATATTTGCTGATACCATGGACAATCCCCCTAAGAGATGCTGAATCACCCAAGAAAAATTCGAGCAAGACATATCGACAAGACCTGCTGTTAGGGAACAAGCCACCGAGAATGATCAAGAATCCGAAGACGGTGAGGGTCACGAGTAATCCACAATTTCGTGCTGAGGTGATCCAGTCATCGGATAGCGTAGGAAAGCCATAGAGCACGATGAGGAGGAAGCGCCAGGCAGAGTTGGAGCGACAACCGCCAAAGGTGTAGTCTGGGGGAGTCATGTTGCACGCAAAGGCGAGACATGCACGGCGTGTGGGATCCAAACCAATCGCTAACAGCAGTCGTACGCGCGAAGTCCTCAATTTCTCTGATTTCTCTGATTTCTCTTTGTCATTCATTACCAGGGTTCTCACTTTCCATTTCATCCATTGCCATTAACTGGAAAGCGTAGAGCGTGAAAATTTTCTCGTTTGTCATTCGTCCATCATGACTATGCCGTTAAGTGACAAAGCTCCAGTGAAGAGCGTTTTCGGGCTTGAAGTTATTTTGAACGCGATGGATTTCCGTACATTACCGCCTGTTCACCGCTTTTCGGTATCTTTTGCATCAACACATCCCTTCCGGTGTGGTAATACCATTACATACCTTTCCTCTCCTCTTATTTTCATATTACCTTAATTACCTTACTCATCCTTCAATATCGTAATCATCATCCTCGTCATCCACTAAGCAAGTTACACACCATGATCATGATACTGATACCAATAAGGCGTCCTTTCCCTCCCACACTCCATCCTTGATCAAAGGGCGTAAGCAGACACAGACTAATACGATTGGAACAGCATAGCTTGCTCTTCAATATGCGATCATGCGGAACGGGTAGGTATGACTGAGGCCTGCAGCTCATAAATCTATTGCATCTTTTATCATCCACCCTTCTCCGTCCACTCCTTCTGAAGGGCGTGGGCATGGGCATGGGCAGTCAGTCTGTTCGTCGTTACTATAATAGCTTGCTCTGGAAGTCGAACCTTGCCAACGCCCTATGATCACCCAGTTCTCCCCCCTATCGTTAAACAAAGATCATTGACTCACACATAGACGAGCTGCTTACTGCGTTATACTAATCTAACCTGGGATATATCCGGCAATCTCGCGGCAACAGCCCACCCGTGACCTCCTATGGGGGAAGCTGATACCGGATCAGCACTCTAGAGAGAGAGAGAGAGAGAGAGAGAGAGAGAGAGAGAGAGAGAGAGAGAGGGTGAGATAGGAAGCTGACTTGTATAACGAACACCATCCACAGCTGCTCATATATTTTGTGCAGTATGTACAATGTCCCTAATGGACAATGGGATATCAAAGTCACTCACTTCAACAACGCTCGTTACAAGCTCTGGTATTTGTACAGAAATCATCCTCCTCGGTCGGCGTATAAACAGATGGTAAACGCAAGAAAACGCATGTAGATGTCGTTGATCATGAGCAGATAAACAATCAAAAAAAACCCCTCCCTCTTTTCAAAATCATTGAACTTCCAGCCCACCAATAAATACTCCAAGCACTCCATTCCCTGAATAATTAATGATCCTCTTTCAGTATCTCGCTCGGCCAACCACACCGAAGACCCAGGCAGCTTCAGCCTCACCCGCACATTGTACCATATATACTTTAGCTTTGCCGCCGACGACACCGCCTTCCTTAGCAATACCGTTTTCATGCTCCTCCCATACGCTGACCGCAATCCCTGTTCGCGCTACGCGTTCGAAACAGGATTCGTGAAGGCAGACATCAAGCAATGTGATGGGCGAAGGTGTCTTCTTCGACGACGTGACGAGTATCCGTTTCTCGCTTGCATTGCCGTGATTCCGGTGAGGCGAAAAATTTGCCGAGGAGAGTCGTGGACCGCGAGCTGCCGAAGATATTATGGGCGTGGTAGGAGCAGAAGCGGACAACGGTGGTGTTTGGATACCAGTTGCTGGAGTGCCAGGTGGGCTGAAAGTGGCCGTCGACGCAGCGGGGAATACTGTCAAACGAGCAGCACCGATATCTCGCCATCGGTTTTGATCCTCCCTGATGTAGAGCCGGATTTTGAGATTGTTTATACCGCCCATACTAGCTTGTCCATGGCCAGTTGGTGTAGCGGACCCGCTCCCACCACCAGTACCTCCGGAGTCTGATGAGTATAATGACGCCGTACCAGCGCTTGGGCCACCTGCTTTCTTGAGAACGGAAGATCGCGACAAATTGAACACCCCGGAGTTCGACAATCGACGGAAGGCACTCGTAACTGTACCAGCCGAGTTTTCTGAGGCTCCTGTGATAGAAGGACCTGTAGGTGCTGACGAGGCTCGATATGATGGCTTGCTCCCATTTCCACCACCACCAAAAATCCATGATGCCGGCCTTTTATGAGAGTTAGAATGTCTTGCGCCCTGAGTTCCACCAGTATTGAATGAGACAGGGGGTTGGTAGCTGGGTCTAGCGTTCTGAAGAGCGATATAGGTAGGGTTGTTGATGCGAGCTTGGTTGATCATACCATATAAAGCATCGCACTCTTCCACATTCCTAGACCGAAGCATAATGTTGTTGCTGGCCTTGAATCTGGATCGCTCAACAGGTGGAGAGCGAATACTGATATCAAGGGCGGTGCCTCGTCGGAGTGGTACCAATGGAGTGAGCTCGAGGCCGATAAGAGGCCTGTCAACGCCATCTTTGATCGAGGAAGAGCCATCTGAGGCGCTCTCGAGGTTTTCATTGGCTCCCGAATGAGCAGCAGTCATCTGAAAAGCCTCGATCATGCCTGGGCTTACCACAATACTACACTCATCCTGATGGATCGGATTCCAACAGCCTTTGTCAGACCAGTAGTACGCAGTGGCAATGGCCTTCACAGAATTGTTATGATCTTGGGTGGGTACTTTCCGGTATGGACCTTGAGAGGCCGAATCAGAGGGAGCTAGTGAAGTACTCGCCACGGTTGGACGAGAGGATGGAACGCTGTGTTGTCGTCGTTTTGCGGCACCCATGGGTACTAGTGGTCCAGGAATGTCATCGCTCTCCAACTCATCTTCGGATGTATCGGAAGTCGAGTCGCTATCGGAATCTGATTCGGATGAAGAAGCTGACGCCGTGGAAGGAGCATATTCACGCTTGAGAGGTGAAGAAGAGCGGCGTCGTAAGCCTTTCTCTGCAGCAGGTGACTGCTGAGGTTTCAGGTCGGGGACGTTCGATAGACCAACTTCTGAGGCGGTGGATGATCGATGTGGTGGCGGGGAGGGTGGCAGGTTCTCACTCAGAATACCTTCCTGCTCTTGCTGAGACTTAGGACTCTTTTGCAGCCGTTGAGACTTATCACTCGATTTTGACATCAACCCACTGATGTTGGCCCATTGATCGCGCATGAAACTCGTCAGTGGAGTACTGTTACCGCTACTCGTGGGGCTGTTCTGACGAGTACGAGGAATGGTGGGCAGTTCTCTTGAAGGTACGGAGGACGGTGCACGCCCGTAGGTCGGTCGAGATTCCTTAGTAGGTGTTGAAGGGTCCTCTCCACGTGGAGAAGGTTCAGGTGAAGTCGAGCGTTCCACCTTCGGGGAATATCCTTCCTGCTTGGTTTCATGCACAGGTGCGCTAGGAGTTCTTGTCTGTGGCTGACTGGTCTCAAGCTGAATGCTCTCTGTTGATGGAGACAGGCCGTGCAGCCTTGAACTATCTTTATACCTAGAGGGTCTGCTTCTTTGGTTGCTCGGTCTTGTTGGGCTTTCGGATTGTATTACTTCCACAGCTCCTTCTAAGCTGAATGGAGTCTGCATCATGGCGGGTGACGCTGGTGCGGACCTCGTTGAGATCTTAGGCCTGTTTGGTAAGGGTTTGCGGGTAACTGTAGGGGGATGTGTAGGTGAAGTCCGACCCTCTGTCGTCGTGTGCTCTCCGAGCGAAGAGGAAGGTCGTTGGGCTTCCCGCCATAGCTGGCTAGGAGAACGACGTGTCTCTTCTACGACTGATAGCACGGAAGGCTCGCCGATCGGTACATCGATTTCGGTCGGGCTTGGTGTTCTAGTCAGTTGTAGTGTTGCCTTTGTGAGCGGTACAACGACACCGCTAGATGTCTCTTTCTGCCGGTTGATAAAGCTTTGGGATCGTTGTAATCTCGGTGGCATTGGGTTTGATCCCAGCATATCCACCCATTCCAAGCGAGCTTGTTCGTCATCGGTCCGTAAAGAAATCAGCTCATGCCAGCCTTGCTCGTGCGCCGAGGTACCACGAATCATTAGAATGATTTCATTTGGCATATCGCCTATTCTGGCGGACAGACACTGAGTCATCAGAGGTGGGAAGAGGAGCCAACGGCTACGCTCATCAACTTCACAAAGCAAAACATCGCCACCCGGACCATCGCCTAGTTGATTATCACGAAGCAACAGTTCCGCATGACAATCTATTCTTTGCCCACTAGAATGATGTAAAGTCAATTCAAAATAATCTCTTGCCTTAACTTTCCTGAATTTGCTGATCGTTACTCCAGGTAGAACAGCCAAAGTGCGTGTATCGCGAGCCTTTGTAGGATCAATGCTTGCTGCAGCTTCATCCTCGAGGCGTGCACGTTCTTCGTTAGATTTCCGTCTGGCAAGATCGACGAGATCTTGGTAGTCACGGAAGACACCAGTAGCCCGCTCCGACGGAATGGTATCGTTGAGCTGTTGGAATGTCTTCGAAAGATGTTTCAAGCGCACTAGTGGCCGCCTTAATAGGTGAGCAACATCTGCCTTCTTTCCTTCGCTGTCGATCACGTCACCTTCAGCGTCTCGTGCCATTCCACCTTCACTCTGTGCATCTACCTGCTTGTTCTTATCAGCAGGGGCAAGATTGATGATAACGTCTTGGAACCCCATTCGCCATGATTTGATGTAGTCCAGGTATACTTTATGAGCGCCTTGAGCCCATGAAAGCAACGAGTCTGCATCCCGTAGAGGGATACGTCTGTGTAAGGACTTGAGCCTTTCCAATGCGATCCCCATATCCATAATAGGTCTAGTGATCGCTGTATCATCAGAAGACGTATTCGAGCCGAAGAGTCCGGCCGCCGCTGACATGTCCGTCTTCGAAAGGATACATTGGAGGAGAACCGGTATAACGCCATCAACCAAGGTCTTCAACTCTCGCATGTACTTGTTCTCGTCTTCTGCAAGATCGGCAAATAGATGACTTGTGTCTTGCGTTGGCGGCTCATTTTTCAGGGTTCTGACGCTCCTCGCAGACCTGATTTTTCTAGAGCCAGACTTTGGTAAAGATAGTACGGACATCAGGTCTTCGTTCGTAGTTAGTCTTCTCCTTAGCTCGTTCGGTCCTGTTGCAAGCATCACATCTTCCTCTCTCTCTGTGCCAAGAAGGCTCGAGTAATCATCTGCAGAAGCGATGGACTCGATGGTAGAGAGCTGACGGCCAGATGTAGGTGGCCGTTTCCTTCTTGAGGCTGTATCTGTTTCTCTGAGGGGTCCAACCTTGTCTCCAGTCTCGTTCGGACTTGCAATCGGGCTGCTCGTGTCTGGGGTTTGCGGACCTATCGCATCTGCTGCAAGTGAGGCACGCTTCCGTGACCTCGATCTGTCGCCCCTTGCGGCACCTCTTCTTCTCAGGGTTGAAGAGGACGTCTCGTGTGACTCTTGCTCTTTCACCCGTGACTCAGATGATATTTCTTTGTACTGTACACCATTTTGTCCAGGGGACCCTCCTTCAGTACCGCCGTTTTCTAACGAGGAGCGTGTCTTTCGTCTTCGCCTGCGACGACTCTCACGTTTTATAAAATCATCGTCAAGAGGTGCTTGCTGATGTTGTTCCGTTTGCTCTTGGGGTTGCTCTTCAACCACTATTTCCTCGGTCGCCTTGGGCTCCTTAGATACTCTTCGCCGAGAGGACCTCATTTTCAGAGGAGCTGGAACAGCGACAGGGGGACCGTTGTCATCCACGAATGGGTCTGATTGGTCATCGAGCCAGGCCTCAATGGTTGGTACCCTGGGAACGGTGGCAGGCGCTGGTTCTGGCTTTGAGAATATCTGGCCTAAAATACCGCCTTTCTTTGACCTTTGACTACCCATGGGATTCCCTACAGAGCCATCGGCGGCTTGTGATGCTGACTCCAAAGCCTCAGCATAGCTGGTCTTCCTGCGGCCCCTGCCATCATCCTCTTCAGGAGGGAAGTTCTCTTTCTCCCGATCTCTTCTGGAGGAACGCCGTTTCGATGGCGGCGATGATGTCCTGTCTGATTTAAGTTCTTCCTTCCCTAAAACAGTAGACTCCAGCTCCACGATGATATCGTCACTGTATGAAAGCTTTCGCGCATCGGGCAACTTTCTCAAGCCAATTAATTGCTCATCATCATCTTCGACGTGACCGAAGGCAGTCTCGATACTCTTTCCTGCCCATGTTTGCCTCTTTCTCCGTCGAGTTTCGCCTCGCTCGGGGGTCTTGTGCCCGGGCGATGTTTTATTTTGCGACGGCGATTTCTTGTTCTGAGACGGCGATACCCTCCTTGGCCTGGGTTGTGCCGTCACAGGTGTAGACTGCCCTATTCGAGGGCTTCCGACACGGTTCTTCTTCCAATGCTCATCGCTGACGACACGTTTCCTCGGAGTGCTGCTACTCCGTGGCCTCTCCCTCACCCATTGCTGCGCGTCCGGATCAACCCATCTGCGGACTACGACCACCTTCTTGGCCTTGTCCTCGTCGGGTTCAGGGTTCGACTTCGGCTTACTAGTTGCTTTTGGTGTCACCTTTGGCGTTTCGACGACGGGATCCGTTGCTGATAGCGATGAGCCGCTGCTGCCTCGCGCACCAGGTACAGGGCTTGGTGGTGCTACCGCTCCTCCACCCTGATCCTGCCATTGACGGATACGGTCCTTGACTGAAGATGGAGTGCCGCCTTTGGCGGCGATTGCGGCTTTAGATGTAGCTGGCTTGGACGGAGTTGTCTGAGGCGTATTTCGGGCTGAGAGTCGCCTCGGTGTATTTGGTGCAGGCATGGCATTGGATGCTGAAGATGCAATGGATCAGCGACATACGCGTAAGTAGGAGGTGCAGACGACTTGTGACGTCCGCAATCGCGACAACGTCAGGTCTATCTAGACGAGGTAGAGTTCTAACCGCGCAGACCAGAGCAACAAATGTTATGGTATAGCACTTACTCGTGTTATTGTCTGGTCACGGTCGCTAATGGGCCTTTTCCATGTTTTGTATATACTGAGCTCTCCCCTCTTGCAATGCACGCGTGCGGACGCTGTGAAGTTGCAAAAAGCAGACAATCGCAAGATCTGCAAGATGTGCAAGGTATCAGGATCTCATGTCTGCGCACCTGCGGGAGAGCTCTTACGCATACCGTGGACCTAAACCGGGACCTCAGGCGTGGAACTGACCACTCATCGGACAATAAGTTGATGGAGCCCAGCCACAAGTTGGTTGCACGGGACAACCACAACAATGAACCTTGGCAATGGATCTTCCCGACTTCGATTCTGCTGATAACGGCCGCCTTCATTGTTTACCTAAGATAATATCAGGTTTCTTAATCCGCTACACTCCCAATATTGTATTCACTAGCCAGAGCAGGCAAAGTGGTATTGTTGAACAAGAGAAGTCAGCTGAACTGTCTCCAATCACGACTCAACCGACGGAAACAATTTCAGGTAAGTCATAAGTTATACTGACACCAATTCCAATTCCTGTAGCGATTGTGCATGCATGTCTCGCTTTTAGTAAGGCATCGAGGTTGATCGGTGAGGTACCAGTCAATGAACTGATTCCTATGATTACAGAGATCATGTACTCTATCTATTCTGTACTCTATGTATCTAACTTCCTTGGTAGCTTAGCAGAAAGATCATCGTCTGTCTACCTTATTCGTGACGAAAGCTGTCAATTTAAACACCCTACATATGCGTCCATCTGGTCATGGCCAATATCTTATGTATAATGCACATCTGCCGCAGAAATGGCATCGTTCCAAGGACAAGCAAGCGTAGGATGCATCATACGCACCGGGTATTTGATCAGGCTCGTTCGTTCATCGGCGCTTCTTCGCCTTGCCATTTGCTCTCAGCTTTCCATTTGTGGTCGTACCCCCGTTAGCCTGTACTTTCTCGGTTACTCTGTCTAATCCCTTGAATGCACGCGCCGTAGCAGTTGAGCTTTGGTATAGGAGATCTAAGAGACGTCGTTAGTGAACAGACGTCTGCATATAATTTTATATGACTCTTACAGCCTGGAATGACTATCCAGAAGAAATTCATGAGCACAAAGTAAGTCCAGAAGTAGTATGCTTCAGGCCGGCAATACGATACCCGTCGATAATAAAGATCGAACAAGCTGGTTGCGTAGTACAGGATGTCGCCATATAACTGTCCAGTCGAAACAAGAGCTTGAAATGGATGACGAAGAGGGTGTTGCACAGTGATCATGTAGACGACTGTAAAACTCAATGGTCCCCAGAAAACGGCGGTGATTGTCTCCATGCAGAGGACAAACGGATCGCTGAAGAGATACCGGGAATCACTCAAAGCATACTCCTTCCACAGCTGTGCGAAAACGTTGGTCGCAGAACCCATGCGGGTATGATTCAGAACGAAGAACCCTTCGAAAAAGCAATGTATGCATCCTGAGAGAATGAACCATAGGACGATAAGTCTGTCCCCAGTCTTGACCCAAGGAGCGAACTGGGACAGTCCCAGGTACGTTGAACCCAATATGATGCCTGTTCCTGCTGCGAAAATACATAGCAAAGTCGGTACGCTGTACAAATTGGGTACGTAGTCGACAATGGTAGCCTCGACAGGGAAGTAAGGGTGCAAAGCGTTCACGGCTGATGAAGCCATATTCTGCGCTGAATTAGATTGTGTGATTGCAACACCGAAAGTCTACATGGTCTGGAGCTCTACACTATTGATTATAATTTTTGGTGTGGACAATCCTGTGCAGCGTCCAGGGGTCATGGTGCGTGGCCGCAATTATCTTTCATCGCTGTCCACCGTGCTATTGCCACATTGTAACCACTCACAGTCTGAAGAGAAACCAATATACAAAAGAGCGTCCGTACAGTAACAATGCTTTAGTTGGCACAGACTATAGAGAGTATTCAATCAAAGGGTTATGTACATGCATATCAAGATGCAGTCGCTATTGTTTTCGGCATGGCAGCTGATTCGGCTTTCTGATCTGCCGCTGAGCCGTAGATCTTCTCCATGATCAGACGCCCATATTCACCCACAGTAATTCCCGGATAGATGGTTATCCCATTCATGTTGTACGCGCCCATTTTGATACCTTCTTTGTCGATGGGTTCAAGGACTGTATCAGGGGATGCAGAGCCGAAGTAAGCCATGGTCTGGCGCTCTCGGTTATAAGGGACACCTTCCTTAGTGACGCGGTGCATGGTGGCCTTCAGCTGGCCTCCAGACCAAAAACAAAGGGCATCTCCGAGGTTTATCAAGATATGATCTTTCAAGCAGGGTGCCTTGACCCAGTCTCCTGTTGGTGACTCAACTTCAAGGCCTGCAGCGTCCTGGAAAAGCAGAGTGACGGAACCAGAGTCAGTATGTGGACTCATGCGAGTACCATCGGGTTCACTGTCTCTTGCAGGGTACATGATCAAGCGAAATCCATTGCCGTTGCCAGCATCTTCTTTATGAGCATCGGCAAAATAGTTCTTGTCCGATAGTCCCATAGCCAGAGCAAAACATATGAGCATTTTGACCACGATACCGTGACATTGATGCTTGAACCTCTCGACCTTTTCCGTAGGTTGGTGCCAGTAAGGTGGTAAGGATGACAGATCTGATGCGAGGGCACCAGGGACTCCGGTTAACCACATTGACATTTTATCATCCTTTGCCCGATCTTTCAATGCACCGATGTAACCCACAGACTTCTTGTTGAGGGGCCAAGGTTCCTTCTGCTGCTCGGGAAGATGAAAGAAATCGCTGCTAAGTTGGAACATCTCATCTATATGGCTTGATGGGATCCCGTGGCCCTTCACCAACAAGAAACCCCATTCCCTGCAAGCTTTAGTTATTTCTTGCGCTATCTTCTGTTGTGATTGCGGCTCGTCAATCTGCGAGATGTCAATGATGGGGAACGACATCCTGAACAATGGTATCGAAGTGCACAGTCTCTCAAATCTGCCTCGCGAGAGTGTGTCGAATGGAGGAAGGAATGTTCGCCTCGTCCATGATGTCGGGCTATTCAAGAGATAAGTGATAGTAAGCTCGGATAACTCCGACCCCAGAGACATTCGGTTGCACATGAGATACACATGCTGAACATCATTGGACAACTACTGACACCCAATAACCTCATTCTTTCTCTTGGGTTCAGACTCAGGCAAGTATTTCACAGGAGATGAATGCCACAACAGTCAACCCTGCCGCCATTCACGTTAGCTTTCCTGCCCCACCATAACTCGAGCATGTCAGACACAAATGACCGATCTGTAGCGGACCAGGGATCAAGCCCCATCTGCTTGAGGTCTTCAGCAAAGATTTGAACGGCTTCGGCATCCTCGTGCCTTCCTGTATCAGCATCGTCTTCCTGCTCAAGCAGCGGGTGTTGATCCGACGTATCTGAATCTTCCAAGTGTGCGACATATGAGCTAGCACTACTATGCGAAGATCTTCTCTCGGAAGGATTACTCTGACCCTGCTGCCGAGCATGCTCTCTGTCAACAGCCCGACTCAATGTTTCCATTATGATGCCTGTAAGACGTTGAAAGTACGCAATGATAGCCAATTCCAAAGATGGTTGTGGGTGGTCGCTCTCTTCCGAAGCTGAATGCGGAAAATCCTGCAGAAGCATATCCTCATCCTGTTGCAACTCCTGTTCCTGTTCTTCCGCGCGTTGGCGTTTCTCGCCTGCCGATGCCCACCACATGAAAGATGTATAAGCTGCAAGAGGCCACGATATGGGTTCAACCACAGGCGAGGCTGAATACGTAGATGAAATTGACGAGCTGGAATCTGACTCCGCGTCTGTTCTATCTTGCGCCGAAGAAGTAGACGGTGTAGAGAACGGTGGTCTTCGGAGGTTGTAATCCAAGTTCTGAAACCGCCTTCCATCACGTTGACTTGCTTTGAGCTCTGGTAAAGCTTGCCGTGATTGTGCCAGCATTGGATTGGACAATTGCAGTTTTGGATAAATCCTTACTGGTGCATCTTTCGCATACGATGGAGGAAGTCGTACGAGCACATCAAACAGTTGTGGTTTAGTAGAAAGCACATCGTCCGTAGTACATGCAACCCAGCTGGCTGGGAACGAAGATTTTCCATCGTCCCCTGATGGTACAGAGAGTGACGGAGTATCGTGGATACCTACGTTGAACAGCGGCTTTAGCCTAAGACTCGGATTCAGGTCCGAAGGTAGAAGCTCGAGAGCGTTCTGAGGTACTGAGGTGAGGATAGAAAGAGCATATACTACTGAAAGTTAGTGGCTGAGATGGGAACCCTGTGAAATTCCTACCATAGTCACAAGCCTTATGTACTGGTGCTCCACCCACATACAATATGCGTTTTCTCAAGAGAGCAGCACGATATAATGGGAAAACGAGGGGGCCGAATACGCGTATGAAATCCAACAAAGATCTGGCAGGGTGATATTCGGAAAGGGATTGTCTGTTTCCCAACGTTGCAGCGGCATTGCTCATACCCCGGTTCCGTTTATAGCCTTGAAATGGACGCTCTTTGGGAGATACCGTGGCCGTCGTCCCCCCTTGAGCCTGGATTTCCTCTTGGGTTGGTGTCGCAGCTCGATGCTGGTTCCAGAAGCTTTCGAGTTTTATAAGATCATTAGGATCATTGGCAACTTCTCTGGTAACGCATTAGTGAGAGGTCAAGACAGACTTGAACTCTACACCCACCGCGATAGACCACGGAGACTCTTAGCGTATGTCCAGCTCTTGCCCATGCGACCTTCACCGAT
Organism: Pseudophaeomoniella oleicola; assembly: GCA_003868215.1. Taxonomy (NCBI): domain Eukaryota; kingdom Fungi; phylum Ascomycota; class Eurotiomycetes; order Phaeomoniellales; family Phaeomoniellaceae; genus Pseudophaeomoniella; species Pseudophaeomoniella oleicola. Next base: position 236,878 of record QWDQ01000024.1, on the reverse strand, counting down.
GGGTAGAAGTACACCGACGGCAAGCATTAAAGCATTCCTTGATGCCTCATCCGCGGGTATATTTATGAATGCGCTCAGCCCTGCATAGGTGTTGTGTAGGAAGTATCTATTGTATCCATCAATTTCTATATCCTTTTCGTGACGACGATCACTCACACAAGATCTTCGCGCACGTTGTGCAGGCCCGAGGGCAAGGATTTGAATTCGACAGCTCCATCAAGGTCAACTGCAAGATACAGAGAACAGGTCAGCTTTGACAAGACCAAATGCTCGGGCTATGGCGTGAATGCGAACCACCAGGGACTGCTTGCTTCCAGGTAATCGTATAACTACAGTCAAGGATTTCCGTCAGTCAGTTCACGAGAACCATTGGGAACGAGTCGGCCAGAGAACTCCCTACCCTTTTCGCAAGTCGAATTGTATCAGGAACAATGCATGTATGGCGGGCAGATCCTCTGCTCGTGTGCTGTCTGGCGCCTGTGCGCCGTTGGAGGGAGATGCCATCGATACTGATGGTAGGAATTCGTTCTATGATGTGTCCACAACGTATGCAGGAGTCGCACCTACTATTTAAGTGCAAACAGCCGAAGTGAGCACCTATAATGCTGCCTCAGCTTTAGAAGAGCGTTACAAAGCATGGCGACAGCAGCAGATCATACTTCTTTAACTGTTCTACTTGTCTGAGCGCCAATGGAAAAGTGACGCGGCGAACACTCCATCTCCACCGACCCGGCAAATAATATCTAGGGAGCGGTAGTAGACTAAGTCATCATCACGCATTTAGAGACGTAGGTAGATACATCAGGTTACGTTATAGAAGGCTACGATATAGAAGTATACTACCAACGAAATGTGCCAGTAAGATAGGATCATGTCTAACTAGCAGACCACACTGAAAGAGGATGTCTTGAACGTTACTCTGCCTTCTCAACAGTTCCTCTCGTCAGCCCGGTATCCTCCTGTCCAACTGGGTTGGATGTACCACCACCTTGATCTGTGCTTGCTTCCTCTTCCGGTTCACGCTTGATCGTCGTGGTCGGTGCAAATTTACTCTTCGCTCTCAATTTATGACCGAAGAAATAGAACCAAACGGGAATCGGCACCAAAATAGCGGCTATACAACCCAGCATAGTCGCCGCCCAGTCGATGCCCATTCCATTGAACATATATCGAGCAAACAAAGGAAACCCGGCGGCAAAACAAGATCGAAGAAGAGTATTTGCTGCTATGGCGGAAGCGGCGCTGTTCACAGACGTTAGATCCGTTAAGGTCCTCAGACGGAGGATGTACTCACAACATTAGATACGAATCAATAAGATAATTGAACAGGCAAATGAAGATAGCCAATAAGCCAAATCCAGTGAATAGGCCGCTCAGTATGGGCACAATCCAGTGGACGCTGGCCCTGGAGCTCCATCCAAACCAGAATAAGCCTATTGCGAAGAGAACTCCGCCAACAATGACTGGTGGGAGCCGCCACTCGGGTACAGGTATCCCACCGTTCTGCTCCAGCTTCTTGTTGTAGGAAGAAGCAGAAAATATGATCCACGCGGATACAGTGAACACCCCTGCTACCATGCCAAAGAAGGCCAAGCCGGCAACGCCAGCATTCATGTGGTAAACACCCTCAAAGACCAGAGGGTAAGCAGTCAAGAAGAGATACAGCAGCCCTATCATCGTTAACATTATGCTGCATCATGAGGGTTCGTGCTCGCCTACCGTAAATGAAAGACATGTAGAAGGACACGAGAAAGACAACCGGCTCTGTGGTCAGTAACCGAAGGGGTCTCGAAAAGTTCTTTGTCACCAGTTCTCGAAAGTCCACTTCGACCTCATCCTGCTTCGCGTGAATACCCCAATTCTTGGTCCTTCTGCGTAGCTCCGCCGCTTTCGATACAAGGACTACTGGGGCGTAGGTTTCCTGCAGGAACAGAAGGTTCAGTGTGAAGGATGCGAAACCCATGATGCCCGTAAGGTAAGACGTCCATCGCCATCCAAGATATGACAGGTTGATGAAGCCCCCAACGAATGGCCCAAACATCGGGCCAAGGAACACCATCGTTGAGAAAACAACAATGGCCGTACCACGCTGCTTATTGTCGAACATATCGGCAAAGACAGCGGCGACCACAGATAGTGGGCAGGAACCAAAAAACCCACCAAAAAATCGACCGATCATCACTGTTTGAAGATCCTTAGCGACGGCGACTGCAATCTGGAAAACACTGAACCCGAACATGGCCACCAGAATTGGTAGTTTTCTACCCTTCAATTCGGAAAACGGTGCCCACATACTAGGTCCAAAGGCGTAGCCAAGTATGAAAAGCGAGCTACTCAATGTTGCAACTTCTGTCGAAACACCAAATGACTCTCCAACATGTGCTGTCGAGGTAGAGAATATGGAGGAGCTGAAGGTCGAGCAAATGCAGGTGAATGCCAATATCGCGCCCAACAGAAGCCTGGTATTGATTGTTAGTCATCTTGCCAGAACACATGAATCTAGTTCTTACTTCTTGCTAAAAGGCCAATTTTGAGGATGTAAGGGATCATCTACTCCGTCAAATTCAACGACATACTGTTCCATCTCTGGCAGCGGTGGTGGATATGGCTTCCCACCACCCATTTGAGGTAAAGGCCTCCTCGAGGCTCTCGATTCAGACTTCATACTAGCTCCTACTGTCTCACTCTGTTGAAGACGATGTGTCTCTGTCCGTTCGATTTCGAGTGGACGCGTGGTAGTGCGCGCCAGGCTCGTCACTGTAGGCGCTCTTCGCGCTCTTGTGCGATAGTCCATACTGGAGGCCGTAGAAGTGCTAGAACCCGTGGTCGAAGAGGCCATTGAGCCTCTAGAGTCTCTCCGCTGTGAGCTTTCCTGTCGGACGCTGGCCCTTCTCTCTCTCTGCTCCTGGGAATATGTCCGCGTAGCTTCATACTCGGCCTTCTCCAGATCTCGGTCGACGTCGTCCATTTTCTATGTCCTTTGTGCGTAACCTCAGCAACGATCAGACTGAAGCCTCTAAAGTTCTGTATTTGTCTCAAGGACCGTGTATGTATGGTTATCGACTTCCAGCTGCCGTCGCGGGGGTCATGTATGAGGATTTCACAGGTTCGGATTTGAGGAGTGGGTTGCTTCGCGAGGCGCACCACCAAGACAGGTTTCAGAAACAACGATACTGCGCGAGCAATGTTCAGCATGAAGCCATCATATCAAAGCTGTGAAAGAATAGATGAGATCATATGAATCGAGCCGGCACTCGGCACGCAATTGTCAATTGGTAATTGTAGTGAGTGCACATTGCTCAACGTATGAATTACCTAAGAAAGGTAGAGTCGGCAGATGGTCCCCAAACTTCGGCGGTCTAGCAGGTAGATCACCCACACCGAGCGCCTACCAACCTACCGTACCTTACCTATGTAAGTACCCATAATTTAAATGACGCGCTGAGTTCTTAACTAAAAAGCTTAAACATTAGTCGACTTTAGGCTCGCCATTTCGGTACCGAAGGTTACCTTTTGCGGTGTTTAGGTACCAACTTACTCTCCGCACATCCAATGAACCGGGGAGACGGAGTCGGGGAACCCGCTGATTCAGCATTGTGGCTTGCATACACGCTGACTGTACTTCTTATCGCTTCCAACCTATTATCTCACCGAATCAATGTTCAAAGTGACAACGGAGACCAGTTTACATCGGACAGGATCGAATGTCGGAACCCATTCTTGTATCTTTGGACACGTGAGTTGATTACCTCCGTGGGCATGTGTAGTGGCCGATATTAACTAATGCTCTCGAATCATTGTGTTATGTAGACGTACTCATCTGTCTCTATATAGGTACCTATCCATCATTTCTGAAGAACAATACCAATTTGTCTTACCTCGTCATACTACGCAACCTACCATACCAGTCCCATGCCGATGTCAACTAGGATACAAAGCCAGGTCACTGTTTGCTCTCCATAGAGAGGAATACAATAGCACTGTCTCGCCACGCCTCGTTCACCCCAGTTGACTATCATCCAGAACCTCCTTCCTTTAGCCAATTTCCTGCTGAATTGCTCAATCTTATCCCTCGGTGTATGAGTCAGATGTCCAGCAATGTATTCACCGCTTGCATACACTGAAGGGGATACCTTATGTACCTCGTAATACTGGTCGTCCAGCGCTGATCTCGCAAGAATGAAAAATTCAGAGTAGAGCCGTTGCAGGCTCGACATAAACTCGGCGAGGACATTGTCTAGTTTGCTGGCAGTGCTTTCCACTGTTGACATTGAATACGTTAGCGAAGGAGCGCCGAGAGATGTCCTATTCGAATGCGCCACAGAATAACTTGGTGCTTCTTGTGACACGGTGGATAATTGCTGGTGATCAGGCGTGCAGTACCCTTCTCGTGCCAAAGTTGTCCATATGTCCTCTGACGAGGGTTGAATCTCCTCATCGTTACTCGAAAGCGCTGCGACCGAGCTAATGGTTTCTGTGTCGTCCAGGTCATCTGGTAGACAACACCCTCCCAGTAGCTCACCTGGGCGGAGTTCATAGCTCTTTCTCGACCAGGTTCTCTCCGGCTGTGCAAGGTCAACTTGAGGATCGTAATCCGCATCATTGATGGCATCCTGGATGAACTCGCTGACGTCGATCAATGATGCCAGGAAGAAGCGAGGTGCGGACGATCCTACAGATACGAGAGGGCTGAACATGACGAGCTGGGTCACCTCGTCACCATTGAAGGCAGTGCTAGTCACCATGTCAATCCACGGAGTTGTTGTTGCTTCAACATTGAGACGAAAGCGCTCCTCTATTCTTAGTTGAAATCGAAGATCGTCTGAAGTGGCGGTGACTGGACAACCAGCAACAAATGTATCCACTACGCAAAAAGACCGGAAGTGCTTGATAGCCTTAGTTCCACTGGCCGTAGCTCGGGTCGCACCGCTCCTTGAATTCGTTCCTCTCACAGCTGTTGCCGGCATCATTTCGGGCTGACTGCTAGAAGTCTCTTTTGCGACGTTGGGCAGATCCAGATGACTGCGAAGGTTGCTTGACTTCTTCGTTTTTCTGACCGTTCGAAATGTCGAGAGGCGTGGTGTACTCACCAATGATAGCAAAGAATCCTCTTCTCGAAGAGACGGTAACCGCAATGTAGAATGACTAGCTCTCAGTGTTGATCTAGAGGAAGAACTCATTTCCGCTCTCAAGCTTGTGACCGAGTTTCTTCCACCATGAACACGAAGTTGATGTTCAGCACCAGGTTGGAAAGACGGATCATTTGCAGTCATATCAATAGCAGTTAGAGATGGGGGATTGCTGATATCACGCTGACTCATTGAGAGTGCGCTCAGATGACAAGGCCACCCGGGCACCGTTGTAGTTTGGAAAAAGGGTGGTAAAGGCAAAGTCGAATATGAATTCGTCGCCAGCATTCTGCATTTCAAGTGTGAGGGCTCGGTCGCAGATGGAGCTTTCTGGTCCTGAACCACCTCAATATCTCGAATAAAGATTGATGGCTTCCTGGTAATGGTGTGGTCGTTCTTCTTGACAAGTCGACGTATTACGTCTCTCAGACTCTTCAGTTGGCCTTCATGGCCTTGTCTTCCAGACGTTTCCATGTTGTCTGATGCAAGTATAGGGGAGTATAATATGTTTTGTTGATAGGCAAAGTTGATTCAGAGCAGATATGGAAAAGTGCAAGCCTTTATATTGCACATTCGCAAAACCGGCAGTGAATGAAACAGACATAAGGATCGCGCTGAATGAAGATGGCAAAAGAAAATGAAAGGACTGAAACAAGGAGAAAATCATCATTCGCGAATGCAACAATCAGACAGTATAGAACGGATATGTATGGTAGAGAAGACACCATTGTTGTCATGAGACATGGTGAGCCTGCTCAAGGTCTGACAGCGGTCATGATGTGTACTCAATGGGCTCGCAGTAGACAGTGAGTATTGCAGTAGTCCTTACGCTCTGAAAGGATGGTCTTCGTGATGCTGTTGTAGCATTTCAGATGTTATACTCTGACAAGAAGCAGTTCCATTATGAAGACTTTTGCTGAGCAATACAAGATGTTACCCTCTTCAGATTGCAACAGGCCATCGTTAGGTGGACAAAGAGATCACGGTTCTTTTGACATGAAAGGAGTTTCATAATTGTAATAATGAGGCTTTGATCTATGAGTGATACAAAAGAAAGAATGGCAGACAAGTGAATCGTCATACTTAGACGCGAGACTTTTCAAGGTGAGAAGGGAGAAAAGCGAATTGGCCAATCAACGAGTCAGATGAGAGCTTGGTTGTTCGAACCTCCGGTCGCCGCAAAATTCCGACTTTTTCTCCTTCAGCGACTATCAGCTCATACCTTTCATCAACACCCAATTGGTCTCTCAAAACCTGCAACGAGACCATTTGCATCCTGCTGCTGGCATACTCTTTGCGGAAACTACCTCTCCGCCATGTCATCCGCAGCAGCTTCACGCGCCATTGTGCGCCAGACTCGATTCCTTACCCGTCGCCAGCCTCAACAACAGACCATCCGACGAGCTTCTTCAACGAGCGAAGCAGCTACCAAGGCTAAAGAAACCGCTGCTTCTAACATTTCCAAGGCTTCCCAGGGTCTTAGCAGGGTTTCAGCATCTGCAGGTCCAGCGATCACCAATGCTGTTTCTGGAGCCGGTAACGCTTTGAGGAATGTTGGTGGCAGGACGGGAAAGGTGGTGGCCTTCATTGACTGTACGCACGCTCTCTCGTGGACATCAGAGTTCTCTTTTCCTTCTTTCAGTTACTGACCAGTCTGGCGGCTTCAGCATTAATACCTCCAACCGTCTACTACTCGCGCGTCGGTCTCGAACTTGCCAAGCTCGTCTTTAAGGGCCAGAATATGACCCCTCCGTATGTCTATACCAACGTTGACACAGACACATTTCTGGAAAACTTATGACTGACATATCTTCTCCTATAGGAGCCTGCAAACATTTCAATCCTACTTCCAACCTCTCATCAATGCCGCCAAGGACCCAAAGACACTCCTTTCGAAGCTCTCCCAAGCAAGCAGCGCGGCCAGTTCTTACAGTCCTGAATCAATCTTAAGCAGTGTCCGTAACCTGAACAGACAACAAATGGCCGCCGTTGGTGTCGTTGGCGCTGAGGTCGTTGGATTTTTCACTGTTGGTACTATGATCGGAAAGTTCAAGGTCGTGGGATACAGGGGAGAAACCAGTCACCACTAGACAAGATTTTAACAATGGTGTGGGGGAGCAATAAGGGTTGAGGCGATGAACGGGTGTGAGTGGTAGAGAAGAGGACTGAGTCGTGTACATTAGGTCGGTCATGTCATCCGTCAGGCAAAGATGGATACCAGAACTCGGTCACATACACCATGTTTCTTTTGTTCCCGTTATACAAAGAGCTTCTGACCTCATTTTCTTCTATCTACCATTCTTTGTGATTCTTCGAGCCAAATGGCCCTCCATTTCCTTTTTGAACAACGCAGCGGGTAAAGATGTGACTACACGGAATATCACTGCATTCCGGGACTTGTGGTATCGTCACAACTGATATCTGGATTGAATTGTGCAGTCTCTTAGCTCCGGGCTACTCAGCCAGGTTCCCATTGACTCGTGTATAGGTGTTTCCCCATCTTTGATCCTCTTTTTTATCAGGCGTCGGTTTGCCCACCGGCACTCGACTGTCTAGATGGAGAACGAAAGACACCTGTGACCTCATCAGCCAGCTAGAAAATCTACCTTGTGAACCTATTCTTATAATCGCATTGCGAAAGTAACGAACAACGATCCTTTATTGTTCTATCCTTCGATCGAACATTGTGTACTGGACCGCGTGCTACGCGCTAAGCGACTCTGAGATATCAAGAAGTAGCGGAAGAGTCAGAAAGGTGTTCTTCGAGTAGGCCATTGTATCCAGGATGAATTGATTCATGTAGTAGGTAGAATAATCGATGCAATCTTCTTCTAGTGGTCGTTAAGCGTGTTGTGTCATTCCCCAGATGTATCATGCAGGTCGGGATATTCATATTGGGTGTCAGGTAATATATTTTAACCTCATCGAGTCCAACCCTACGACCCATCGAAGGGCAAGCAATGAAAAAACCACATATGTCCCTAAGATACATAGGTAGTGTACAATACAGCTATGCGACTTCTACATTGTTAATCATAAGAAATGCCGTACATCTAGACCGAATGCTCGGATGAGTTGCTTCTTCACCCCCTCTCCCCTTATCCTTATCCAACTCGTCTGCACCAGGGAATCAGTGTCGAGTAGGTGGGCTATATATCTCCATACATCTACATAGTATATATCTACTGACCCATCTCAAGTACACACTGGTTAACATTGAGTCTATGAGCAGTGTGATCACGTCATCAAGGAGCAACTGAACTCATTTCCATCGGCGTCTTGGACGAGAAGTTGTCCTGGATTCAAAGACCTCGGCAATTGCTCAACGCCACTCTTGTGCATCTGACGATCCGTCACGACATCTAGAAGGTAAGAAGGTGGTCATCGGCAGATTATCTGACATCAAGGCATAAAAAGGGGCCTTGCCTACCATCAACAGTCATCGGAAACTTCATCGATAGTGTGTTCTTGGGAGGAGGTTTTTGAAATGGGAACGAGGCTGTAGTATTCACACGCAATTTGAAGTATTACTGCGAAAGTATACTTGCTACCTGGCAAGTGAGAGACAAGAAACACTGTCAGCTCAGACCAGATTCTCGACGACAACAGAGACATAATTCCCAGGAATCAAGTAGTGATCTCAACAAAATGGCATCTAAACCATCTATTGCCATCCTAGATGACTACTTCGACATCGCCCCCTCATATTTCTCCCATCTCGTCCCAGACCACCTCTCCGCCGTCGACTCCTTTCCAACCACAATCAACGCCCAGAAGGACCCGGAAGCTCTGATCTCCCGCCTGAAGCCCTACACGATGGTGTCCAGCATGCGTGAACGCACGGCATTCCCGCAGTCCGTCCTGGCAGAGCTTCCGAACCTGAAACTCTTGCTGACGACAGGTATGCGGAACGCGAGTATCGATGTGCAGGCGTGCGAGGATCACGGCATCACACTGACGGGGACCCGGGGCTCGAAAGTCAAGGTCAAAGCCGAAGGATATGACAACACGTCCGAGCACTGCTGGGCATTGATCCTGGCTCTCGCCAAAGGGGTTGCGAGAGACGACAAGATCGTTAAAGAGGTCCGTGGAGGATGGGAATCACGACCTTCCCTCTCCCTCGCCGGGAAGACGTTGGGTCTGCTTGGCCTTGGCAAACTAGGAGCCCACGTCGCCCGCACAGGGGCCTTAGGCTTCGGCATGAAACCCATCGCCTGGAGCACGAACCTGACCCAAGAAAAAGCCGACGCGCAAGCCCTCACCAACGGCCTCCCCGCCGGAACCATCACAGCCGTCCCCTCCAAAGCCGATCTCTTCCGCCTCTCCGACGTGCTCAGCATCCACTACGTCCTCAGCCCCCGCAGCCACTCCCTCGTCACGTCCTCCGACATCGCGCTCATGCGCCCCTCCGCACTCCTCATCAACACGAGCCGCGGCGCTCTGATCGACGAGCAAGCGCTGCTCGCGCACCTGCAGACGGGGACGATTCGCGGGGCCGCGCTCGACGTGTTCGCGGACGACGACGAGCCGTTGGTCGCGGATAGCAAGTGGAGGACGACGGAGTGGGGGACGGGAGGGAGGAGCGAGGTCGTGTTGACGCCGCATATGGGGTATGTCGAGGAGCAGGTGTTGCGGTCGTGGTATGAGGAGCAGGCGGAGAATGTGCAGAGGTGGTTGGAGGGAGGAGAGGAGGCGGTCGTGGATAAGATCAAGGTCACGACGTAGGAGAGTACGGGATGAAGATGATGCACATATGTATTAGGCATAGAAGTCAGGCAGGTACTTTGGGAACAGTAGACAGGGTCTTCCATTTCTAGCACTATAACTCGCGGGTGAGATTGCTATCGTATAGTATCTAAGATAGCTATCTGTCCTTCTCATCAGAGCCACGCTGTTCTAGACCGAGGTCCCTTCTCTCCTTTCACGGAGCTGGCCAAATTCGATCTCAGAGTGTAAGTTTACATGCAGAAGTCTATGACTGATCGTCGTCGTTCTTGATCTGCACTTTGATCGCACCGGTCTTCGGGTCGGCCGCCGTCTCAAACGCCTTCAATGCATCTTCAATGGGGAATCTATGGGTAACCAACTTCTCGAGATTGATCACGCCGGCCTTGACTAGCCGGATAGCCCGTGGCCAGGTGTTGCAGTATCGGTACTGGTACTGTAGATCGATCTCCTGCGTGCTCAGTCTCATAAAAGGCACGCTCATCTCGTTCTTTCCGACCCCGATTATGAAGACCTTGCCGCCGAATTTCACGGACCAGATTGCTGTGCTGACGGATGATTCGACACCGGTGCATTCCAGTGCTATCGAAGGCTTGATTCCGCCCATGGCTTCGACGATCTTCTTCCCTTGCTCTTCAGGGGAGAGACCGAATTGGACTTTGTATGTTGTGACGGATGGAACAAGGGATTTAGCGAAGTCGAGACGTCCTTGATCGATATCGGTGATCACGACTGGGGTGGCCCCGGCCGCTTGGCAGCAGAGGAGAGTGACGAGACCGATTGGACCGGCACCGCAGACAACGACAGGGTCACCGAGCTTGACACCTGAACGTTCCATCCCGGCAAGGGCAACGGAGAGCGGTTCTAGAAGACTGCCATTCTCGTAGCTCATGTCATCGATCTTGTGGCACCACACTGCTGGATGGTTGACGTAGCGCCGTAGAAGACCTGGTACTGGTGGCGTCGAGAGAAACTGTACAGATTCACACCCGTTGTAACGACCTGTGAGACAGGGTTCGCAGGCAAAGCATGGAATATTGGGTTCAATTGCGACGCGGTCACCGACTTTGAGGTGAGACACCGACGGGTGGGTTGCAATGACGACCCCAGCGGATTCATGGCCGAGGATGTGATCACCTTCGACAATCATCGGCCCAATGCATCCTGCGTGCCAAAAGTGTACATCGGATCTGGTACAGGAGACGGTCCATTAGTCCAGAACATGTTTTACACCAGAGAAAATAGCTACTGCCACCTCAAGGGTCTGGTTCTACCTGTGTCCCGCGCGGGAATATTCACAGTTTCCAACAGAACGTTGCTCAGATGCTTACCCGCATATTCCAGTCGACTTCACCGCTACTGTGACCTCACCATGCTTCAAGTTTTCTCCTTTTTGCACCTCTTCGACCGTGGGGCCTGCTTCAGCAATCCAGAGCTTGTGCTGAGGGTTCGTGAAGACACCAATGTTGGCTTTGGAAGCCGTGACTGTAGTCGTCGACATTTGGACAGATTTTTCTTGTCCTTTGCAGAGCTTGTTGCTCGTCGGTTTCGAGGTTCGTCAAGCTGTAGTTCCCCAGGAAATTGAGGAACAGTTGATGAACTGAAAGTATGCGGGGTTGTTGGACACTGGAGCACGGGATGTTCGAAGAGTGGGTGAAGTTAAGAGAGGATGTGATTGCAGAGCAACAAGAAGAGATCAAACGAAGCAGCGCACCGGTCTATCTCTATGCTTTTCGAAAGAGTGGTGAGTTACAGCGAGATAAAATCTAAAAAAGAAGTCACATGAATTCAGCATAGAAACTGAGCTGTCAGTTGGGTATATAATTCCCTCCCTGCAGTGTACGTACCTAACGTAGTAAGGAAATATGATGGCATTTCCCCCCACGCGCGGATAAATTACTTTCTTTATCGATAGCGATAGCGGGGCAATGTTTGGTCATAACTACGGTTACACACCATAACACCATAATTTACTACGTAGTACGCAGTACGGTAACTCACCATAACGTTAGAGGTAAAGAGGTAGTAATAGAGGTAGGCACCCAAAGGACTCTACAGCTAACGTAGTAAGATCGACGACGCCTATCGCACCGAATAGCTCTCTGAACCGGAACTGTAACCTGATTAATAACCTTACTCGTAGAGATATTGTGACGGCTTTTTCCCGGATTGAGAATTGAGCATACCCTTACTTCTTCGTTGGCAACGATGAGGCTTGGTTGTTGGATTACCTGGCCAGCTGGACCAGTACCACTTAACCCAGCTCCCAGTTAAAAGAGGGATTCAATATAAGTCACCCACTGCCGGTACCCTTACCTACCTACGTTGCTTTACCGGCGAATTGCAAAATACCCGTTGAGCCCCGTCTGGTGGGTTCTGGAGGGAAAGATGTCCGTAGTAGATCAAAAGGCAATTAATTTAGCCGAGTCGATTGAATTCGCTGCGCTGTTTGACCATCATCACTGGTAAAGGCTTAACAACGTTGCACAACGAAAACCCCATTCCGAGTCGGCACCTGGTCAGTAAATGTAACTCGCACTTATCGGCGGCACGATGCGAGAGGTCTCGGTAGTTGTCGCCGTCTTGTGGTGATTCTGTGCATACTGTACATACGACTAAGGGTCATCCGGGATGGTTCCTGGATCACAATAGAAACCCCTCATTGTTCTCCCATGATACCGTTCGCAGGTGGAATGATCAAGAGAAAAAAATAGATGAAAGGGGGTTTAAGCTTGATATTCTGTATTCAAAGTATATGCGGCACTTGGAACGACCACCGGTAAGGGTCTCGTGGACCTTGCCAGACACAGTGGAAACGTGAGAGGTATGCTTCTTTTCGATAGGGCTTTCGGCCCTGCCGCAGCCTCTTGCTGCTGATCTATCTGAAAAAGGCGGTATCTCGTGGGTATGGTGTCCAACCGCGAGAAGGATATGAGAGAACTAAATGGCCTGATGTCAAGGCAAGTTCTGTAAGTGAAATGCACAAGAATGATAAACATTACACATTGGAGCCCCGCTCTAGTGATGGTGATTTTCCTTCACATGCCATTGGGCGACAATGGCTTTCCGACCGCGACCCTTGAAATACTATGAGTGTGCTTTACATAGCAAAGTATGTCAGCCGGACCGTCTTTCTCTTTTTCCAGCCGTTGACCGAGAGGATCGACCAGGTTTTGCTACCTCTGCTCGCTCTTCGCGCCTCGCTGATTGCTGGCGGCAGAGGCAGTCCCAATTCCTTCCATTCAGGACCTGGATCACCCGCACTGAGTCTGCTGCCGCGGACCGAGGGCGGCTGAAGATGCGATGGACTTGGTTTGGCAATGCCCGGGCCGGCTAGAGAGGCCGTCATGACAATGGAAGGGATGGACATTTGACTTGCGCCCGTCTTATGTCGATAGCGACGTGAATTTCGATCATCTCCAGTGATAATGGGCGGCTTCTCGAGATCGCCCATGGAAGATGAAAAGGAGCCTTCCAATGCAGCTAACGCATCCGCGTTCTGACGTTTACCGAACGGTCTCCTTCTCCGCAGCAGGAACAAAAGGGCCAGTAAGAGTAGCGCTGAGGCCACTATAGCAGCAACCAGGATGAGAATTGATGCTGTCACAGCCATGATGGTTGGCGGACGAGTGATGGTAGATATCTGTCAACAGTATCGGGGGTAGCGAGAGAAGGGATGAAAGCAACGTCTGATGCTAAATCTCGTACGTAAAGGAATGTCGTGTACGACAAAGGAGTGGACGGAGCAAATCAAGCTCACAGATTTGAAAGGTAGAGGAGCAAGTGTGCTGCACTTCACTCACATAGGTGAATGTCGATGGTGGTTGAAGGTGAAAGAAGTCTGCGAGTACTCACACCGGTCTGCCGCCTGTACTGTAGACGATGGCTGAACATCCCAGGTTCACGCTACCTAGTCTATTGGTTGGGCTCACCGTGATTTCGCAGCTGGAAATTGCAGCAGAGGTAGGTGGCGACGATCATGGAGACCACTGGTATATCAACTCAGATTACAACCAATGGGTAGTTACCAAGTCTTTCATCATATCAGATCTGCCGCTCGACAATCACCATATCCGAATTGGGTAAGGAACCTCAAGGACAGAGAGTGGGATTTGATGAGCGCAATCAAACAGATACAAAGCTGGTCAAAGCTCAACGTACATAGACTGTTGTCATCAGAAATCAGTGGAAGAGGTGTGTGCTGGAAAAGAAGTGATTTCATTTAATCTGGGGCCAAACATAAGATCACGGCCCAGTGTTTGAGATATGGCGCTTAAGTGGAGAATTTCCATAGTGTTGTCGATATTTCATTTACTGGCGAGCTCCAACTCATCTTTCCAAATTATATCGTGCCTTTGAACTGTGAGATCTACTCTGAAATCATCCGTACTATTAGAATCGACGAGTCCAACATTACTGACTTTTTGACGACAAGATGTCTCCCTGGTGAAGAGGGAAATGCTGTTTTATCGTATTATATATGGCCGACCGTGTTGAACATGATTCTAATCTGGAGTCTCTATCAAAGTGTTCCATGTTGGACCGTTATAAAATGCAAAATGACCTCGACTTGATTGGATTTAGCGCAAAGAAGATCCCGATCTATCTATTTACATGGCATGCCAGACCAATCCAAACTCCGTCGCTATGCTGCAAATGCAAGGTGCTCGTCATAACATGGAAAACAACAAAAAGCAAGCTACCAGTCCGGTTGTACTGCTCTTTGTGATCGAACTTCCTCCACTCGATCTCGGCACAGTGGCAGTCACTATACCTCCACCAGTTATTGTTGCTGTCGCGGTGTTTGTGGCCGTCGCCGTGGCTAGAGCTGCAGCAGATGCTGATGCTAGAGCCTTTGCTTTCGCTGGATTACAAACCCCAGTTTGCTCAATGATAGAGTCTAACACGTAGACAACTGGCATTCCGTTCGAGATGGTGGCCGTTAGCGTGCCATTCACGCCTGCTTTGACAGAGGTGCAACTGACAACATCGGTCACCTTTGCACCTTGGATGAAGCCCGTCTCCGGGACTTGGATCGTAAAGTTGGATTCGATGGCTCCGTTGTTGTTGATAACGGTGACGACCTGATTTCCGGCATAGCCCTTCCTGAATGCGATATTGTGCTCGTCCGAATAAACAATATCACTGAGATAGCCAAGATAACTGTCATTAGACTGGATGACTTGGCTGCGCAGGGAGTTGAGCGTCGTAGCCAGTTTGTAAAGAGGAGCAGACGTATTGTATCCGCTTGGCCAAAGCGGTTCTCTGTTCATCGGGCTGTCTGTGCCACTGAAATGCTGTTCCTGCCCGTAATAGATGACAGGAATTCCATCATACATGATGTCAAATGCCATCGCATTCGAAGCGAGAGACATGTCGTCGGTGTATGACGCAAGCCGAGGATTGTCATGATTTTCCGAGAACGTGCCTAGTAATGACGGATCCTTACAGCCAGTACGAATGGAGAGGAGTTCCTCAACTAAGTCCTCAGCGATCTCGTCAGTGCCTTGTAGAAGCCTGACGAGCGGAAAATACTGAGGGTAGTTGAGAAAGCCGTCCATCAAGTCCTGATAACTACAGGCGGCAGTAGTGTTACCCTGCAGCACCTCTCCGATAGCATATACACCGGCGGCTTTGCTCAGTCCAGGCAGGAGATCAGGGGATAGATTGACAACAGAGTCGACACGGAGACCATCGGCAGAAAAGTTTTTAACCGTATCTGCGACAAAAGAATAGAGCACCTTGGCAATATCGTCATCCTCGGTGCGAAGGTCTGGCAGAGACACAGTATCGTCACCGAGCCAACAATCCTGAACCATGGTCTGATTTGTACCAGCATCGGACGCGAAACAATCTGATGGGTGAAAAAAGCGCTCATCGTTGAATGGCTCAAAAACGCTGTAGTTGACGCTACTGCGCGGGCCAGGCCAAGCCACATGGCCAACAACCACATCGATCATGAGGAACATGTCCCGTCTGTGTATCTCGGTAGCGAGATCTTTGAGGTCGTCCGCGGTCCCGAAATGTTCGTTGAGATGATGTAAATCCTGTTGCCAGTAACCATGGTAGGATTCGTTCTCTGCGGTATGTTGCTCGAATTGCTTGGTGATGGGCGATATCCATATCGCATCAAAACCCATACCCTGTATGTAGTCTAGTTGGCCCTTGATTCCTTGCCATGTCCCTCCGCAATACTTCCCCAAACTTGTGTTACAGATCGACGCCGTGGACTCCTTCGTTAACGCGAACCTATCCGTCACTATCTGGTAGATCGATCTGGCCCTCCATTCTGCAGACGTTGCTTGCCAAGAAGGACGGAAGAAGAGAGAGAAGACTCCTAAAATGAAGGCAAAGAACATATTGAATATGAGGTAGATTGTAATGCGAAACCAAAACACAAAAGATTTGCTTGAACTGGTGTTACCTCTCACCCGCCGTTATATTTCGAGGTCTCGAGTAAAGAGTATGTGCTTTAGACGTTCTGCCATACCTCCCGTAAGGATCCAGACTGTATATGAATGCTTTGAGGCACCAGTACTTAAATTAGACAAACGGACGAACCAATACTACTGAACATGGAAGCTCAGTCTCGGGTGATTGGGCGTCAGCAAACGAGGGCGGCGAGGCGATGAACACATCGTAAAGCACTATAGACTGCCTACCCTAGTTTAAACTGCTGAACCAAAACAGAACTGGTGAATCAGAAAGCAGGGGATATCGTCAGCCTTGCTTGCTTCTGTGTCAGCTTCGGCTAAGGTCTGCGCCTATGGAGTTGGCGACAAAGACACTAGGACACGATTCTGCACAGACACTCGAGAAGCGGTATAGAGAGATAGGCATCTGATGGTGGAATGTCTCCAGATGCTTGGAGGTATGCCATATAAGACTCGGCTCTTACTGGTTTTCTTAAAAAGAGTCAGCTCAGACGTGCCGATCTTTTGTTTCTTGCTCTACGGCTTACAGCCTGGAGCTTCCACTTCGATATGCTGGAGCGTTTGCAGCTTGTGATGGTCCCCAGCCTGGTGTGGAGGAAATGTTATAGATTGAATGAAAGATGAACATATTCATCTTACGAAACCTCCAATCGGTGGATGTAATGATGAAGGTGAGCGGCTCGTTGGGCACAATGCTGCGGCTCACTATCTAACCTATAATTAGCAATGGTTTGACAGCACTTTCACCAACTTCATTTAGTCGATTATGCTCTGTACAAGGTGATGTTGTGTTGGGTGAGTCCTCTCGTCTGCGACTGTGACTCTCCACGACGACATCAACAGGAAACATGTTATATGTCAACATAGAGAGACCGACATATGTGAAGTGGCCTGAGAGTACAGCAAAGTTGCATATTACTGCATGCATGTCTCTCGTGTAATCATACAATCATACTGTACAGTATCATACTAGGTGTACGCCACATGCCGCATCGCATACATGCCCGTCTTTCCGGTGTGAACGACCTCGCCGTTCAACATCAGTTCTTCCTCCCAACCTGACTGCATTGCCAACTTACGCCAAAACGCCAAAACGCCAATGCTG
The DNA here is from genome assembly GCA_003868215.1 of Pseudophaeomoniella oleicola. Classification (NCBI taxonomy): domain Eukaryota; kingdom Fungi; phylum Ascomycota; class Eurotiomycetes; order Phaeomoniellales; family Phaeomoniellaceae; genus Pseudophaeomoniella; species Pseudophaeomoniella oleicola. The sequence goes on along the minus strand of QWDQ01000024.1, from coordinate 219,485 downwards.
ATACCCTGCCGTGCAGCTTCGAAGTTGCAAATGATCCTTCGCATGTCAACATGCCTTATAATAGGATGATGATAGTTGGATTGGGGGTAAGCGAAGCTTGGCTGCTGACAATTTTCCGCTTCTAGTACAGCATCATCTTTGGAGCGTATGTTGGCGCTTACCTGATCGACTCCTGCTCTTTACCCCCCTCAACATCGCCTCAATGTGTCATACTCCGCAATTCCATGTGTTGGCTCACGTTTCAAGTGATTTCCCAATTGTCCTCACCTTTACTTGAGGTACGCGACAGCTATGGCAGGGCGGGTTCGAACGTCCACGCGCTCAATGCACTGTACGCCCAAGTGGCTTGCCCGACGACCTTACGTTAGCCTTGCAAGGAATGTATTTTCCGCCTCACCTCAGCACCAATTTAACATCACCTTCATACACCTTGAGCTCCCCTTCAGCCTTGCTCTCCACTCGTGGGAATACTGCGCCCACTGTGATTTGTCCTAAAACAGCATCATCCTTCGACCCATGGCAGTGGAGCGAGAAGCCGCAACATACATCCACCAACATCTATGAGCTGCCGGTGAGGAATTTATATGGTTGGACCCCCTCAATCAGGGTAGGCATGGATCTCGTGTGGACATAGATCAACACTGTGATCTCGACCATTGCATCTGTTTATTTCCTTTCCTGTTTCTTTCTCAGTTGTTCAAGTTTCTCCTTTATATCGACTTCAGTCGGTCACAGACGTACTCGAGACCATCTACATCTGTGGCTAGCCATGAAGTCCCCATTTCCGTTTGTCTCGTCGGTGCTTTCTGTTACGTTTGTTGTTCTCTTCTCGGTATCAGAGTCGATACAAGTAGATATAGCGAGACGGATCGACCATGGCGCCAGAGATATCGCGAATGCCACCTTTTCTGAGGTTGATATCAAGGGGCCTTTCAACCAGTGGCAATCAGATGCAGGAATATCTCATAAAATGAAACATCTGTCGGATGGGGATTATACCTATGAGCTTCTAGCCGAATGGCCTCAAAATATCAACGTGACAGCGATTTCAAACAAACCTGATGGAAGTGAGTGCGCATGGCTGATGGTTTACGCGGGCTGCGACTGGTATAGCTGAGATGAGCTAACCAGTTCTCTAGATACGACCACTACGCGCCACCATGTGGTCTTTACCAACAAGTTCGAGATTTCTAGCAGTCCAGACTATCCTTATTTAGGGTGGACCGTGGAATTGGCTCCTGATACCCGGAAGATGACATTGTATCCGATGGGTTCGCAATTACATCAGATCCTCATGTACGGACTACTTGCCGGTGTTCCAATCCTGACGGCTTCCGTCGGCGTCCTGCTATACATACAGTCATTCTACCAAGTCAAGTTCAACAAGTACGGGGTATCAAACTCGTCATTCATCCCCCTGAGACTCCGGCAGAAGTTTACTCGGTTACCTTCTGGACCTTCAATGCAAGATCAGCGATTTTCTGAAAAGATGAAGAGCACCCTATCATTACTTCCACCTTCGAGATTTCCGACACCTGGACCTGATACCGAGCTGGGCCTTGCTGCAGCTTTAGGCGCTCCAAATCGTCGACGCGTACTCATTGCTACGATGGAATACGATATCGAGGACTGGTCTATCAAGATAAAAATCGGTGGCCTGGGCGTTATGGCTCAATTAATGGGTAAAAATCTTGGTCACCAGGATCTCATTTGGGTCGTACCCTGTGTAGGAGGTGTCGAATACCCAGAAAAGCCAGAGGAGGAGCAAGAACCAATGGTTGCACAAATCCTTGGCAGTCGATACGAGATCCATGTTCGAATGCACGTGCTGCGTAATATCACCTACGTCCTTTTGGATGCTCCTGTGTTTCGACAACAGTCAAAGACCGATCCTTATCCAGAGCGTATGGACGACCTCGAAAGTGCTAGTAAGTAACGAAGTAGTGGAGGCGGACCGATTCTCACTAACGCTGAACAGTCTATTACTCTGCCTGGAACCAATGCATCGCAGAAGCCATCCGCCGGTACAAGCCTCATCTCTACCATATCAATGATTACCACGGCGCAATTGCACCCTTGTACCTTTTACCTGATACTATTCCCTGTTGCCTTTCACTTCATAACGCCGAGTTTCAAGGCTTGTGGCCGATGCGGAACGAGAAGGAAGCGGATGAGGTATGCCGCGTTTACAATCTCTCCAACGAGATTGTCCAAGAATATGTTCAATTTGGAGAAGTGTTCAACCTTCTTCACGCGGGCGCCAGCTACCTTCGTATACATCAGAAGGGATTCGGAGCGGTAGGAGTATCAAAGAAATATGGTAAACGTTCTTGGGCAAGATACCCCATATTTTGGGGTCTACAGACGATTGGAGCTCTCCCAAATCCGGATCCCAGCGACACTGCCGAATGGAACCGCAATGACCCTGCCGAAACCTCGAAAGTCACCGTCGATGCAGCATTTGAAGCAGAGCGCGGTGAGCTCCGTAGGAAGGCTCAAGAGTGGGCTGGCCTCAACGTCGATCCTGAAGCCGAACTCTTCGTGTTTGTTGGGCGTTGGTCAATGCAGAAAGGAGTCGATCTTATAGCCGACATCTTCCCTAGCATCTTGGAGAAGCACCCCAAGGCTCAACTAATCGCTATTGGACCAGTCATTGATCTTTATGGCCGCTTCGCGGCGATTAAATTAGACAAGCTTATGCAAGTCTTTCCTGGAAGAGTTTTCTCGAAACCAGAATTTACTGCACTCCCTCCATTCATCTTCTCTGGCGCCGAGTTCGCCCTAATCCCATCTAGGGATGAACCTTTCGGTCTCGTCGCCGTTGAATTCGGAAGGAAAGGTGCACTGGGAGTCGGCGCTCGTGTTGGTGGATTGGGGCAGATGCCGGGCTGGTGGTTCACCGTCGAATCTACAACGACAAAGCATATGCTTAGCCAATTCGGGAACGCTATTGAAGATGCGCTGGGGTCTAAGAAGTCGGTCAGAGCCGAGTTGCGTGCACGTAGCGCAAAGCAAAGATTCCCGGTCGCCCAATGGGTTGGAGACCTTGAGACTCTCCAGTCTATGTCTATCGATAAGCATAACAAGTACGCGAACAGATCGAAGCGGGCTAGCTTCCAGTCACACCGAAGATCCATTAGCAGCTTCACCGACCTACCCTCAGAAGGCCGCATCAGCATGAGCCAAGATCGTCGCCGCTCAAGCCAAGTCAGATTGAGCACCTATGATGACCCCAATGTCCCAGTGACTCGATCTCGCGCGACAAGTACAAGCAGCGCCATAGATCTTACGTTACCACCTGTGCCGCGAATTGATATAACTCGAATGGGCAGTGTCAAGGGCCCTGGCCATGATTCGTCTCGTCGCGAATCGACCGACACTATTGACCCAAACTCCGAGCAAGCTTCAAGGGCAAACACACCAGATCTGGATGCTACTTACCGTGATTCCTCAACTGGCCCATCCAGCGGAGATCGATATGCTTCTACACATAAGAGAAGGCTCTCAACAGCTGCAACAGGTCTTGGGCTGACTGTGGACACCGGAACCGAGGAACAAAGCGGTCGACGCACGAGGGCACGGTCCACAAGCGGTGCTACTTTACTAGCTGTGGAACCACAGCTTGGCTACGGACTTGGTACACGCGTCCAATCATCTTCCAATACGACATCATTTCCGGCATGGCTAGAGAGTGGTCGACTGCCGTCGATTTCACTACCAGAGCCAACAGCGTCAAGAGCTAGCTCCATCGCTCCTGACGACGGGCTTCCGCAACCCGAATTCGGGGCGTACAATGATTCCGCTCATTCATCGGCGGAGAATCTTCTACACACGGAAGATCAATATCCATACAGGCGATCGCGCCGGACATCTAATTTGAGCATTAACAGCATCGTTGGTGACAGGAAAGACTTCCAACTGCAGAATGTCGCACCATTTTTCAAGGATCAGAACAAGGACTACGCCAGAGAGTTTGAATCCATGCTTGGAGACCTTAGCGGTAAAAATTCGACAAAGACATGCATCGAGGAATATATTGAGAAGAGTGAGAAAGATTGGTTCAGCCGCATGAGCGAGGTCAAGATGGGTAAACGTGCGAGCCGCGTATTCAACAACAAAGCTCAGGCGCCGTACCTCATGGTCTCACAAGCTGAAGACGACGAGCAATTTGCCCTTCATGATGACTATATTGCTCCCAAGGGTCTCCGGAAATTCTTGGTGCGAAAAATCGGAGATTGGCCAGTCTATTCGTTTCTACTTGCGCTTGGTCAGATCATGGCGGCGAACTCTTATCAAGTCACACTTCTCACAGGACAAGTTGGAGGCCCAGCTTCCAAGCTGTACACGGTGTCGGGTATATATCTGGTCTTCTCCATCATCTGGTGGCTTCTCTACCGTCAACTCCAATCTCGCTTCATATTGTCATCGCCTTTCTTCCTCTATGGCATCTCGTTCATTTTGATCGGGGTGGCGCCATTGATCAGCACCGATTACGGCAAGACGTGGAATCAGAATGTTGGTACTGGCTTTTACGCCGCAGCATCCGCGAGCGGCTCAATTTACTTCGCCTTGAACTTCGGGGATCAAGGTATGTTGGGTCACACTATTGCAGGTAACGATACTGACGTTTATAGGTGGTGCTACTGTCCCAATGTGGGTGTATAGAGCGTGTATTATCCAGGGAACCCAGCAGGTCTACCTTGCCGGGCTTTGGTGGTGGGCGTCGACCTTGAACAGGCTTGAAGCTGCTGGTACCAATACAGCCACCTTAATCGTCACGAAGCCTGTGGTTGCTACCACCGTAGGTGTCACGATCGGTGCTATCATGTGCCTAGCCGGCCTGGTCTTATTCATGGGTCTCCCAGACTACTACAGACAGACACCAGGAAGCGTTCCGAGCTTCTTCAGAAGCATATACCGCCGCAGACTCATTCTTTGGTTCTTCGGATCTATTCTTATTCAGAACTTCTTTCTCTCCGCACCGTACGGCCGCAGCTGGCTCTATTTCTGGGGCTCACGGGCCGTGCCAACATGGCAAATGGCTCTTTTGGCGGCCTTGTTCTTCATCGTTGTCTGGACAGCCATCCTCCTCGTTTTTGGCGTACTAAGCAATAGGCATTCATGGATCATGCCCCTCTTCGCCATTGGGCTAGGGGCTCCTCGATGGGCGCAAATGCTTTGGGGTACCTCTGGTATCGGAGCCTACTTACCTTGGACTGGTTCAGCAGCCGCTTCAGCATTTGCCGGTCGGGCACTCTGGCTTTGGCTAGGCGTGCTCGACTCATTCCAAGGGGTCGGTTTTGGCATGATCCTCCTGGCGACATTGACGAGGTTGCACGTTTCGTTCACTCTGATCACGGCTCAGGTTATCGGTGCTGCTGCAACTATTGTTGCTCAGGCGGTTGGCCCAGACCGTGAAGGACCGGGTCCAGTCTTTCCAAACTTTGGCATCGATGTCATGGCTGGCATCAGACAGCCGTGGTTCTGGATTGGCTTGGGGCTCAACCTTGGGATCAATTTGGTTGCGTTCAAGTTTTATAGAAAGGAGCAGTTGACGAAACCATAGTAGGGGGAAAGACCCGTTGTATTCTGTTGTATTGCAATTTCAGCGTTCAAGCGACTGTTACTGAATTGCGTCCCGACGCATGTGTTCACTGTAAATAAAGATATCCAAATTAGTTGTATACAAGGTGCTCTTTTTCCAATTGACTTGAGACAGATTGCATACTGAGATCGGCAGGATACCAAAGACCACTGTGGTCCTAAATGTGAAGTACTGGATATTCTCTGGTCATCGTTGCCAAATACAATGCTCTCGATCTATTCCCTGAAATCCACTCGTCTCGAAACTACCCTTCGCATATGTCATAATGCCGACCAGACTCCTTCACCTCAGTATCCTGGGTCTTGCAGAAAGCCACACTATGCACTACGTAGTACAAGTCCCTAACAAACGTAGGATTGAAACGCGGAAGCGGACGGAATCATCTGCCTCGAAAGGGAAGATCACATCGATGAGAGCGAATGGAGTTGGGATACGTTTGCCTTGTTGAAATGTTACCTTTATGATCGACTAGACCATAGTATGTACTGCTGTACAGTACAGATGCACACAGCATGCAGAATCCTACCGGTCCGCACTGATCGAATTCAGACGCATCTCATCTCGTGTGTACGTAGTAGTTATGCTATGCTACGTAAATTAGTACGTTAGGTATTAATTATGTATTCAAAGTAGAAACAATCCCAAACCATCCCCGCCGCCGACCGCCTTCCATTTCCATTCTGCCCCGCCTCGCCGCTCACCTACGCCACACTAAACCAGAAATGGAAATGCTATGACGAAGGTCCTAGAAGCGCCCAGAATGCTTCTGTCTCCGTTCTGTGCATATCGGGTAGAGACGAGCATTTACTGGCCAGTTCTTTCAAATTCAACGATTGTTCCAGTGCCCGAACGACCCGGTTCAAGTTGGCAGGAGACCAGAGATATATTTTCCTTCTGGCTTGACTTGCTTTTTGCTTCTCTCTCTTCTTTTTTCCTAACCATAGATGAACATACACTTTGCATGAGTGTTTTAAAATCGAAATCACATCGCGCAGATTGAAGCGCTTCACATACACATCGCAAGTTACATTTTGATATCTCCCAACATGGCTGCGAATATGCAATTTACAGATCGTGCTCAGAAAGCATTGAGCGATGCCGCAGCACTTGCAGAACAATATTCTCACGCGCAGATATTACCCATTCATCTAGCATCCGTCCTCTTCGATCCACCCGTCGATGAATCGAAAGATCAACAAGCCTCATTTAACGCCTCACATAACACCAGTTCAGCACCTTTGTTTAAACAAGTAGTTGAGAGAGCACATGGAGACGTACAACTACTGAGCAGGGCCATCAACAAACATCTAGTCAGATTACCAAGTCAAGATCCCCCGCCAGAACACGTTTCCGTGTCACCGGCCTTCTCAAAGATCCTCCGAGGCGCCAACGAACTCTCGAAGACGCAGAAAGATAGCTATATTGCCATCGACCACCTGATTACTTGTCTGGCGCAAGACAAAGATGTCCAAAAAGCTTTGGCTGAGGCTAATGTCCCCAATCCAAAACTCATCACCGATGCGATTCAGCAAATCAGAGGTACAAAGCGGGTAGACTCGAAGACAGCAGACGCAGAGCAAGAAAACGAAAACCTTAAGAAGTTCACCATCGATATGACTGCGATGGCACGAGAAGGGAAGATCGACCCCGTCATTGGCAGAGAAGAAGAGATCAGAAGAGTCATCCGTATTCTCAGCCGGCGCACCAAGAACAATCCCGTGCTGATTGGTGAACCTGGTGTTGGTAAGACCACAGTCGTTGAAGGTTTGGCACAACGAATCGTCAACGTCGATGTCCCAGCAAATCTGGCAGCTTGCAGACTGTTGTCCCTTGACGTGGGCTCACTGGTCGCTGGCAGCAAATACAGGGGCGAATTCGAAGAGCGTATGAAGGGTGTTCTCAAAGAGATCGAGGACTCGAAGGAGATGGTCGTTCTATTTGTCGACGAGATCCACCTTCTGATGGGTGCTGGCTCTAGCGGCGAAGGCGGCATGGATGCTGCTAACTTACTGAAGCCCATGCTAGCCCGTGGTCAATTGCACTGTATCGGTGCCACTACCCTCGCCGAATATCGGAAATATATTGAGAAAGATGCGGCCTTCGAACGAAGATTCCAGCAGGTCCTTGTCAAGGAGCCTACAATACCAGAAACCGTCTCCATTCTTCGAGGTCTCAAAGAGAGATACGAAGTCCACCACGGTGTCAACATCCTCGATGGTGCTATTGTCGCGGCAGCGAATCTTGCAGCGCGCTATTTAACGGCACGCCGACTGCCAGACTCAGCCGTGGACTTGATCGATGAAGCAGCAGCAGCAGTCCGTGTCACTCGTGAATCGCAACCAGAAGCACTAGACAACCTCGAAAGGAAACTGCGTCAATTACAGATCGAGATCCACGCGTTGGAACGTGAGAAGGATGCGGCATCGAAGATCCGTCTGGACGAGGCTAAGGCCGAAGCCGCCAATGTCGAGGAAGAGTTGAGGCCCCTTCGTGAACACTACGAGAGCGAGAAGGCGAGAAGTAGGGACATTCAGGAAGCAAAGATGAAACTTGATCAACTCAAGATCAAGAAGGAGGAGGCGGAGCGATCAGGTGACTTGATGACAGCATCTGACCTCACTTACTACGCTATCCCAGATACCGAAAAACGCATTCACTTCTTGGAACAAGAAAGGTTGAGAGCTGAAGCCGAGAACTCTGCAAGACAAGGTTCAGGAGAAATCCTCGTCACTGACGCCGTTGGACCCGACCAAATCAATGAAATTGTTGCAAGATGGACTGGTATTCCTGTTACCAGACTTAAGACAAGCGAGAAAGACAAGCTGCTCCATATGGAAAGATACCTCGGAAAAGTCGTAATTGGCCAGAAAGAAGCGGTTGGATCTGTCTCCAATGCAATCAGATTGCAACGGTCCGGTCTCAGCAACCCCAATCAACCTCCAAGCTTCTTGTTCTGTGGTCCTTCTGGTACTGGTAAGACTCTGCTTACTAAAGCTCTTGCAGAGTTCTTGTTCGACGACCCTAAGGCGATGATACGCTTCGACATGTCTGAATACCAGGAAAGGCATTCACTGAGCAGAATGATTGGTGCGCCTCCAGGATACGTTGGCCATGATGCCGGTGGTCAGTTGACTGAGGCACTCAGGAGACGTCCGTTCTCCATTCTCTTGTTCGATGAAGTTGAGAAGGCAGCAAAGGAAGTCTTGACAGTCCTTCTCCAGCTCATGGATGATGGCCGTATTACCGACGGCCAGGGTAGAGTGGTCGACGCGCGCAATTGCATCGTTGTGATGACAAGCAACCTTGGGGCTGAGTACCTTTCGAGGCAAAACGCACCCGATGGTAAGATCGACCCAACAACAAGGGAGCTCGTCATGACAGCGTTGCGGAACTACTTCTTGCCTGAATTCCTCAACCGTATCAGCTCCACTGTCATATTCAACAGACTCAGCAGACGCGAGATCCGCAGGATCGTTGATCTACGTATTAGCGAAATTCAGAAACGTCTGGAGGCCAACGAAAGAAAAGTCACTATTCAATGCTCCGAGGAAGTCAAGGATTACCTTGGCAGTGCTGGGTACTCGCCTGCTTACGGTGCCAGGCCTCTTCAACGTATCATTGAGAAAGAGGTTCTCAACCGTCTGGCTGTCCTTATTCTCAGAGGACAAGTAAGAGACGGTGAGATTGCTCGCGTCGAACTTGAAGACGGCAGGATAGTTGTTCTCCCAAATCATACTGATACGGACGACGAGGATGACGAAGATATGATTGACGAGGATGAGGCGATTGCGGAGATTGAGGACAGGGATACAGGCATGGAACTCTACGAATAGAACACATGTCTTTATATAAAGTAGGGCTGGATTGGGCCCCGGGCTGAAGGATATATATTGGAAGTCGTCAAAAGGGTTCAGGCGCTTGGGAAATTCGGCAACGGATCAACAACTTGTTTTGTTGCAGACAGCAATAGGCGTTTGTCGGTATGAAGGAAATGATTCAATGATTCAGATGAGCTCAGGAAATATGATTTAATTCCTGAACATTTTGTAAATAGTCCATGTCAATAAGAGGCTCATAATTCAAGGTTATTTCACATCAAAGCCCTATTTAATGGTTGTTCATTGTGTCGTAGAGCTGGACTCAAGTAAACATACATGGTAAGGTGAGTAACGGTAACTTAGTTCAGATGAGGCTCCGTAGCTATTTCCCAAATTAGTCATATTGAATACACGTGAGTTCGCGTTTAAAGTTGCTAAGTGACGCGCTTTCCGCTGCATTTGACGTGTACCTAGGCTTTCATTGTCTTCCCCTGTCTCCTACACTTTGTAGTCTCGATGACTGAGGCTCCTGTACGCTGCAGAAAATGATCAACAAGCCTTTTAGACCGCCGACCTTTCGACAACGAACAGAGTCGGATAATACTACTACTGTACCGGCCCTATCGACTTCGTCTCAATCACACGAACCACCGGCGAAGAAGCGGCGCATAAGCGACGAGAAGGATGCCAGTCATATCGACAATGGACCTGTCTCTCAAGGCTCCAGTTCCTTTCCAGCTAGAGCATCTGTGCTGGAGAAGAAGACCTCGCTGCCTCGCAAACCCTTAATCAATGTCAGAAATCCAACCAGGTCTGAGGACGAAGATCTGCTGCACGACGCCGATACGGAGACCCATGAGGCACCGAGCCTCCATGCGGCTTATTATCAAGTCCTTTGGCGAAAACCAACAGCCAAAAAGCATAAGACTTGGGATGGAGATGCAGTACTTGTCGTGCGCAATGGGACAGCTATCCTTCGGGACACCTCGACCGGGAAAGAGTTAGGTCGTTTGGCCTTGGATCAGCCGTTGCTGGCTGGCTCCGCTCTCTCCATGGCCGGCAAGGAGATAGAAGTGGATGAAGTCTTGAAACAGAGACCTACTTTTGACAAGGAAGACATCAGTAATAATCCCTCCACTGCGAAAGTGAAACATATCAGAGGGCCTTTACCGCAACCACCAGCGCAGGCAAACGCATTTCAACTAGCAATCGATAAGCAACATAGGGAACAAAAGAAGAAACCCAGTAATCCTGCACCGAAAAACTTTGCAAAACAGTCTTCTTTCAAAAACCCTCTCAAAGACACAACCAATATGCCTCAATTACAGAAGGGTCCAGAACCAGTTCCTAGACATGATCCTTCAAGCCCAGGAGCACTTGTTATGAAGCGACCTGAACAGGTTCCAGAAAGCAAGCAAATTGTGGATGTGGTAGTTGATCCGCTCCTGAATAAACACCTTCGAGAACACCAACGTGATGGTGTTAAGTTTCTCTACGAATGTGTTATGGGTTTGAGAAAGTTTGATGGAGAAGGCGCTATTCTTGCGGACGCCATGGGCTTGGGCAAGACCCTGCAAACAATTACGCTACTATGGACTTTGTTGAAACAGAATCCGATTTTTGGATCTCCTCCAGTCATCAAGAAAGCTCTGATTGTATGTCCTGTCACCTTGATCAATAACTGGAGGAAGGAATTTCGAAAATGGCTGGGTAATGAAAGGATCGGTGTCTTCGTTGCTGATGGAAAGAAGACACGTCTGACGGACTTTACAATGGGTAAAAGCTACAGCGTTATGATAATAGGATATGAGAGGCTCCGACAAGTCGCTGAAGATCTCACAAAAGGCGCTGGGATTGACATCGTTATAGCAGATGAAGGTCACAGATTGAAGACCGTCCAGAACAAGAGTGCCCAGGCTATACAGTCGCTAAATACCCCGAAGAGAGTTATTCTCTCGGGCACGCCGATACAGAACGACTTGCGGGAGTTTTTCTCTATGGTCAATTTCGTCAATGATGGGATCCTTGGGAGCTATAAGCAATTTGTCAAGCAATTCGAGAATCCTATTGTCAGAAGCCGACAGCCCAACGCCCTCGAGGAGCATATCGAACAGGGACAAGAATGTAGTGAAGAGCTTGCACGGTTAACCACACCATTTATCCTTCGCCGAACTGCAGATCTTCTGTCAGAATACCTTCCAAGAAAAACGGAATACGTATTGTTTTGTGACCCACTGCCTGCACAAGCGTATGTTTATCGGAACGTACTTGCTTCGCCTATATTCCAATCAGTCGGTACCTCTGAGAATGCTTTGCAGCTCATTACAATCTTAAAGAAGATGTGCAATAGTCCATTTCTCCTCAATCCTCGGACCGTGACCGATTCAGACAACACAAACTCGCCAAAGCTGTTGACAGATCTCATCGAAGCCCTGCCGCCACATCTTCACAAATCACTTTCTAATCAGGCAAGTACAAAGCTAAGGATACTTGATCAGTTTCTTGATTCAATTCACAGGGAGACGCACGAGAAAGTTGTTCTAGTATCGAACTACACTTCGACATTAGACCTTTTGGCCGGATTACTAGCGTCTAACGGTCTTCCATTTCTTCGGCTTGATGGCAGTACACCAGCGTCGAAAAGACAGTCCCTGGTAGATGACTTCAACAGGTCGTCTCATACCTCCTGCTTTGCTTTCCTACTGTCGGCCAAGGCTGGTGGTATGGGGCTGAATTTGATTGGAGCTAGCCGTTTGATATTATTTGATGTAGATTGGAATCCGGCAACGGACCTGCAAGCCATGGCGCGCATTCACCGCGAAGGGCAAAAGCGAGAGTGCCGAATCTATCGGTTCATCATAAAAGGCAGCGTTGAAGAGAGGATTTGGCAAAGACAGGTAACCAAGATAGGTCTGGCCGATAGCGTCATGGAGATGGGCGCCGGCGGACGTGGCAATGGAGCAAGTGCTGCCGCGCAATTTTCAAGAGACGAGCTGAAAGACTTATTTCGACTTGATGAGAGCGACGAGCTCAGAACACATCAGCTTCTCAGTTGCAACTGTGGCGGCCTCGGGGGAAACAAAGCCGAAGCAGATGTCAAAGATGAAGATGAATACATTGACATCGACGCGCTCGATCAGGCCTCTGGTGCGGCAACACCGGCTCTAGTGGTCGAGGACGAATCGTCAGTCACCACTTCCGACGACGAGGAAAACATTCCAGTCCGAGGAAGAACGGTGAAGGCTTCTGAAATAGACCTGGAAAAGCAAGAGAAGCTCGTTGGTTCAGGGTTCCATCCTCACCAGATCAAGAGCGCTAAAGGAACAGAGAGAGATCATGCCATACAGAGGGCCAGCCTGATGTTATACCAGCATATCGAAGTTGGCAAGCTCCCAGCTAGACCAGATGTTGAAGATGACGATCTTGATGCAACAGGAGAAGAGACTATTGGGGATGATGTCCTTCTCAATATTCTCAGGAGCGAAGGCAATCGAGTGAAATGGGTGTTCAAGAAAACGAGTGAACATGCGAAGCTTGTTACCAAGGATGGGGAATGCAAGATTGACAAAAGGAAAATATCAGCGTTCCTCGCCTAAATCACCTGGATGTTCCAGATTGTCTGCTACGACGTCAAGCGGGATCATTAACGGTTGCTGCTTACACATTGTCTTGGGACTGCCATCTATTCCAGATATTGATATCTCGTAGAGCATAGCTTTATCAGCGTCGGCGGCAGGCCCGAGCATTGCATTGCGGGGCTCCAATTACGATTGTCGAAGGAAATGTCCGCATCTAAATGGAGCCATGACGCGCCGATACTTACTGCGGCCTCGATCGGTCATGTTGATTTCTCATCATCTCACGCTCTCTGACGTCTTACCTTTTGAAAAAAATACTCCTTTAATAGATACACGAGTCTGTGCCAGTTTCCCACTTGCATATGCTTATCTACCGCTGTCCGCGATTGAGTTATCGTCCTTCCCGAGCTCTTCTACTGCCATACTCTCTGGCGCGACACTCCTCGAGAATATCTGCAAGTGCCGCAAGCGCCGTATCCTCAACATACGCAACTAATATGGCCTCTAAATCCAATGAATTACCAAAGCACGAACATCTCGATGCTGAAAAGGCCGTCAAGCGCAATCCTCATGGTGACTTCAACAAGGTCCAAGCTTCACGACCTGACTTTGACAAGTCCCGGGAATTTGCCTTCAGCAAAACACCTGATCCCAATTGGAAGTATGGGCAAGGTGGGAACGACAGCGGAGAGAGCCTGAAGAAAGATCACGTCGAGATCAATCCTTACGAGGAAGGCAGACAACCTGTCGCAAATTACAAGCTATTGATCTCGGGCATAATACCACGACCAATCGGGTTCATCAGCACGCAATCGAAAGACGGAAAATGCACAAATTTGGCGCCCTTCAGTTACACGCAGGTTGTCAACCATGACCCACCAGTCTTCACTGTTGGCTTTTCCGGTGGTATAGCCAATGCGAAAGATACGTTGAAGAATCTAGTGGAGACTGGAGAGTGCGTTATAAACATCATTTCCGAGCATTTTGTCGAAGCTGCCAATGCGGCCTCAATCAATGCCCCTTATGAAGAGTCTGAGTGGACGATAGCAGGCCTCCATCCAGCAGCGAGTACCACGGTGGCACCGTCTCGTGTGAAAGAAGCTGTCTTTAGCATCGAAGGCAAGCTAATGAACACCCAAGAATTCGAATCGCGTGCTACTCCAGGAAAGAAGTCGGGTTGTTTGGCAGTCATTGAGGGGATAAATTTCTGGGTGCGAGAAGATGCCATCAATGCAGAGAGGAATCTCATCGACCCGAACATCCTCAGGCCGATGAGTAGATTGGGCGGTATTACCTACGGAAGGACAGTCGATGCGATAGAAATACCCAGGCCTGTGTACAATGAAGAACTGGAGAAGAAGGGGGATCAGTTGGAATCCTTGTTAAAACAGAAGGCAGACGGTCAATGAGAACTATGGTTGATAGAGCAGTCTGTTTTAATATAAACTCGGTTAGAGCTCTAAATACAATGTAACTTAGCGCAACATATGGACGTTATTTGCGTTCTCTAACACATTCACTTGAACAAATGCCATATCCGTCGAGGAAGATACATCGGGGTCGTCTGCAAGCAAGTGGCTGGGCAAACCCTTTGTGGGGAAGTTGGACTACAGCGGCAAAGGATCCCGCAGGCTCGGATATCTGAGTCTCAGAAATCGTAGACCTCGAAGCTTCATGATCGATGTCTTCTTTCAATTTCTTATTGCACATGCTTCACTTGTGAACGTAGCTAGGAGATCTGGCACCCAACCATTCTTGGACTTGCATGGTATCTGCATCCTCTGAGTCATTAATTTGACGTTCAGAAGTTCCCTTCGCTTGTTCATGGAATTCATCTCGTCAACGCTCTTGCGACTTTTCTATCATTGATCACCCTTGCTGCCATCCGTTCCTTGCTTCAGGCACTTTCCTGTCTGAACATGTCCGCGCAACCGACAAAACAATGGGGCGTAACGCCTTCAATATCAACGGCGCTTCCTACCTCCCAAGACAATGCCATGAATGATGCACTCATCGCCGAACTCAAGAAGCAGAACAACTACGAGGCGCCGGAAGAAACGGAGAAAAGGTGAGTCTTTGTATATCGATCAATGAAAGCACAACTGATCAAAACTTAGAAAGCAAACGCTGCATCTCCTGTATAGAATAACACTCGAGTTTGTGAAAGAAGCGAGCAGGCGCAGAGGATTTGCGGAGAAACAACTGGATCAGTTTGGCGGCAAGATCTTTCCTTATGGCAGCTACAGGCTTGGTGTCTATGGCCCAGGTGAGTCAAGGGTTTGAAACTGTCTCAACGACATTATCTAACAGATCATATCAGGGTCTGATATCGACACCCTTGTTGTTGCGCCTCGACATGTCAGCCGAGACGACTTCTTTGAGATCTTCCCAAGCCTTCTGGAGAAGATGGCCCCCCCGGGGTCAATCAGTTTCCTGACACCAGTTCCTGACGCATTCGTTCCGATCATCAAGATGGAGCTAAATAACATCGAGATAGATCTTATCTTCGCTCGAATCGCCTCTCTGCATACTGTACCTGTGAATCTCGATTTAAAGGACAACAACTTGCTGAAAGGCCTTGATGAGAGAGAACTTCGGTCGGTCAATGGGACACGTGTTACGGATGAAATATTGTCACTGGTACCTCAGGCGAAGACTTTCCGTACAGCACTCCGAGCAGTCAAGCTTTGGGCGCAGAGGAGAGCAATCTATGCCAATATTATGGGATTTCCAGGCGGCGTCGCATGGGCTATGCTTGTTGCTCGAGTTTGTCAGTTATACCCTGCCGCTACGGGGTCAACAATTGTCTCCAAATTCTTCATGATCATCGGTAAATGGAATTGGCCGTCACCCGTGGTATTGAAGCAAATTGAGAACGGACCTCTCAAAGTATGGAATCCTCAAATATATCCATCTGATAAGAGGAATATTATGCCGATCATCACACCTGCATACCCGTCTATGTGTGCGACTTTCAATATCTCAAAGTCAGGTAAGGAGGTTATCGTGAAGGAGCTCAACCGTGGGTTGGAAGTTGTCAATAAAATCATGAATGGCCAACTACCATGGTCCGCTTTATTCGAAAAGCATACCTTTTTTACTCAAGACCATAAATATTACCTCAGTGTCGTTGCCGCCAGCACGAATAAAGATGCAGCGTTGGCATGGTCGGGGTTGGTCGAGTCAAAGGTCAGAATCTTGGTAATGAAACTCGAAGATCAATTTGATCAGATAGATCTTGCCAGACCTTTCACTAAAGGATATGAGAGGATACATAAGTGCAAGACGGATCAAGAAATTGAGGAAGTTAGGAAAGGATCAGTAAAGTATCAGGTATCGGAAACCCAAACAACGGATGAGAATCACGATCCAAAGAGGGCTGCAGCTGTGCAAGATGGAGTGGCTGTAGATGGCCCTGACACAGATGCGAAACCGGAAACAGAAGGCGACGGCCATATCATTTACACGACCACGTTTTATATCGGACTTGACGTCAAACCGAACAACAAGAACCTCAACATATCATACCCAATCACTACATTTAGGGATACCTGCACATCATGGCCGAACTTCAACGAGACCTTACACCACTTGCACGTTACACCAACTCGCAGCTATGATCTACCTGATGATGTCTTCGATTTCGAGAAGGGTGACATGAAGCCTACGAAGCCCAAGAAAAAGGTCACACCTGCGGCGAAGAAAAGCACACAGGGACAGAAAAGGACTTTTGAACAACTTGATCCAGAGAACGGAGTCAGTGAAAGCGTCAAACGCCAGGCCTCAACGTCAGCAATGGCCACGGCAGCACCTGCATGAAAAGGTCGTCAGGAGTAGGACTGATGTAACACAAAAGCTACTCAGTTTAACAAAGGTCACACTTGCGACATTAGAGCTGAGAGGACTTCGGCATGAAGTAAGCAGTGCCCTTTTGCACAGCCTGACATCACAGTTACTAGATGGCAAGCGTCACGACGAGAGCAGTGAAAATAAACCAAAAAAAGAAGGACAAAAAAGTGACCGTGAGCAAGTTTGGCTGTTTATGCTTGACGACTGACTCGAACCAGGTCAATCCAGAAGGTGTCGACTCCGTTCGACGAGAGAGAAGCTCTCCGGTATAGTTGTCACGCTGCCGTCAACTTGATCAATAAGAGATACTACAACGAGCAAGCGGATGCTTCTTCCAAGATTTGACGCGTCTGATACACGAGACAATCTCTTTAACTTCCTTAAAGATCACACTAACCATTACATTCCCCTAATCAGGACCTAATCCCTCCGAGATTGCAGTTTCGTTTACTTACAGCGATGGCGTACTGGTTCAAGGAGGCGAAAATTTGAAGGTTCAGGTCCTCTTCATCGGCGTCTCGCAACCTCCCTTTCTTCTCTCTTTTCCATTAATTCCCCAGAAGACTGCATGCTGAAAAAGATTGGACTGAAGGCCCTATTTTTCTCCGCTCAGAGGGCACAACACAATCTCTTGCTTTCGCATAAAAGAAAAAGAAAAGATAAGAAAAGACAAGAAAAGAACGGAAGAGTAGAAAGAAGCCTTGCTTTCTTTCACGGCAGCAACTTGCCTTTTACATGTACATACCCAACTTTACCTCTTTATGTAGATCAAGTAGCTCAGCTTAGGTCATGTACCTCACCTACCTTAGGTACTTTAGGTAGGAGGTACGTAGGTAGTCAAGTGGATAGCTCCAAAGAACAAAATAATCAAGATGTGCAGCTGACTGTTTTATTATACCGTTTCCCGAAGAATGATAATATATTGAACAGATGAAACTAGAATGAAAAGAGAGACATGTATAGAGGGTTGGTTTCTTTGATACGGCATGTGAAATGTAGATAGCTAGGTAGGTACCTAGATGGGCAGGACTTGGTATCAGAATATTGTCTGAGAGCATCTCGTCATCAAGGAGCTATGTATATATGTACCTATATAACATAGGTAAGGTCTATACCACTCCATCCTCCCGTGTATTCTTTCATGCTTCCTCCTGGGTATTGTTCACACCCCGGCGGCGCAATAGATCATATGTTAGCTAACTCGCATCGTCGTCAAAAAAGGGGGACAACGGGGAAGAAAAAGGCGCGCTGGTTGGAGGTAGGTAGATATGTAGGTGGTAAATAAACTTCGTGATTGTGTTATCAATCATATCGTTGGACTCGTCGGGTTCGTTTTCATTTCTGTGCTTCTCTAAGTAAGCAAGCAGATCATTTCATTGCGGGTTCGTAAAATGTTCGTTTCGTTTCGTCGTATGTGCATATGTGTGCGCGCTTGGATCTTTTCGTGCCTTGGGTCATAGTATGAGCATAGTTTTTGGTTGGATTCCGTATCCTTGGTAGAAGGCGATCGGAAATATGTTGAGTATTTGTTTGAGCGTAGCATGCAGTGGAGGCTACGGATGGGAATAGGAGAGTAAGGGGAGTGAAGGAAGTGACTCCGTACGTATATTTGGCCGGAAGACGTTCGATGAGAGTACTGTCGAGTTTCGAGGTAAGTAGGTCATAACGTCCTTATGAGTGGTGAATGACCACCCGAAAGGCAGGGTCTGCCATGATGGCATGGGCGATGAATCTCATGGCCTCATTTCTTTCTGTTATTGGATTATGGTGTGCTGGACATGTCGGCTGGAAGAGGAGAGTATGGTAGGCGTGAAGAAGCAAGCTGGATGTAGATTGTAGGTTGAGGGAAACCGTCTAACAGGGTCTTCACCTGGCCCAAGGACGCGTGAGAGTGTTCGCAAAATTACCACGAGTGTCTCGCAGATTGATTCCACAAGTACCTGCCGCACGCATCCTCACATCACAGCTTCAAGTACCTCTTCGCCAACAGTTTCGAGAACACCAAATCCAACGGCTAGTCAATCCCAAGCAGCTTTTGGTATAGAGGTTCCATTACCACCTGCTGTCGCCGTTGCAGGACCAGTAGCTGCACCTGAAATATGGGGTGGCATGCAGGGCACTGGTCCAGCAGGTTTGGATGAACCGTAATTTCTCCCTCCTGAGCCCGCTACCGTACGCGAACGACCTAAACCGCCACTGATACCAGATTTCCTGTCACCAGAGACATTCCCATTATTATTGTCGGTATGGTTGGTATATAGAGCTGGAAATCGACTCGTTGGACTATGTTTGCCGTTACTGGCAGAATTGATCACGCTTGGCTGGCCTTTCGGATCGAAATAGCGTACTTTCGGTATCGGCGGGTAGGATGCACTCGTAGGAGAAGATTCGGCAGTGGTAGTCGATTTGGAACCGGGAAAAGGGTTCGTGTTGTCCCACGGGACGTTGTCAAACAGACCTGACGGCTCGCGAGGTTTTACATCTCGAAAATTCGCACCGGGGACGGAGGAAGTGGACTTCAATGGATCTCGATGGCGGAGAGTCGGCCCAGGGACATAGCTATACGATGAAGGAGGCACAGATGGATACTCGTATTGTTTGGACGTGGATTTGGACGGCCGAGGCGGCAAAGGTGGACATACTTCCTCGGGAGAGTGCTTGGCATCATAAGATGGGGGTGGATCAGCAGAATGGCGACGGTGATGTTGACGGAAGAAAGACGATGGCGGAAACAGACTGCTTCGACGCTTTTCCGGAATATGATTGGGTGAAGACGTTTCAGACGAAGCGTCCGAACCAGATGAAGGAGTATTCTCAGCACTACTGGGGCTTAGTGGTCGAAATTTGGGACCCGGAGAAGACGTAGTAGTCGATGAACGCTGGCGGCGTTGCGCAGGTACCTGTGAAGTATCAAATACATAGGGTTCCGGGCGTTGACCGGAGGATGATGGTCGATGGCGTAGAGTTGCACTTGAGTGGCGGTGCGTAGAGGATGAACTATGACGATGTCTACTGCCAGAAGATTCCCGACCTTGTAAAATAGATGTGCGTACACCATGTGGATATCGCATGTCCCCCATACTCACGCTCGTCATATTGCGCTTCAGGTCTCCATTACCATTGTAAGAGTTGTGACGTTCCGGTAGACTTCCTCTTCTGTCGTTGGGATATTCCATCACCTGATCACGTGAATTCGCCCTGGAATGGCGGGATGACCGTCGCGAATTGAAGCCATTCGCGGCAAAATAATCTGGATAGTGCTCCCTCCCTCGCCTAGGGGAGTGCATAGGCGAGCTCTGATAATTGATGTTCTGACCTTCCTGCTGCAAGCGGCGCGAAACTTCGTCATGCCACGCCGTCATGTCCTTGTCTGGATACTCCGCAAATGCGCCCCGGGGTAGATGTTTCGGAAATGGAAGCCCTGTCGACGGGTTGAGGACGTCAAACCGCTTGAGTGCTTCCTGCAAGTACGGGACATTTTCATCTGGGTTCAGCAGTAGCTGAATGGTCTGCCACCTCACAAATCCGGACGGAAGCAGAGCTGGTATACTCGGTTTCTCAAACGGATTTACAGAAGGTTGTAGAGAGTGGAAACATCCCAGAGAACGGTACACGAGCGAGATGCCGGCGTTCGAGGTCGCCATGAAGAGGGGATCATAATTGCCGCCAACTGAACGGTAAAATGTTGCAAGCTTCGAGGGGATCAGTAGGTCCGTTGCAGTCGGTTCCAAGGTCGCCTGGAACATCATGTCAGCTCGGAGCTTCTACTCAAGGGGTTGCGTTCTTACAATAACGCGTGCGATACCCAGGCACAGTTGTTCCAATAGCGGTGAGGCGCTCTTGTCGTGTCTGATCAAACTAGAACCCCAAAAGTTACCAGTCGACTCCGAAGGCATTGTCCTAACTTGCGCATTCGTGTACAGTCGCTGCGAAGGGGTTATGGAGGTGAGAGACAGTGAAGGCTGTTGTTTACTGCATGCCAGACCGGCAGTATCGTATACCACATGAATCAAAGACTGGCTTCCTGTTACCAACTCACGTCACACACAAGGAAGAATATGCAAAGGGTAGGGTTTAGCATAATGAAGACTCTCAATTGCGGTCAGATCAGCCTAGACCACAATGACCTACAATCCGACCAATGTGTCGGTCAGGAAAGAGACGGGGGGAGTTTAAGAGAGATCATAATCAATGATATTAGTTCTGCCCCGTGGGATGTGCAAAGTCGGGCCAGTGAAAGCACCAGTCGGGCGGAATAGATCAAGGCTTGAATGGGGTCAAATGGATGGAGATGATGATCTAGAGCTGGACCAGGTCTAGTTCAGTCTTCACCGCTTGACAATCCAGCGCTGATGGGTTTAGTGGATGGTGGGTAACGGTCAGGGTCAGGCGAGCAGGGTCAGGATCAGGGTCAAAGTCAGGGATAGAAGAGAGGAGTCCTCAGCACAGTCGAATGAAAGCGATGACATCGATCATCAAACAGAAAGATGAAGATAAAGAAGAAGTCGTATAGCAAATGAATTCTAGAGTTGTAGATTATTCCCACAGCAGGACTTGAGTTGGAGAGAGTGAGGAAACCATTAAAGGAAGAAAATTGAAATTGGGGGTAGAAGCATAGCAGAGATAACTGGTCTGGTGCAGGTTTGCAGGTGGTTATCGGCGCCAATTGCACCTAAGTCACCATAGCAGAATGAAGGCTACAGTACAGGCTTAACCCCCACGGATGATTGATTGCCCAGATCCCACCCTCTTACTACGTACGCTCAGACAGACTCTCTATCATTGTACATCTAGAACGATTAAGTTTTTACTTACCTTAAAATTTAACGATTTTTATTACAATTATTTTTTTTATTCTGACTTTAATCAGTCATTATAGACCTTTAGGATTTCATTAAAAATAAATTTAAATAATTAATATTTATTTAAACGAAGGATTCGCGTAATTTCGAAATTTAAATCAGATTTATTCAAACGTTAGATAATTAAAAAAATATATATATATATATAAATTTAATTAAATATATCTAACGTATACGAAATAAACGTTTATATATTTAAATTAATATTTTAAGATTTAACGCGTTTATTAAACTAAATAATAATATTTATCGTTATTTATATATTCGAACGAGGCTGAATCCAGATTTAAAATAATAAAATATTATTATTAAATAAAATCTTTATAAATATATTATTTATAAATGATTTAAATAATATATTAAAAAACATTATAAACGTTATCGCGTTAAAAAAATTTAATATATATCTAAATATATTTAAAATCTGCGTTTTTAGTTTAAATAAACGTATCGTTTAAATATAAATTAATTATAACGTTTATTTTATAATAAATATTTTATTTAAATTAACGCCGACGGCGCGTCGTTTTAATAACGTTAATATTATTACGAAAAGAATTCTTTTTTTTATAATTTATAAAAATAAGCCTCGATAAGATATAATAATTATAATATTTATTATAATTTAAAAAAATAAATTTTCGGACTTTATATATTTTAAATTTAATTCAGATTCAGAACGTAACGACGTTATATTATTTATATTAATTAACATTATCGAAAACTTTATTTTATAATTTAAGATTTTATAAACGAATTAAAATAAATTAATAATAAATAATGTAAAAATCTATACATCGAATTATAATTAACGCGTTTTTAAGGAATTTAGAATATATTTATTAATTTTATTTTTATATTTATTTAATTTAAATTTTATAAAATATTATTAGCAGCGTTTTAAACGTAAAATATATTTATAATATTTAATAGAAAAAATCGAATTAAGAAGGAAAAAATGAAGAAACCTTCTATAGGATTTAAAATATATCTAAAGAGAGCGAGATTATTAATTTTAATAAAAAAAAAAAAACTAACGTCGTTACGATATTTAAAATTAATAAACCGCGTATTAAAAATATAAAAATAATAAATATAACGCGAGATAATCTTTAATTATAATAATAATTAAATCGAATATAATTATAATTAAATTATTAAATATATCGAATATTTCTAATATTAATTTAATAAAAAAAAAAGATTTAAAAAACTATAAAAAAAATTAAAAAATAAAATTAAAAAAAAGAAAATAATAAATAAAAAATATATAATAATTATATAAAAATACTGTGAGAATGAAATCACGTTATAAAAAATAAAAAATAAAATTAATTTATTTTATAAAAAAAAAACTTATAATTAAAATATTTATATAAATAACCGCGAGCGAATCGCGGACTAAATATATAAAAATAAAAATTAAAAAATAACGTAAAAAAATTATAATTAAAATTAAAAATAAAAAAAATTAATAAATAATTAATAATATATTTAAAAATAAATTACTAATTAAAATTAAAAAAAAAAAAATTAAACGTAAAATTAATATTTAAAATAAAACTCGTTAAATCTAAATAAATATTTATTCAGATTAAAAATCATAATATAATAAAAATATTATATTTAAATATAAACTAAATCGAATCGGCTTTAAAAATAAAATATATAATAAATAAATTATATATAATTATAATATATAAATTATATTAATAAATTATCGAAAAAAATATAAAAATATTTATTAAAAAAATATAAAAAACTAAAATTAAAAAGAATAAATAATTAAGAATTAAAAAAAATAAAATAATTTTATAAAAATATTATTTTAAAGAAAACCTACGTCTTTATAATAATAAAAATAATATATAAAAAGTAAATTAATAATATAATAAAAAATAATATATAAATTAAATATAAAATTAAATATTATTAATATTTTAAACGGAAATTAAAGATTCTGTAATATTATAAATATTAAAAATATAATTATTTATAATATAATTATTAATTTAAAACGATGTGCGGTCAGTGCGTCGGGAAATATAAAATAAATATATATAATTAATAATTAAAAAATAAATATTATAATTATTTATAAAATAAATATAATATTAAATCGAATATATATTATATCTAAAAAAAAGAAATAAAAAGAACGAATTATATTAAAAAAATTATATTATATTATTATTTTATAACAAATAAAATATTTATAAATAATAATATAATTACGTTTTTTATATCGTACGTTAAA
Source organism: Pseudophaeomoniella oleicola (assembly GCA_003868215.1). Lineage (NCBI taxonomy): Eukaryota > Fungi > Ascomycota > Eurotiomycetes > Phaeomoniellales > Phaeomoniellaceae > Pseudophaeomoniella > Pseudophaeomoniella oleicola. The sequence continues at coordinate 195,516 of QWDQ01000024.1, read as the reverse complement.
TCGGTTTAAAAACTTAAAAAAAAAGATAATTATTAATAAATTTTAAAAAATAAATAAAAAAACGTAAATTAAATAAATCATTAAAAAATATTATTTAAATATAAAATTAATTTTAAAATACGTTAAATATCTTATTTAAAATATAAATTTTAAATATTTTAAAAATATACGGATCGTCGTCGTTTTATAAATATAGCGAATAAAGAAAGATAAAAATTTAAATTATAAAAAATAAATAAATATTATTAAATATAAATGAATTTATAAATAATAAATTATAATTTAAAAATCTTATAATATAATATTTAGAAAAGTAAAGAACTTATTATAATATTATTTTTTATATATAAAATAATTACTAAATACGATATTATAATTATTTAAAAATTATAAAAGAATTTTATATAAAATATTATTTATTAATTAATAAAAGCTAATTTTAGACTTTATTATTTTAATAATAATTAAATAAAAATATATTTTTATATTAATAAATATATCCTAAATAATATATATAAATAATATATAATTAATATATATCTCGTAATCTTATTAATAAATATTATATACGTAATAATATATATATATAACGTATATAACTCTCCGTAAGAATTTACGGTAATAAATCTAAAGATATTAAATTAAATTAAATTTAAATTTAAATAATCGGGAGAATATATAATAATAAAAGATTTTAATAATATTTTTAATAAGATTATTTGTAATATACAGATTAGAAAGAAAAATAAAGGAATCTCTTATAGGATCTAAAATATATTTAGAGAGAACGAGACTATTAATCTTAATAAAAAAAAAAAAACTAACGTCGTTATAATATTTAAAATTAACGAGCCGCGTATTAAAAATATAAAAATAATAAATATAACGCGAAATAACTTTTAATTATAATAATAATTAAATCGAATATAATTATAATTAAATTATTAAGTATATCGAATATTTTTAATATTAATTTAATAAAGAGAAAAGGTTTAAAAAATTATAAAAAAAATTAAAAAATAAAATTAAAGAAAAAATAATAATAAATAAAAAATATATAATAATTATATAAAAATATTACGAGAATGAAATTACGCTACGAAAAATAAAAAATAAAATTAATTTATTTTATAAAAAGAAATCTATAATTAAAATATTCGCGTAGATAACCGCGGGCGAATTATAAATTAAATATATAAAAATAAAAGCTGAGAAGCGACGTAAAAAGATTATAATTAAAATTAAAAATGAAAAAAGCTAATAAATAATTAATAATATATTTAAAAATAAACTACTAGTTAAGATTAAAAAGAAAAATAAATTAAAAATAAAATTAATATTTAATTAATATTATTAGCTTTACTAATGTTTTTATCTAGTCCTTATAGCCGTTTCTAATTAATAATATAAATTTATTTTTAAAATAAACCGCTACCTTTATCTTTTTTATTAATAAAGAATAAATATATCTTCCGTATTTTATTTATATATATTAAATAAATCGGCTTTTAGTCTATATATTTATATTTTTTATATATAAAATATATTTTTTTTTAAAATACTTCGGAAATATTTTAGTAATAATTTATATAATTATTTAATATATTTTTTATTTATTAATTACCCGCTGGCTAGTGGCCCGTAGAAGATTATAAAAAAAAAATTAAATAATAATTTATTTTATAATTCTAACTTTTTATTTCTTTTTTATATATCTTTTAATTCGTTTTATAATAAAATCGTTTAAAAGTATTCTTTTCGTAAATAAATCTTACCCGTTATATATAATTATAATATAATAATTAATTTTTATTTAATAAAATATCTAGTTCTGTCGTTATATATATATATTTTTTTTATTTTATTCTTTTAATTAGTCTTTATTCTGTAATTAATAATAAAATTAATTAATTACATATTAATCGCGGTTAATTAGTATATAAATAATATACTTTTAACTTATTTATCTAATATATCATTTATTTATATTTTATAATTATAATTATTTATAAATAATATTTTATTATTTCTATTATTCTTATTATTTCTATTAATAGTTTTAAATAATAATTTCTTATTAAGAAGTCTTTTATTAATAAAAATAATAAATTTAATTATTATTTATATATTTTTAATATAATATAAAGATATAGTTTTTTTTATATCTTTTACTTATTTAATTTTCTTAATTATTTATATATTATATTAGTCTGTTTTTATCCTTTTTAATTCATTTTAATAACATTTAATTAACGTTCGTAAAATATAATATTTTTAAAAAAAATTATATTAAAAAAAACTATATTAAAGAAGATAAATATAAAAAAAATAATATTAAAAAAATAATTTATTACGTTTTTAATCATTTTCGTTATTTTTATTATTTTTATTATTTTTATTACTTTCGACGTTTTTATTATTTTCGTTATTAATATTTTTTTTATAAACGTTCCGTGTTTTTATTATTATAAAAAAATCTAATTTTTTTTTATTTTCTGATAATTCTAAGAGCGATTAATCGTTTAATATTATTTTAAATTTTTTTTTATTTTTTTTTTTATAAATATATTCGCGTTTAATCTGCGTTCCGTTAATTAATTATAAATATAATGATTTTATTTATTATTATTTCCGTTTATTTCCTCGTTTATATAGCTTTTAATTAATATTAATAATATATTTATTACGTTAAGCGTTTTAACTCTCGAATTAATAATTATAATTATATTACCCGTGAATATTATTTATTATTTATTTATATTTAATTTATTAATTATCTTATTTAGTTTTTATTTTAATTAATTATAAATATTATTTTAAGACGAATTATATTTATAAATTTATAAATATTATTTTAAATTTATTTTTTTATCGCTAACAGTATATTAGATTCTAAAGAATTATAAATATATTATTTATAATATATATATTATTTTAAAAATTATTTTAAATTAATTTATTATTAATAATTATTATTATTTTTATATCTTCAATATCTAATTATTTCTATTTATACGTAATTTAAATATTTTTATTATAAATTATTTATTTTCCGTCGGTTTTTTTTATTATCGTTAATAAAACCGCTAAAAATACCGTTAATTAAAAAACTAATTTAAATTATATTATTAATATAAATATTCGATTTTTAGTTTAAATTATATATATTATTATAGAGATTAATATTATTATTATAAATATATTTTTTATATACGATTAATAAAAATTAATTATAATAATATAATATAATTTTTTCTTTTTAGTCAGAGAAGATATAATTAAATTTAAAAAAAAAAAAAATTAAAAACTAATAAAAAAAATATTAAAAAAAATATAAAAAAAATAATAAAGACTTTTAATTTAAAATAAATTTATATTATTTCTGCGTATTATATATAACTGATTTATTTTTATTTTTATTATTATAATATTATATTATATTTATTTAATTTTTATTTTTTTTTATTAATTAATTAATTAATAAATCCGTTTAGACGTTACGCTGATTATAATTAATCTAAATATTAATATTTTATTTACTTTTTTTTTATTTTTTTTTTATTTTTTTAATAATTTATTTCTTTTTTATTTTCTTTATTAATCTAAATTATTTTAAATTTTTTTTTATTATTATTTATTTTATTAATTTCTTTAGCTCTTTCGCTATATTAAATAATATATTATAATTAATTAATTTATATACGTTCCGCAGTCTTTCCGTATTTTATTTATTATAATATAAAATTATATATCTTATTATTTATTTATTATTTTTATAAAAATAATAAGAATTTTCTATTTTTAAAATCTTTCTTTAATATAAAAAGCTTTTTAAATTAATTTTTTTAATTTTAAATTAAATAATAATTAAGTTCTCCGTTTTTATTAAATATATATATAAAATATTATTTTATTATAATTATTCTTTTTTATTAATTAATAAATTTTTATTTTTATTATTTTAAAATCCTTTTTATTTAGCTCGTATTTTATTATTTATATAAATATTTAAGATTTTTTTAATTTTTTTTATAACTTTTCTTTATTTTCTTTATTTATTTATTTAATATATTTATAGCTTAGTTTATTCGTTTATTTAATATAATTAATTTATATTATTCTCGCCCGTTTATAAGAAATAGTTTATTAAGAATTTTCTTAATATATTATTTTTAATTTTTTTTTTATCTTTCGCTGGCCTTTAATATCGTTTAATTTATATATATATTTAAAATTAAAATAATGAGTTCTTTTTTTAAAGTTAATATAAATATTATATAATAAATATTTATTATACGCCGAAGGATTTATATTTAAATAATTTTTAATTTTTTAATTTAGTTTTTTTATTTTTTATTTAAAATAACTAAAATTTATATAATAATAATATATATTATTATAAATTTAATTATTTAAAAATAAATACGTCTCGTTTATAATATAATTACGTTTTATATACTGATCGCCAGCGATATTAGATATTTTATTTATATTAAGATTTTATTAATAACGTTAATTATTTAAGATTTTTAAATTAATTTAGTATTAATACGTATTTTTAATATATTAATTTTTTTTTAATATTATTATTATTTTTTTTAATTAAATTATTTTTTTAAATTATATCTTCTCAGATTGTTCATTATATAAATTAATTTATATTTAATAAACGTAAAGATTATTTTATATATATTTATTTATTATATATAATTTACGTATATTATTTTTAATTTTTAATAAGTTTTCTTCATTAATCTATTTATAATTATTAAATTAATATTATTTATAAATTTATAAATAATTACCCCGAATTTAAGTCTCTGATATAGATTTAGTAAATCAGCGTTAAAAAAAAAGAAAAAGAATTAAAAAAAAAATCAAGTTTTAAAATATATTATATATTATATATTTTAATTACGAGATTTATTCTTTTAGTTAAAGATTTATTTATTATTTATTTAAAAATAATTTTATATAAATTATTATTTATTCCGATTTTTTTTTTTAGATTATATAATAATCTTTAATATAAAATTTTATTAAAAACTTCAGTTATATCGAAATTAAATATAAATATTATTTATTTATTTTTTAATTTTTATTATTATATTATCTAAATATATTATATAATATAATATAAAATTAATTTAATTAATTTTTTTTCTCTCGCCCTCATCTGATTAAACGGAAATAAGATATATTTTTTAATAATAATATAAATATATTTCGTTAAATAATTTTTATATATTTTATTAATTATATTTAATAAAATTATAAATCTATATATTTTTAGCGACGTATAGTTTTTATTTAATTTTTTAATAATTACGATAATAATTATTTTAAAATAAACGGGATAATATTTATATATTATATATATTTAAAATATAAATTAAAATTATTTTATAATTACTTTATTTATTTCTTTTTAGAATCGATTCGATAATTTATTTAATTTAAATATTTTATTAAACGGAACGCGTATTATAAATTTATTTATTATACGCGAATTAATTATATTAAAAATATTTATTAAAATAAGATAAACCGTCTCGTTAATATTTATTAAATTAATATTTTTAATTTAAAAAAAGAATTTTATTTTTAATTTTTTTTTTATATATTTATTATTATCTTTAATTCTTCTTTTTTTAATATTAATATAATAATAATATTATAACCGCGTTTCGTTTATATTTTTTTTATAAAATTATAAATATTTTTATTTTTTTAAAGATTTTTAATAAATTTTTTTTATTATTTTATTCTATATTTTCTAATAATAAATTTTTTTTTATTTATAAATTTTTAATATTTTTATTTAATTTTCTATAAATTATTTATTTTAAATATACGTTTCGCGCGTTTTACGTTATTTATTATTATTTAATATTTTATTAATTAGTCCGTTTTTTTTATTCTCGTTTTAGTTTTTTTAATAATTATTTTTAATATTATTTTTTTAACCGTTTTCTAATAGGCTTTAATAAATTAATTGATTTTTTTATTAATTATAATTATTATACCCATTATACGGTTTATTTACGATTTATATATATTTAGTAATTCCGTCATTTTATTATTTTTTTTTTTTTATTTATATATCGTTTTTTTCTCAGCTTCGGGGGTTATTAGAAAGAGATTTATATAAATTAAAAAATAATTTAATATTTATTTTATTTTATACGTAACGCGATAATATAATATATATTCCGTTAAATATCGATTTACGAATATTAAATTTAATATTATTTAATTCTTTTTTTTAATTTTAATTAATATTTTTAATAAGATTATTTAATTTATCTCTTTAATTTTTATTATATAAATAAGGTTTATAATAATTAAATATATATATTATATTTATAATCCGTTTTATATTAAATAATAAAGATTAAAGTTTTTTATTATTATATATTTTTTTAATTATTTAAATTTAGATTTAATTTAATTTAATATTTTTAAATTTATTATTATAAATTCTTACGAAAAGTTATATACGTTATATATATATATTATTACGTATATAATATTTATTAATAAAGTTGCGAGATGTATATTAATTATATATTATTTATATATATTATTTAAAATACGTTTATTAATATAAAAATATATTTTTATTTAATTATTATTAAAATAATAAAGTCTAAAATTAATTTTTATTAATTAATAAATAATATTTTATATAAAGTTCTTTTATAATTCTTAAATAATTATAATATCGTATTTAGTAATTATTTTATATATAAAAAATAATATTATAATAATTTTTTTACTTTTCTAAATATTATATTATAAGATTTTTAAATTATAATTTATTATTTATAAATTTATTTATATTTAATAATATTTATTTATTTTTTATAATTTAGATTTTTTTTATTCGTTATATTTATAAAATAACGATAATCCGTATATTTTTAAAATATTTAAGATTTACGTTTTAAATAAAATATTTAATATATTTTAAAATTAATTTTATATTTAAATAATATCTTTTAACGATTTATTTAATTTATATTTTTTTATTTATTTTTTTAAATTTATTAACGATTACTTCTTTTTTTTAAGTTTTTAAATCGATTTAACGTATAATATAAAAAATATAATTATATTATTATTTATAGATATTTTATCCGCTGTAAGATAATAATATAATACGATTTTTTTAATATAATTTTTTTTTTATTTATTTTTTTAAATATAATATATATTCGATTTAATATTATATTTATTTTATAAATAATTATAATATTTACTTTTTAATTATTAATTATATATATTCGTTTTATACTTTCTAACGTATTAATTATATATCGTTTTAAATCAGTAATTATATTATAAATAATTATATTTTTAATATTTATAATATTATAAAACTCTTAATTTCTATTTAAAATATTAATAATATTTAATTTTATATTTAATTTATATATCGTTTTTTATTATATTATTAATTTATTTTTCGTATATTATTTTTATTATTATAAAAATATAGATTTTCTTCGAAATAATATCTTTATAAAGTTATTTTATTTTTTTAATTTTTAATTATTTATTTCTTTTAATTTTAGTTTTTTATATTTTTTTAATAAATATTTTTATATTCTTTTCAATAATTTATCGATATAATTTATATATTATAATTATATATAATTTATTTATTATACATTTTATTTCTAAAATTAATTCGATTTAGTTTATATTTAAACGTAATATTTCTATCGTATTATGATTTTTAATTTAAATAAATATCCGTTTAAATTTAATAAGTTTTATTTTAAATATTAATTTTATATTTAATTCGTTTTTTTTTTAATTTTAATTAATAATTTATCTCTAAATATATTATTAATTATTTATTAATTTTTTTTATTTTTAATTTTAATTATAATCTCTTTACGTCGTTTTTCGGTTTTTATTTTTATATATTTAGTCCGCGATTCGCCCGCGGTTATTTACGTAAATATTTTAATTATAGGTTTTTTTTAATAAAATAAATTAATTTTATTTTTTATTTTTCGTAATATAATTTTATTCTTATAATATTTCTGTATAATTATTATATATTTTTTATTTATCGTTTTTTTTTTAATTTTATTTTTTAATTTTTTTTATAGTTTTTTAAATCTTTTCTTTTTATTAAATTATTACCAGAAGTATTCGATGTGTTTAATAATTTAATTATAATTATATTTAATTTAATTATTATTATAATTAAGAATTATCTCGCGTTATATTTATTATTTTTATATTTTTAGCACGCGGCTCGTTAGTTTTAAATATTATAACGATATTAATTTTTTTTTTATTAAAACTAATAGTCTTATTTTCTCTAGATATATTCTAGATTCTATAAGAGGTTCCTTCATTTTCCTTTTTCTCCTATTAATTAAAATTAATATTTAAAATAAGACTCGTTAAACCTAAACGGATATTTATTTAGATTAAAAATTATAATATAATAAAAATATTATATTTAAATATAAACTAAATCGAATCGATTTTAAAAATAAAATATATAATAAATAAATTATATATAATTATAATATATAAATTATACCGGCAGATCATCGGAAAAAATATAAAAATATTTATTAAAAAAATATAAAAAGTTAAAATTAGAAAAAATAAATAATTAAAAATTAAAAAAATAAAATAATTTTATAAAAATATTATTCCGGAGAAAATCTACGTTTTTATAATAATAAAAATAATATATAAAAAGTAAATTAATAATATAATAAAAAACAATATATAAATTAAATATAAAATTAAATATTATTAATATTTTAAACGAAAATTAAGGGTTTTATAATATTATAAATATTAAAAATATAATTATTTATAATATAATTACTAATTTAAAACGATATATAATTAATACGTCGGAAAATATAAAATAAACGTATATAATTAATAATTAAAAAATAGATATTATAATTATTTATAAAATAAATATAATATTAAATCGAATACATATTATATTTAAAAAAGAAAAATAAAAAGAACGAATTATATTAAAAAAATCATATTATATTATTATTTTATAATAAATAAAATATTTATAAATAATAATATAATTATATTTTTTAAATCGTATATTAAATCGGTTTAAAAATTTAAAAAAAAGAGATAATCGTTAATAAATTTAAAAAAATAAATAAAAAAACGTAAATTAAATAAATCATTAAAAGATATTATTTAAATATAAAATTAATTTTAAAATATATTAAATATTTTATTCGGAACGCAAGTCTTAAATATTTTAAAAATATATAAATTATAATTATTTTATAAACGTAACGAATAAAAAGAAATAAAAATCTAAATTATAAAAAATAAATAAATACCGTTAAATATAAATAAATTTATAAATAATAAATTATAATCTAAAAATCTTATAATATAATATTCAGAAGAGTAGAGAACTTATTATAATATTATTTTTTATATATAAAATAATTATTAAATACGATATTATAATTATTTAAAAATTATAAAAAAATTTTATATAAAATATTATTTATTAATTAATAAGAATCAATTTTAGGCTTTATTATTTTAATAATAATTAAATAAAAATATATATTTATATTAATAAACGTATTTCGAATAATATATATAAATAATATATAATTAATATATATTTTATAACTCTGTCGATAAATATTATATATATAATAATATATATATATAACGTATATAATCCTTCGTAAGAATTTACGGTAATGAATTTAAAAATATTAAATTAAATTAAATCTAAATTCAAATAATTAAGAGAATATATAATAATAAAAAATTTTAATTTTTATTATTTAATATAAAACGAATTATAGATATAATATATATACTTAATTATTATAAATCTTATTTATATAACAGAAATTAAAAAAATAAATTAAATAGTTTTATTAAAAATATTAATTAAGATTAAAAGAAAGAGTTAAATAATATTAAATTTAATATTTATAAATTAATATTTAACGAAATATATATTATATTATCGCGTTATATATAAAATAAAGTAAATATTAAATTATTTTTTAATTTATATAAATCTCTTTTTAGTAATCCTCGAAGCTAAAAAAAAAATATATATAAAAAAAAAATATATATATATATATAAAAAAAATATAAATAAAACAGCGGAATTACTAAATATATATAAATTATAAATAAATCGTATAATAAATATAATAATTATAATTAATAAAGAAATTAATTAATTTATTAAAATTTATTAAAAAACGATTAAGAAAGTAATATTAAAAATAATTATTAAAAAAATTAAAACGAGAGTAGAAAAAACGAATTAATTAATAAAATATTAAATAATAATAAATAACGTAAAATATATAAAATATATATTTAAAATAAATGACTCGCAGAAAATTAAATAAAAATATTAAAAATTTATAAATAAAAAGAAGATTATTATTAAAAAATATAAAATAAAATAATAAAAAAAGTTCGTCGAGAATCTTTAAAAAAATAAAAATATTTATAATTTTATAAAAAATATATAAATAAAACGCGATTATAATATTATTATTATATTAATATTAAAAAAAAAGGGATTAAAAATAATAATAAATATATAAAAAAAATATATATTAAAAATAAAATTCTTTTTTTAAATTAAAAATATTAATTTAACGAATATTAATGAGACGATTTATTTCATTTTAATAAATATTTTTAATATAATTAATTCGCGTATAATAAATAAATTTATAATACGCGTTCCGTCTGATAAAATATTTAAATTAAATAAATTACCGAATCGATTCTAAAAAAGAATAAATAAAATAATTATAAAATAATTTTAATTTATATTTTAAATATATATAATATATAAATATTATTCCGTTTACTTTAAAACGATTATTATTATAATTATTAAAAAATTAAATAAAAATTATATATCGTTAGAAATATATAAACTTATAATTTTATTAAATATAATTAATAAAATATATAAAAACTATTTAACGAAATATATTTATATTATTATTAAAAAATATATTTTACTCTCGCCTAACTAAATAAGAATGAGAGAAAGAAAATTAATTAAATTAATTTTATATTATATTATATAATAAATTTAAATAATATAATAATAAAAATTAAAAAATAAATAAATAATATTTATATTTAATCTTAATATAATTAGAGTTTTTAATAAAATTTTATATTAAAAATTATTATATAATCTAAAAAAAAAGAATATCGGAATAAATAATAATTTATATAAAATTATTTTTAAATAAATAATAAATAAGTCTTTAGCTAAGAGAATAAATTTTATAATTAAAATATATAATATATAATATATTTTAAGATTTAATTCTTTTCTTAATCTTTTTTTTTTTTAATATTAATTTATTAGATTTATATTAAAGGTTTAAATTCGATGTAATTATTTATAAATTTATAAATAATATTAATCTGATAACTGTAAACAGATTAACGGAAAAAACTTATTAAAAATTAAAAATAATATACGTAAACTATATATAATAAATAAATATATATAAAACGGTTTTTATATTTATTAAATATAAATTAATCTATATAACGAACAGTTCGAGAAGATATAATTTAAAAAAAATAATTTAATTAAAAAAAATAATAATAACGTTAAAAAAAGAAATTAATATATTAAAAATATATATTAATACTAGATTAATTTAAAAATCTTAAATAATTAACGTTATTAATAAAATCTTAATATAAATAAAATATCTAATATTATTAATGATTAATATATAAAATATAATTATATTATAAATAAAACGTATTTACTTTTAAATAATTAGATTTATAATAATATATATTATTATTATATAAACTTTAACTACTTTAAATAAAAAATAAAAAAATTAAATTAAAAAATTAAAAATTATTTAAATATAGATCTTTTAACGTATAATAAATATTTATTATATAGTATTTATATTAATTTTAAAAAAAAAATTTATTATTTTAATTTTAAATATATATATAAATTAAACGATACTAAAAGCCAGCGAAAAATAAAAAAGAAATAATTAAAAATAATATATTAAAAAAATCTTTAATAAATTATTTTTTATAAATAAATAAAAATAATATAAATCGATTACGCTAAATAAATAAATAAACTAAATTATAAATATATTAAATAAATAAATAAAAAGAATAAAAAGAAATCGTAAAAAAAAAAATTAAAAAAATTCTAAATATTTATATAAATAATAAAATACGAGCTAAATAAAAGGGATTTTAAAATAATAAAAATAAAAATTTATTAATTAATAAAGAAAAATAGTTATAATAAAATAATATTTTATATATATATTTAACGAAAACGGAAAGTTTAATTATTATTTAATTTAAAATTAAAAAAACTAATTTAAAAAGCTTTTTATATTAAAAAAGAATTTTAAAAATAAAAAATCTTTATTATTTTTATAAAAATAATAAATAAATAATAAAATATATAATTCTATATTATAATAAATAAAATACGGAAAGATTACGGAATATATATAAATTAATTAATTATAATATATTATTTAATATAACGAAAAAGCTGAGGAAATTAATAAAATAAATAATAAAAAAAAAGATTTTAAAATAATTCAGATTAATAAAAGAAATAAAAAAAACAGATTATTAAAAAAATAAAAAAAAAAATAAAAAAAGAATAAATAAAATATTAATATTTAAATTAATTACGGCTAGCGTAACGTTTAGACGGATTTATTAATTAATTAATTAATAAAAAAAAATAAAAACTAAACGAATATAATACAGCATTATAATAATAATAAAATAAATAAATTAATTATATATAATATATAAAAATAATATAAATTTACTTTAAATTAAAAGTCTTTATTATTTTTTTTATATTTATTTTAATATTTTTTTTATTAATTTTTAATTACTTTTTTTTTTAAACTTAATTACATCTCCTCCGGTCAGAAAGAGAGAATTATATTATATTAATATAATTAATTTTTATTAATTATATATAAAAAATATATTTATAACAGCAGTATTAATCTTTATAATAATATATATAATTTAAATTAAAAATCGGATATTTATATTAATAATATAATTTAAATTAATTTTTTAATTAATGGCACCTTTAACGGCTTTATTAATAATAATAATAAAAAAATTAACGAAAAATAAATAATTTATAATAAAAATATTTAAATTATATATAAATAGAAATAGCTGAATGCCGAAAATATAAAAATAATAATAATTATTAATAATAAATTAATTTAAAATAATTTTTAAAACGAGATATATATTATAAATAATATATTTATAATTCTTCGAGATTTAGTATATTATTAATAATAATAAAATAAATTTAAAATAATATTTATAAATTTATAGATATAACTCGTTTTAAAATAATATTTATAATTAATTAGAATAAGGGCTAAATAAAATAATTAATAAATTAAATATAAATAAATAATAAATAATATTTATAAATAATATAATTATAATTATTAATCCGAGAGTTAAAACGCTTAACGTAATAAATATATTATTAATATTAATTAAAAATTATATAAACGGAGAAATAAATAAAAATAATAATAAATAAAATCACTATATTTATAATTAATTAATAAAATATAAATCAAACGCGGGATGTATCTACGGAAAGAAAAAAACGAAGAAGAATTTAAAATAATATTAAATAATTAATTATTTTCAAAATCGTTAAAAAATAAAAATAAAAAATAGATTTTTTTATAATAATAAAAATATAAAACGTTTACGGAGGAAATACTAACGGCGGAAATAATAAAGACGGCGGAAATAATAAAAATAATTAAAATAATTAAAAACGCGATAAATTATTTTTTTAATATTATTTTCTTCGTACTCGTTTTTTTTTTAATATAATTTTTTTTAAAAATATCGTACTCTACGAACGCTAATTAAATATTATTAAAACGAATTAAAGAAAGTAGAAATAGATTAATATAATATATAAATAATTAAAAAAATTAAATAAATAAAAAATATAAAAAAGAGAGAGAAATTATATTTTTATATTATATTGATTGATTGATATTATTAGTTTTACTAGTGTTTTTATCTAGCCCTTATAACCATCTCTAATTAATAATATAAATCTATTTTTAAAATAAATCGTTATTTCTATCTTTCTTATTAATAAAGAATACGTATGTTTTCCGTATTTTATTTATATATATTAAATAAACCGACTCTCAGTTTATATATTTATATTTTTTATATATAAAATATATCTTCTTTCGAAATATTTTAAAAATATTTTAGTAATAATTTATATAATTATTTAATATATTTTTAGTCTGCTGATTACCCGTTAATTAATAACCCGTGAGAGATTATAAAAAGAGAGAAAAAGAATTAAATAATAATTTATTTTATAATTTTAATTCTTTTTTTTTTTTTTATATATCTTTTAATTTATTTTATAATAAAATCGCCTAAAAATATCTTTTTTATAAATAAATCTCACCCGTCACGTATAGTCGTAATATAATAATTAGATTTTTATTTAATAAAATATCTAATTCTATCATTTTATATATATTTTTTTTTTATTCTTTTAATTAGCTTTTATTCTGTAATTAATAATAAAATTAATCAATTATATATTAATCGCGATTAATTAATATATAAACAGTATACTCTTAATTTATTTATTTAATATATTATTTATTTATATTTTATAATTATAATTATTTATAAATAATATTTTATTATTTTTATTATTCTTATTATTTTTATTAACAGTTTCGAATAATAATTTCTTATTAAAAAACCTTTTATTAATAAAAATAATAAATTTAATTATTATTTATATATTTTTAATATAATATAAAGATATAGTTTCTCTCTCTTTTTTATATCTTTTATTTATTTAATTTTTTTAATTATTTATATATTATATCAGTCTGTTTTTATCTTTTTTAATTCATTTTAATAATATTTAATTAATATTCGTAAAGCACGATGTCTTTAAAAAAGATTATATTAAAAAAAAAAACGAATATAAAAAAAACAGTATCGAAAAAATAATTTATTATATTTTTAATCGTTTCAGTCATTTTTATTATTTTTATTATTTTTATTATTTCCGCCGCTTTTATTATTTTTATTATTAGTATTTCTCCCGCAGACGTTCCGCGTTTTTATTATTATAAAAAAATCTATTTCTCTTTTTTACTTTCCGATAATTCTGAGAATAATTAATTATTTAATATTATTTCGAACTTTTTTTTATTTTTTTTTTTTTATAAATATATCCGCGTTTAATCTGCGTTCCGTTAATTAATTATAAATATAATAATTTTATTTATTATTATTTTTATCCGTCCCTCCGTCTATATAGTTTTTAATTAATATTAATAATATATTTATTACGTCGAGCGTTTTAACTTTTAAATTAATAATTATAATTATATTATTCGTAAGTATTATCTACTATTTATTTATATTTAATTTATTAATTATTTTATTTAGTTCCTATTCTGATTAATTATAAATATTATTTTAAAGCGAGTTATATTTATAAATTTATAAATATTATTTTAAATTTATTTCTTTATTATTAATAATATACTAAATTCCGAAGAATTATAAATATATTATTTATAATATATATATTATCTTAAAGATTATTTTAAATTAATTTATTATTAATAATTATTATTATTTTTATATTTTCGGCATTCAGCTGTCCCTGTTTATATATAATTTAAATATTTTTATTATAAATTATTTATTTTCCGCCGATTTCTTTTTTATTATTATTAATAAAACCGTTAAAGATGCCGCTAATTAAAAAACTAATTTAAATTATATTATTAATATAAATACCCGATTTTTAATTTAAATTATATATATTATTATAGAGATTAATATTATTATTATAAATACGTTTTCCGTATATAATTAATAAAGATTAATTATAATAATATAATATAATTCTTTCTTTTTAACCGAAGAAGATATAGTTAAATTTAAAAAAAAAAAAAATTAAAAACTAATAAAAAAGATATTAAAATAAATATAAAAAAAATAACGAAAACTCTTAATTTAAAATAGATTTATATTATTTCTACGTATCGTATACAGCTGATTCGTTTTTTTTATTATTATTATAATACTATATTATGCTCGTCTAGTTTTTATTTTTATTTTTTTATTAATTAATTAGTTAATAGACCCGTTTAGATATTACGTTAATTATAATTAATTTAAATATTAATATTTTATTTACTCTCTTTTTATTTTTTCTTTATTTTTTTAATAATTCGTTTTTTTTTTATTTTCTTTATTAATCTAAACTGCTTTAAAACTTTTTTTATATTATTTATTTTATTAATTTCCTCAGCCCTTTCGTTATATTAAATAATATATTATAATTAATTAATTTATATACGTTTCGCAGTTTTTTTATATTTTATTTATTATAATATAAAATTATATGTCTTACTATTTATTTATTATTTTTATAAAAATAATAAGGATTTTTTATTTCTAAAATCTTTTTTTAATATAAGAAACTTTTTAGATTAGTTTTTTTAATTTTAAATTAAATAATAATCGAATTCTCCGCTTTCGTTAAACGTATATATAAAATATTATTTCGTTATAATTATTTTTTTTATTAATTAATAGATTTTTATTTCCGCTGTTTTAAAATTTTTTTTATTTAGCCCGTATTTTATTATTTATATAAATATTTAAAATTTTTTTAATTTTTTTTTTACGGTTTCTCTTTATTCCCTTTATTCGTTTATTTAATATATTTATAATTTAATTTATTTATATATTTAATATAATCAATTTATATTATTCTCGCTCGTTTATAAATAATAATTTATTAAGAGTTTTTTTAATATATTATTTTTAATTATTTTTCTTTTATCTTTCGCTGGCCTTTAATATCGTTTAATTTATATATATATTTAAAATCGAAATGATAAGTTTTTTTTTAAAGTTAATATAAATACTGTATAATAAATATTTATTATACGCCGAAGAGTTTATATCTAAATAATTTTTAGTTTTTTAATTTAGTTTTTTTATTTTTTATTTAAGACAGTTAAAACTTATATAATAATAATATATATTATTATAAATTTAATTATTTAAAAATAAATACGTCTTATTTACGATATAATTATATTTTATATATTAATCGTTAGCGATATTAGATATTTTATATATATTAAAATTTTATTAATAACACTAGCTATTTAAGGCTTTCAGATTAATTTAATATTAATATATATTTTTAATATATTAATTTTTTTTTTAACATTATTATTATTTTTTTTAATTAAATTATTTTTTTTTAAATTATATTTTCTCGGGCTGTTCGTTATGTGGATTAATTCGTATTTAATAAATATAAAAACCGTTTTATACGTATTTATTTAATGCGTATAGTTTATATATATTATTTTTAATTTTTAATAAGTTTTCTCCGTTAATCTATTTATAATTATCAGATTAATATTATTTATAAATTTATAAATAATTATATTAAATTTAGGTTTCTAATATAAATTTAATAAATCGACGTTAAAAAAAAAAGATTAAAAAAAAAACTAAATTTTAAAATATATTATATATTATACGTTTTAATTATGAGATTTATTCTTTCAGTTAAAGATTCGTTTATTATTTATTTAAAAATAATTTTACGTAAATTATTATTCATTCCGATATTTTTTTTTTTAAATTATATAATAATTTTTAATATAAAATTTTATTAAAAATCCTAGCTATATTGAGATTAAATATAAATATTATTTATTTATTTTTTAATTTTTATTATTATACTGTCTAAATCTATTATATAATATAATATAAAATTAATTTAATTAATTTTTTTTTTTCGCTTTCATTTAATTAAGCGGAAGTAAAATATATTTTTTAATAATAATATAAATATATTTCGCTAAATAGTTTTTATATATTTTATTAATTATATTTAATAAAATTATAAATTTATATATTTTTAATAATATATAATTTTTATTTAATTTTTTAATAATTACGGTAATAACCGTCCTGAAGTAAATAAAATAATATTTATATATAATATATATTTAAAATATAAATTAAAATTATTTTATAATTATTTTATTTATTTCTTTTTAAAATTAATTTAATAATTTATTTAGTTTAGATATTTTATTAAATAAAATATATATTATAAATTTATTTATTATACGCGAATTAATTACGTTAAAGATATTTATTAAAATAAAATAAATTATTTCGTTAATATCCGCTAAATCAGTATTTTTAATTTAAAAAAAAAATTTATTTTTAATATATATTTTTTTTATATATTTATTATTATTTTTAATTCCTTTTTTTTTAATATTAATATAATAATAATATTATAATCATATTCCGTCTGTATTTTTTTTATAAAACTGTAGATATTTTTATTTTTTTAAAAATTCTTAACGAACTTTTTTTATTATTTTATTTTATATTTTTTAATAATAGTTTTTTTTTTATTTATAAGTTTTTAATATTTTTATTTAATTTTCTATAAATTATTTATTTTAAGTATACG
The DNA here is from genome assembly GCA_003868215.1 of Pseudophaeomoniella oleicola. NCBI lineage: Eukaryota > Fungi > Ascomycota > Eurotiomycetes > Phaeomoniellales > Phaeomoniellaceae > Pseudophaeomoniella > Pseudophaeomoniella oleicola. Next base: position 176,900 of record QWDQ01000024.1, on the reverse strand, counting down.
TCTCGCGCGTTTTACGGTATTTATTATTATTTAATATTTTATTAATTAATCCGTTCTTTTTACTCTCGTTTTAATTTTTTTAATAATTATTTTTAATATCGCTTTCTCGACCGTCTTTTAATAGGTTTTAATAAATTAATTAATTTTTTTATTAATTACGATTATTATATTTACTATACGGTTTATCTGCGATTTATATATATTTAGTAATTCCGTCGTTTTATTTATATTTTTTTTTTATTTATATATTATTTTTTCCTCAGCTTCGGGGGTTATTAAGAAGAGATTTATATAAATTAAAAAATAATCCGATATTTATTTTATTTTATACGTAATATAATAATATAATATATATTCCGCTAAATATCGGTTTATAAATATTAAATTTAATATTATTTAACTCTTTTTTTTAATTCTAATTAATATTTTTAATAAAATTATTTAATTTATCTTTTTAATTTCCGTTATATAAATGAGGCTTGCGGTAGCTAAATATATATATTATATTTATAATTTATTTTATATTAAATAATAAAAATTAAAATTTTTTATTATTATATATTCTTTTAATTATTTAAGTCTAGATTTAATTTAATTTAATATTTTTAAATTTATTATCGTAAATTCTTACGGAGAGTTATATACGTTATATATATATATTATTATATATATAATATTTATCGATAAAATTATAAAATATATATTAATTATATATTATTCATATATATTACTCAGAATACGTTTATTAATATAAAAATATATTTTTATTTAATTATTATCGAAATAATAAAGTTTAAAATTGATTTTTATTAATTAATAAATAATGTTTTATATAAGATTCTTTCATAATTTTTAAATAATTATAATATTATATTTAATAATTATTTTATATATAAAAAATAATATTATAATGAGCTTTCTGCTCTTCTGGATATTATATTATAAGATTTTTAAATTATAGTTTATTATTTATAGATTTATTTATATTTAGCGGTATTTATTTATTTTTTATAATTTAAATTTCTATCTTTTTTTACTTATTATATTTATAAGACGATAACGATCTATATATTTTTAAAATATTAAAAATTTACATTTTAAACGAGATATTTAATATATTTTAAAATTAATTTTATATCTAAATAATGTTTTTTAACGATTTATTTAATTTATATTTTTTTATTTATTTTTTTAAATTTATTAGCGATTATCTTTTTCTTTTAAATTTTTAAACCGATTTAACGTATAATATAAAAAACGTAATTATATTATTATTTATAAATATTTTATCCGCTGTAAAATAATAATATAATACGGTTTTTTTAACGTAATTCGTTTTTTTTATTTTTTTTTTCGAATATAATATATATTTAATTTAGTATTATATTTATTTTATAAATAATTATAATATTTATTTTTTGATTATTAATTATATATATTTATTCTATATTTCCCGACGTACTGACCGTACACCGTTTTAAATTAATAATTATATTATAAATAATTATATTTTTAATATTTATAATATTACAGAATCCTTAATTTCCGTTTAAAATATTAATAATATTTAATTTTATATTTAATTTATATATTATTTTTTATTATATTATTAACTTGCTCTTCGCATATTATTTTTATTATTATAAAAATATAGATTTTTCTCGAAATAATATCTTTATAAAATTATTTTATTTTTTTAATTTTTAATTATTTATTTTTTCTAATTTTAATTTTTTATATTTTTTTAATAAATATTTTTATATCTTTTCTAATAATTTATTAATATAGTTTATGCGTTATAATTATATATAATTTATTTATTATACATTTTATTTTTAAAACCGGTTCGATTTAATTTATATTTAAATATAATATTTTTATTATATTATAATTTTTAATTTAAATAAATACCCGTCTAGATTTAATAAATCTTATTTTAAATATTAATTTTACATTTAATCCGTTTTTCTTTTTAATTTTAATTAATAATTTATTTTTAAATATATTATTAATTATTTATTAGTTTTTCTTATTTTTAATTTTAATTATAATTTTCTTATATCGCTTTTCGGTTTTTATTTTTACGCGTTTAATTTATAATTCGTCCGCGGTTATCTGCGCGAATATTTTAATTATAGATTTTTTTTTATAAAATAAATTAATTTTATTTTTTATTTTTTATAATGTAATTTCATTCTCGTAATATTTCCGTATAATTATTATATATTTTTCGTTTATTGTTTTTTTTTTTAATTTTTTTTTTTAATTTTCTTTATAGCTTTTTAAATCTTTTTTTTTTATTAAATTAATATTAAAAGTATTCGATGTATTTAATAATTTAATTATAATTATATTCGATTTAATTATTATTATAATTAGAGATTATTTCGCGTCGTATTTATTATTTTTATATTTTTAATACGCGGTTCGTTAGTTTTAGATATTATAACGACGTTGGTTTTTTTTTTTTATTAAAACTAATAATCTCGCTCTTTCTAGGTATATTCTAGATTCTGTAGAAGGTTCCTTCATTTTTCAATCCTCTTTAAATTCTTTATATTATATTAAAAATATATAAATAATAATTAAATTTATTATTTTTATTAATAAAAGACTTTTTAATAAAAAACTATTATTCGAAGCTGTTAATAAAAATAATAAAAATAATAAAAATAATAAAATGTTATTTATAAATAATTATAATTATAAGATATAAATAAATAATATATTAAGTAAATAAGTTAAGAGTATGCTATTTATATATTAATTAATTATAATTAATATATAATCGATTAGCCTCATTATTAATTATAAAATAAAAATTAATTAAAAAAATAAAATAAAAAAAAGAGAAAAAATATAGAACGATAAAACTAAATATTTTATTAAATAAAAATCAATTATTATATTATAATTATATATAACGAGTGAGATTTATCTGCGGAAGAAATATTTTTAAATAATTTTATTATAAAATAAATTAAAAAAATATATAAAAAAGAAATAAAGAGCTAGAATTATAAAATAAATTATTATTTAATTTTTTATTTTTTTTATAATCTCTCACGGGTCACTGGCCAGCGAGTAATTAATAAAAGAAAAATATATTAAATAATTATATAAATTATTACTGAAATATTTCCGAAGTATTTCGGAAGAAGATATATCTTACGTATAAAAAATATAAATATATAAATTAAAAACCGATTTATTTAATATATATAAATAAAATATAAAAAATATATCTTTTTTTTATTAATAAGAAAAGTAAAGATAACGGTTTATTTTAAAAATAGATTTATATTATTAATTAAAAACGGCTATAAGGGCTAGATAAAAACATTAGTAAAACTAATAATATTAATCAATAAGAAAAGATTTTAATCTTTATTATTTAATATAAAACGGATTATAGATATAATATATATATTTAATTATTATAAATCTTATTTATATAACGGAAATTAAAAAAATAAATTAAATAATCTTATTAAAAATATTAATTAAAATTAAAAAAAAGAATTAAATAATATTAAATTTAATATTTATAAATTAATATTTAACGGAATATATATTATATTATCGCGTTACGTATAAAATAAAATAACTATTAAATTATTTTTTAATTTATATAAATCTTTTTTTAGTAACCTCCGAAGCTAAAGAAAAAACAATATATAAATAAAAAAAAATAAATATAAATAAAACAGCGGAATTACTAAATATATATAAATTATAAATAAATCGTACAGTAAATATAATAATCGTAATTAATAAAAAAATTAATTAATTTATTAAAATCTATTAAAAAACGATCGAGAAAGCGATATTAAAAATAATTATTAAAAAAATTAAAATAAAAATAAAAAAAACGAATTAATTAATAAAATATTAAATAACGATAAATACTATAAAATATATAAAATATATATTTAAAATAAATAATTCGTAAAAAACTAAATAAAAATATTAAAGATTTATAAATAAATAAAAAATTATTATTAAAAAATATAAAACGAAATAATAAAAAAAATTCGTTAAAAATCTTTAAAAAAATAAAAATATTTATAATTTTATAAAAAATATATAAATAAAATACGATTATAATATTATTTTTATATTAATATTAAAAAAAAAGAGATTAAAAATAATAATAAATATATAAAAAAAAATATTAAAAATAAAATTCTTTTTTAAACTAAAAATACTAATTTAATAAATATTAATAAAATAATTTACTTCGTTTTAATAAATATTCTTAACGTAATTAATTTATATATAATAAATAAATTTATAATACGCGTCCCGTCTGATAAAGTATTTAAATTAGATAAATTATTAAATCGATTTTAAAAAAAAATAAATAAAATAATTATAAAATAACTTTAATTTATATTTTAAATATATATTATATATAAATATTATTTCGTTTATTTTAGGACGGTTATTATCATAATTATTAAAAAATTAAATAAAAACTATACGTCATTAAAAATATATAAATTTATAGTTTTATTAAATATAATTAATAAAATATATAAAAATTATTTAACGAAATATATTTATATTATTATTAAAAAATATATTTTACTCCCGCTTAATTAAATGAAAACGAGAGAAGGAAGATTAATTAAATTAATTTTATATTATATTATATAATAAATTTAAATAATATAATAATAAAAATTAAAAAATAAACGAATAATATCTATATTTAATTTTAATATAATTAAGATTTTTAATAAAGTTTTATATTAAAAATTATTATATAACTTTAAAAAAAAAATATCGGAATGAATAATAATTTACGTAAAATTATTTTTAAATAAATAATAAACGAGTCTCCGACTGAGAGAATAAATCTTATAATTAAAATATATAATATATAATATATTTTAAAGTTTAGTTTTTTTTTTAATTTTTTTTTTAACGTTAATTTATTAAATCTATATCAGAGGCCTGAATTCGGCGTAATTATTTATAAATTTATAAATAATATTAATCTAATAATTATAAATAGATTAATAAAGGAAATTTATTAAAAATTAAAAATAATATATATAAATTATATATAATAAATAAATACGTATAAAGCGGTTTTTACGTTTATTAAATATAAATTAATTTATATAACGAATAATCTAAGAAAATATAATTTAAAAAAAATAATTTAATTAAAAAAAGTAATAATAACGCTAAAAAAATTAATATATTAAGAATACGTATTAATACTAAATTAATTTAAAAACTTTAAATAATTAACGTTATTAATAAGATTTTAATATAAATAAAGTGTTTAATATCGCTGATAATTAATATATAAAATATAATTATATTATAAACGAAATATATTTATTTTTAAATAATTAAATTTATAATAATATATATTATTATTATATAGACTCTAGCTACTTCGAATAAAAAATAAAAAAATTAAATTAAAAAATTAAAAATTATTTAAATATAAATCTTTCGATATATAATAAATATTTATTATACGATATTTATACTAACTCTAAAGAAAAAACTTATTATTTTAATTTTAAATATATATATAAATTAAATAATATTAAAGACTAGCGAAAGATAAAAAAAAATAATTAAAAATAATATATTAAAAAAATCTTTAATAAATTATTTCTTATAAACGGATAAGAATAATGCAGATTAATTATATTAAATAAATAAATAAATTAAATTATAAATATATTAAATAAATAAATAAAGGGAATAAAGAGAAGCCGTAAAAAAAAAATTAAAAAAATCTTAAATATTTATATAAATAATAAAATACGAACTAAATAAAAAAGATTTTAAAATAATAAAAATAAAAATTTATTAATTAATAAAAAAAAAATTATAATAAAATAATATTTTATATATATATTTAATAAAAACGGAGAGCTCGATTATTATTTAATTTAAAATTAAAAAAACTAATTTAAAAAGTTTTTTATATTAAAAAAAAATTCTAAAAATAAAAAATTCTTATTATTTTTATAGAAATAATAAATAAATAATAAAATATATAATTCTATATTATAATAAATAAAATATAGAAAGATTATAAAATATATATAAATTAATTAATTATAATATATTATTTAATACAGCGAAAGAGCTGAAAAAATTAATAAAATAAATAATAATAAAAAAAATTTTAAAGTAGTTTAAATTAATAAAAAAAATAAAGAAAAAATAAGAAAAAAGTAAATAAAATATTAATATTTAGACTAATTATAATCAGCGTAATATTTAAATAAATTTATTAATTAATTAATTAATAAAAAAAAAATAAAAAAAAAATATAATATAATATTATAATAATAATAAAGAAAATAAATTAACTATATATAATATATAAAAATAATATAAATCTATTTTAGATTAAGAGCCTTCGTTTTTTTTTTATATTTTTTTTAATATTTTTTTTATTAGTTTTTAATTTTTTTTTCTTTAAATTTAACTGCATCTTCTCCGGTTAGAGAAAAAAAGTTATATTATATTATTATAATTAATTTTTATTAATTATATACGGAAAGCGTATTTATAATAATAATATTAATCTTTATAATAATATATATAATTTAAATTAAAAATCGGGTATTTATATTAATAATATAATTTAAATTAATTTTTTAATTAATAGCATTTTTAGCGATCTTATTAATAATAAAAAAAAATTAATAAAAAATAAATAATTTATAATAAAAATATTTAAATTATATATAAATAGAAATAACTGAGTGTTAAAAATATAAAAATAATAATAATTATTAATAATAAATTAATTTAAAATAATTTTTAAAACGATATATATATTATAAATAATATATTTATAATTTTTCGGGATTTAGTATATTATTAATAACGAAAAAATAAATTTAAAATAATATTTATAAATTTATAAATATAACTCGCCTTAAAATAATATTTATAATTAATTAAAATAAAGACTAAATGAGATAATTAATAAATTAAATATAAATAAATAATAAATAATATTTATAAATAATATAATTATAATTATTAATCTAAAGATTAAAACGTTTAACGCGACGAATATATTATTAATATTAATTAAAAGCTATATAAATAAAGAAATAAATAAAAATAATAATAAATAAAATTATTATATTTATAATTAACTAACGGAACGCAGACTAAACGCGGATATATTTATAAAAAAAATAAAATAAAATAAAGTTTAAAATAATATTAAATAATTAATCGTTCTTAAAATTATTAAAAAATAAAGAGAAGAAATAGACTTTTTTATAATAATAAAACCGCGAAATATTTATAAAAGAAATATTAATAACGAAAATAATAAAAACATTAAAAGTAATAAAAATAATAAAAATAATAAAAACAACGAAAACGGTTAAAAATATAATAAATTATTTTTTTAATATTATCTTTTTTATATCCGTTTTTTTTAATATAATTTTCTTTAATATAATTTTTTTTAAAAATATCGTACTTTACGAACGCTAATTAAATATTATTAAAATAAATTAAAAAGAGTAAAAATAAATTAATATAATATATAAATAATTAAAAAGATTAAATAAATAAAAAATATAAAAAAAAGAAAAAAATTATATTTTTATATTATATTAAAAATATATAAATAATAATTAAATTTATTATTTTTATTAATAAAAGGCTTCTTAATAGAAAGTTATTATTTAAAATTATTAATAAAAATAATAAGAATAATAGAAATAATAGAATATTATTTATAAATAATTATAATTATAAAATATAAATAAATAATATATTAAATAAATAAATTAAAAATATATTATTTATATGCTAATTAACCGCGGTTAATATATAATTAATCGATTTTATTATTAGTTATAGAATAAAGATTAATTAAAAAAAAAATATAAAACGATAAAGTTAGATATTTTATTAAATAAAAATCTAATTATTATACTACGATCATGCGTAACGGATAAGATTTATTTATAAAAGAAATATTTTTAAACGATTTTATTATAAAATAAATTAAAAAATATATAAAAAAAAAAATAAAGAATTAGAATTATAAAAAAAATTATTATTTAATTTTTTTTCCCTTTTTTTATAATCTTTTACGGATTATTAATTAACGGATAATTAATAAATAAAAAATATATTAAATAATTATATAAATTATTATTAAAATATTCCCGAAATATTTCGGAAAAAGATATATTTTATATATAAAAAATATAAATATATAAACTAAAAACTAATTTATTTAATATATATAAATAAAATATAGAAGGTATATCTATTCTTTATTAATAAAAAAAAATAGAAATAACGGTTTATTTTAAAAATAAATTTATATTATTAATTAAAAACAGTTATAAAGGCTAGATAAAAACACTAGTAAAACTAATAATATTAATCAAACATAAAATATATTATTTATATTTTAAATTATATATTCTTATTAATTTTAAGACGTATAAACGTAAATATTTAAAATAATATTTTATTAACGATTAAAAGATAATTCGTAATAATAAGATTTATATTAAACGTTTTTAATATTTAATTTTATATAAATTAAACGCTGTTCGTTATTTTAAAAATTATTAAACGATTTATTAATCTCGATTTTATAATATATTTAATTTATATATAAATTTATATAACGTTCTGTTTCGATATAGCTTATAGGATTAGGGGGATGTTTAAACGCGTTTAGATTTATAAAGTGGATAAAAACTAAATATCCATAGGTGTAACTCATTGAACATTGTGAGTACACAATCCTTCAGCAGCTTCTTTGTTTCCTGATGTATTGTTGTCGGTTTGCCGTTTTCGCTCAGAAATGCACAAAGGAGACAATTCGCTAAGGTATTCCGGAAGTGAGCATCATTCTTCCAAAGACAAAATATCATTCCATCTTCAACCCACAATCCTACTCTCGTATATCTGGCCTAACCCTACGACAATCCAAATGCACCAGATTTCCATGGTAATAATCTCATATGCATAGCGAAGATCTCATGGCAGATATATGGGCTTCATTGCTGCTGCAGCTTGTTTTCCGTCAACTTACACGACCCTCTCAGCAGCGTTGTGCATTTTCGACTAGGACGTTGCATCGCCTTTGTCTCGCCATATGGCAGACTCTGAAAACAGCATCTCACAAGATCCATTTCACTCTTTAATCCACGCCATTTCTTTGCTCTGAGAAGTGTGCTATGCACCACGTCAGGTGTATAATTGGGACATCAGAGTCGTTAGACGTTTACAATCCTTTGTATAACCATTGTGTTCTCCATTTCCGGAACCGTGACTTCTGTTTCTGTTCAAACGATGTTTCTCGAAGACAGCATGGCCCTTTTGTTTATTGTCTTGCTTTCCAAGATCATTGACTCTTTTCTGCACTAGATCTCATGTGTTCCCCTTTCCTTCTGTGTCATCCCTTTTCTCTTAACTCATCCTTCGCATATTGAAACGTGTTAGACTGTACTGAAGGTCCAAGATACGACGCGCTAGGAAAGGAAGACCTCTGCCAAACGCAATACCATCTGCTCTCAGAGAATGACACACAGCACCGACTGATAGCTTAGACTGGCCCTAGATCAAGGCTCTCGACGAGCAACGGAGCTTCTCGTGTTTCCCATCAAATATAAATACTTACCCTCCAGTATATATACATTATGGCGCTGCCTCCACTTGACCTGAACGACATATGGCTTCCGAACGAACCGAGGGAGGCGAGACCAGATCGATCACACTGGTGGAGAAGGAGTGCACCGACCGTTTTCCGCGAAAACACAAGCCACTGGTATGGAGAGGATTGGGCTGATAGACTTTGCTCCGGGCTTGGTATATCCGATCCGAATCCGCATGAGTGGGCAGGTGTGAGGCCTTTGGGCCAAGGTGGCTTTGGTTGGGCTGCACTATACGAGCGCAGAGTCAATGGGACGGGGCCTGTCACCGATGTGAGCACCATGGTCAAGATCCTCTCGAACGTGACTAATGCTTTCGTATTAGCATGTTGTTATTAAAGAAACGAGAACCGTTGGAAACCCAATGAGTCGTCCAAACTATTGGTCTCAGCATAGTGGACAGTTCGTACCGCTCGAAGCAAGTATTATGGCCCAGATGAATGACCAGAACAATCCAAATATTGTGCGATTGAGAACCTTCAAGAGGTATCTGAGCAATGACGGTCGGACTAAAGACCGCTTTTTCCTTGAGTGCTGCCCACATGGAGATCTTTACGACCTTAGATTCCGCTACAGGAACTTTGGGGAGTTCTTTCCTGAGGCGTTCCTTTGGCACATATTTGACAGCTTGGCGAATGCCGCGATGACTTTCAAAGAGGTGCCTTGGGTCGGTGTTTCAACCGCGGCCAGTGGGAGACCAGACAGCCGCAATGAAATTATTCATCTGGATTTCAAAAGCACAAATAGTGAGTCATCCCTCTCAGCAACGCTTGGTCGAATATTGACGCTGGCAAGTATTCCTTGGTGACCCTATTCGTGACGGGCCAAATCCAGCGTTTCCATCTATAAAGGTGGGAGACTTTGGACTTGCTCAGATAACCTTCGAAAGGGATCCCTACAACCCTAGAGACTTGCACGGTGGTACGGACCACTTGAGGCCTCCGGTAAGCTCGTAAAATCCGAGAAAGCCAGCTAGACTATGATTAACAGAGACCTTCAGGAACAGGAGGACACCTGTACGCGCGGGAGAAATAACTCAATTGACGAATGGTGGCTAGGTAACGAAAAGCCATGGTCTCGATGCTCTTGGTACAACGAGAAGCATAATGTGTTCGGCATCGGACTCGTGATGTGGGAGATGTTGACGCTCGATACTTTCTACCTCAGGTGTGCATACAAACGAGGCCGCAAGCAATACCCTGACGGGCATTTCATGAAGAAAGTCTCTACGATGCGCGGCGACGATCGCAAGCCGGGCAAGAAAGTCAACTCGAAGACTGAAGAAGAATATAGCCCCCACTTGAGGAAGCTTGTGAGGCAGTGCCTACACCCGGACCCTGCTAAGCGGCCAACCGCGAGAGTGCTGTTTGAGAAGACTCAGAGATATTTGGCAGAAAGCGCTGCCGAACATTCAAAGCCCATTCGAAGATATAAATCTGGTCCAAGGAAGGGCGAAGCATATAACAAAAAGACCGACCCTAATTCGCTTTATTATAGAGGCAACGAGATCAATGACATGATCCCGGGCACTTTGTTCTTCCCGCTATTCGATTACAGCGACGAGGGTATTGGAAGGGGAGGATGGATCTCCACGGCGCGCCATTGGCGTCAGAGCCTTGAACCCGACCCCGGAGTCATGTACAACTTCTTTCGGGGCATGCCCGGTGCTCCGATTGTCTACCCAAAATTGCGGTGGAAACCCGCCGCTCTCGCTGGAGACTTTTGGCTTACGAAGAAGCGACAGAAATACAATACTCGAAGAGGGTCAAATTATCCGCCACCCCTTTCGAATCTTTATGTAGAAGTGGAAGACAAGGACGGCAGAAAGAAGATAGAACTATTGATACCGGATGTGTACAGTGCAGCCGCCGACCGCCACAGGGAAAAGGACGTCTGGATCGCGGGCAAAGCAGAATACGGTTCAATCAACACCGAGGCAAGAGAAACAGCGGAAGCCGAGCAAATTGAATATCCAGGCCGCAAGCCTCGACATCCACCGCAAGGACGTCCAGGACATCATCCTCAGTCTTCAAGCTCTTTTGATGATGATGGCGGCGACGACGATGGTGGCGACGTTGCCCTTCATCAATCTCAAGCCCATCCTCCTAGAGACTCTCGGCAGGATGCTGGCGGTCAACATGGGCATTTATTGTCAATGCGCCACACTGGCCATGGGATAGGAATGGGAGCACGAGATGCAAGATCCAGCCAAGACAACCTTGACATGGCGGCTATTCACTACAACCATGACTTTCCCCATGGGTGGGCTCAGATCGAAACAAATGAAGATGGTATCCTGAGTGCGTTCTGCTCAATAAGACTGACAATGGAGCACATGCATCCTGGCATCGTACTACCTAGTGCCTTGGATCTCATGGATGTTGTGACTGCCCAGAGGAGCTTGCGCCACTTAGAGCAGATCTGGCAGGACGATGTCGAAGCTTTCACAGTTGAGGATGTCGCCACCATTCTTCGCCTGTGGGGTAGAGTGCATTATATGCAGCTGAATCTAGGAGTGATCCACAATCGAGATCCCCCATGGTTTGTGGAGCAGCCGAATACTCCTTACACTACCACTGTATGGGTTCACTTGGAGGCAGATGTTACGGGAAAAGCCATCTATTCAGGGGTTCGAAGTGTACCGGCGCCTCCACCCGTGGGCTTAGCGGCGGGCTTTAACCACGATCTACATCCAGAAGATGGCGATATGTACGGAGTCAGTGACGATGTAGGGGAACAAGAAGATGGCAACAATAACAACACCAATAATATACCCTCGCATCAATCTGTGGCTCATGGTCCGGCCTTCAGCCAAATAACCCCGGCCGGACAGTCTCATGGTCTGAACCTACAGTCAACAGCATCCAGCCTCTCCCCCTCCAACCAAACACTGGAAGACACACGCCCTCCACCACCACCACCACCACTCTCCTCATCATCTTCCAAAAAGCGCAAACGAGCTAATAAAAAAGCGGCAAGTGCCACATCCCCTACACCGTCAACGAACCCACCACAATCCCGAACAAGTCCCGAAACCTCACCCCAAAGAGCATCGCCACCTAGGAACAACGACAACGATAACACCCGACAAAGTCAAGAGCTGGGCGACGGCAACGACGACGACAACAACAACTCCAGAGATCGACCTCAAAGCCAGAGTCCCAAGAGAAGGAGAACGCGAGAAAGGGTTTCTTCTTGTATTGGTCAATGAGGAGTACTATTACTACCACTACTAACTTTTTTGATGCGAATGATTTTTTTATCTAGATAGGAAACGGTTGGAATTTGGGTATCATTATTGAACGAGACGCATCGAAGAGACAAGTATGTATGAAAATGTCCGGTAGAGATCAGAAATTTGATGTCGCTCCTATTCAGGCTCTTCGTGCCATTTCCTCTCTCCATCTCTTCACTTTCCTTGAGGTGATACATATGGCAGGGTTGTTTCATTGCTTACTGCCATGGATAGTGGTACGCGCTGGACGCTATTTGCTCTGATCCAAATTTACCGACCCCTTGACTCTGTAGGACCATGCGTCATCCCGCCCCCAGGAGGCCGCCCCGGCGAATATAGTTCCGCCAGTTTCGGCGACGAGTTGCCCATCGGTGGCGTATTGCCCGGTAATTCTGCGATGAAGGATTTACCTGACGGAGGTGGGCTTTGAAGTGTCGACGAGTGCTTCGAGCCTGGGTTGCTGTGGTGGTCGTATTGGGGATATGGGGCTGAGTCTTTCGGTGGAGGTGGAGGGTACATGGGCGGTGATGGGAGGCCTTTCTGGTCGAAGCCGCTCAATGCGCTGATGCGGTAGGGGTTGCTGCCGAGGTGCTGGGAGGAGTGAGGGGACAGCTGTGGAAGGCCAGGGGACCTGACGCCGCGGACTGAGGAGCTATCGGACTGGGACATGGTATCTGACATGGCGGTTTGGTAGTTGAGATCTTCGATGATCTCGCCCTTTTTCAACAGTCGCTGGACCAGAGTTGCATGTGCTTTGTTGAGCTTAGCCTTTGTGAAGCTCGTGAAGATTCGACTGACGTTCATGTTGACGTCTTCTCGCAGGTAGAGGACGTCTCGAGGGACGTCGATGCCTATTTCCCTAGGCTCGCGTGGTTCGCCCGGAAGATTGCCTCCCACTGACCAGCGCTCCAGGATATCTAGACCCATAGGGGCGTAGACGTGCGTTTGAACACCAATCGGTATGTCATTGAAGCAGACATTAAACTTGAGCGAGCCCGAGATTCCCGGAAGATAGCTCACTTTATCTGTGACTTCGTACCAAATGCAATGGAATTCATCAGGTGCGGCATCTTTTGGAGGTCTGCACTGCTTATAGTCTATTACTAAGGGGTTCAATTCGATCATTTTTGCATGATCGTGAAGCATATCCATCGCTGTCTCCCGCGTTACCGTTGCCGGCAACGGCGTGGTTATCGTAAAGACAGACCGCATCCTTCCAAATCTCTCGAACAACGCGACGAAGAGAAAGTAGATCACATGAAAGACCGAAGAGGATAGAATCTAGACGACAAACTGCTGATGAGAACGGGGACCTCGACTATATGTTTATTTAGAGCAAATTGAGAGAATATAGTCTTCGGGGTGAATGCTCCGGCAATGATTGATAGTCGTAAGTGGAGTGGTGTAGAGATCAACGATGATGATAATTAAGAAGAGAACAAGAGCAACGTAAAAGTGAGATGAGGGCGAGAGGGATGGACTGAAGTCTTTAATTAGAATCTGATGGCTGATACCTTACCTACAATAGTATCCGTTGATCGGGGCGAAGTCGTGGCTCGCGACTCTTAAGATTACACCGTGCAGCAGGTTCAGTTAACACAGAGACGGGGAGAGGGGAAGAGGGGGGTGAGATGGAGCTCACTCTGCTCCCAATCATCAGTCTGACAAGTTTTGAATTAGCTGACCAACCCTTGTCAGATCTTTATCAAGGTCGAAGCTAAGAAGAATGCTGCCCGTGCTGCTAATGCTGCTATAATTATCGGTATTATTTAATGATATGAACATGAACAAGCGCAGAGGTGAGAGCAGTCCTTTGGTGCTGTATTGCCTCGTATTGAGGAGGGTTATTCTCCACGCGATTGTTGCATAAATTGATTACAATCCCGTAATAAATACCAGGTAATCTTCAATAAGAAAACACCGATTCCCGATGGAGGACGGCTTTCACGTGATATAGCGCCAATTCCCAATATGGGGCGAAGACGAACAACTCCGCATCGCGCTCTCTTAGGACCGTCATGACTTGACTTGCAGCAGACATCTCCCGGCGAAATGTACAGGAAAGTCTCTAATAGGGACTAACATAGCACACTTCCTCACCGTGTCGTGGCCCGCTTGACTCGCCACCCTGACGAACGGTCACTGAAGACATTTGGTCCCCTATCGCCTGTGAGGTTTCTCGGCGATAGAAGTGACTGCGGGACCCTTCCCATCATGCCTCCCATCGCGAACAAGGGCAAGAGCAAAGGCCGGGGTGAGGCTCGAAGATCGCGAAGTCGGAACACCACTCCAAGCTCTGTACTCAGTAGTGGCACTACACCTGTCATTCCTACAGTCACCGCATACCTAGAGGTCGACACCTCGAAGCTTATTGTTCCGAGTAGTCCGATCTATGAAGAAGTTCTCGACAAGCTCGGCAACGGCTCGCATATCTTGGAGCCAAAGCAGATTGAACAGCTGCTAGAATCTTTAAAGACTCTGAGCGCTCTGGTCGAGGCACGCTCGTTAACTTGCGACGCCGCAATGAGAGAGCTCGTCAACAAGAGGAAAGAAGTGCTTGAAGAGCAGCGGGAGAATGAACGACTAGAAGAACAAAGACGCGCAATGTCTAAGAAAGAAGGCGACGCCGACGATGATAGAGGAAGAAAGGCTAGTAAAGTTAGAAAGCGAAAGGAACGCAGTAGTACCAGAGGAGATGGCGAGGAAAGGCCACTTGCGCATGGCGCTCATGGTGTAGCCAAACAAGATGGAACTGATATCAAGCAGGAGGGTAAGCTCAAAGTTCTTTGCCCGTTTCAAATGTGTATCGACGCTTTTCTCCAAGATGCTGACTACTGTCCAGATGATGCAGATCCCACAGCTCTCGCCAGGGCACGTACACCTGGAGCAGCTGGTTCACCGTCGGCGACTAAAAAGACGAAAGGCAGCCCAGGCTCGTCATCTCTCTCGGAAATTGCGCAATCTCCAGAAGCAGGTGCTGACCCTGAAAGCCGCCTATCTCCAGCAAAGTCAGATATTTCTATGGACAGTGATATGAGTGAACAGCAACCCAAGCCAGCTCCACCGGTCATGACCCAAGCTTACTTTCCGGACCCTCTTGCTCCTGACCCAATTGTATACGACATACGAGAAGTGACCCCCGAGATGTCCGTCGAAGAGAAGAAGGAGGTGTATAGTGTGGCTAGCTTTCCTACAAAAGATCTTTCGGATGAAATTGCAGGTCTACCGCCGGACAAAGATTTCAGCAACTCAAAGCCTACCAATCAAGTCAGCGCTAACACATTCCTTACTTACGTTGAACCATACCTCCGTCCTCTCACGGAAGAAGATGTGGCTTTCTTGAGAGAGCGTGGGGACCGATCAACACCATTCCTTGCTGTCCCGCGGGGAAAGAGACACTACACGGAAATATGGGCAGAAGAAGATGGTAGCATTGCAGTCTCCAATGGTGTCAACGAAACATCGAATCAACCTAGAGGCAGCATTGATGATGTCAATGACGAAACGGCTCAGACCGACAAGGTCTCGACAGGCCCACTCCAGAGTCGTCTGTTGTCGCTGTTGAGATTTGAACACCGTCCACCTCCAAACGAAAACAATACCGCAAATGGCCATGCTGAGAACACGATGAATGGCATTCTCGATCCCGACACTTCGACAATGGACCTTGACTTGCCCTCGACGGAACCTGAGAACAAGCCATTACCACCTGCCGCGGCCATCCCAGAGCTTTCTTCTGTCAAAACACCCGCATTGAAATTGGAGCCTGGTCACGCTGAAGAACGGCTCAGACTTGAGCTACGCCATCTCGGTTTTCTTTCCGATGGAGACGTTCCTGACTATGAAGGCCACCATGACGACGATATTTCGGAGCGCCTACGACTTCTTCAAGCAGAATTGAAGAAAGTCATAGTCACAAATGGCTCTCGAAAGGCACGTCTTCTAGAAATCGCCAAAGAACGCCTGGCCTACCAAGAGTACATCACTATTCACGAGGATCTTGACTCTCAGGTCCAACAAGCCTATCTCAAGCGAACTCGCACAATGGGCAAGCACAAGAAGGGCGGTCAACACGGCAAACCAAGACCAGGTACTGCATCTGTTATAGCTGCTGGCGGCGCTGGGGCAAGACAGGGCAGAGATATTGGCGATATGACGAGAATGTTGTTAGATAGACGCAGGAGGTGGGCTGAAGCAATTGGCCCGGTCTTTGAAGGTATGAATCACGGCATTCCCGGAAAAGATCTGTCATTGTGGGATCCTTCCACAATGGAAGCATTTGAAAAGGGCGAACTCGAGGAGTTCGAAAATGAGACCGAATAGATGATATCACATCCGGTAACTATTACCATTTTGCGAGTCTTAATCCAGGCGGCGGACCTTGATGGCAGAGCATGGCGTATGGATTTCATTTAGGCATGGGCCGCTCAGTGGCTCCAAACTGGATGATTGGCTAGGCAAAGTACAGGCGACGAAGTGATGTTGATAGATAAGATACCCGTACCCTTGAGTTGCGAATTATATCATCAGTATCCCGTTTTCAAGGAAACATACAATACGGTATCCTGGCATCGTGAATGCGTTGTTCTCTGAAGTAATAATTTCTGCTTGCCGGACTGATGCTTGGCACTCCTCTCATCCTCTTTGTGCGTCTCCAGCATTGTCAGCTAATACTTCGCACTTTTTGCAAGGTGCGGTTTCTTCTAGGAGATTATTCTGTTTGAGTATAAGTATTGCATATTGAGGATTATGAGCAGGATTAAAATGAGAACTTGATAGCCGGCATTTCGCTGATATGATTACCGTCACGACCGCACTCACAAAGCCTTCAAAATCGGTCCTCTAGAAATACGAGTACTATGTCCATCAAGGCTCTTTTCTATTCTAAATTCGACACCCAAGAAGGCTTGTGGCCCTTTCGTATAGCTTTCTATGCATGGGCTAACGTTCCACAGGTCCCAGGATCATCCACCAAGTGCCTTCCGATGCCATCTCCGGCTCGCATGCCCACGTGAACACTCCAGGGCTTGAATCAAACACATTATTCAGCTTCCCGGACGTTTCATTCTTCGTGATCCCACGACAGGAGCTCTGTGGGAATTTGATAACAGTGTGCAAGGATGGGTATCGCATCTTGGGTTACCCAATATGCGTGAAGTCCTCCCGCTATGACCGTAACGAGTTCATCTTTAATTTCTGTTTCGTACTTTCCGAAGACGACGAGTTCAGTCCGTTCAAATCAGTGGTCCAAAAGCTCGCAAATCTCATGAGGGGTCTCGAAGAGCAGTCGCAGTTCCTATCTGGAGACCCGAGCAGACCTGGTCAGGGAAAGATCCATTCTGTATGTGAAATGCTCATGGAAGATCTCAACAATTATGCAGAGTGCATGATACCTATCGATGACCTCAACACACTAAATATCAAGTTGTTCCCTACGTATACTCCACCGGGAACAGTCAAACCATGGCATGTACCTATCTTCACAGTCCGACCTGAAACCCTGACGGATGATAACTGGGATCTGACGATGCAACGTATCATGCCACATATCAACGGCATTTCCTCGGTCAAACAGATCGCTATTCTTGCGGATGCTGATATCAGGCTTACACGCAAATGTTTCAAGCATCTGATATACTACAGTTGCGTTCTGTTGCTTGACATCTTCTCTTTTTCCGCCATATATGCCCCTACCTCACAGTTCTCGAGCACGATCGCCTCCGATTCGGACATGCAGAAGGAATGCGCAATCTATGTCAACACTGCATTTGCGCCATCTTCGGGCTCAAGCACAGCAGCAGAGGGGCCAATGGTATCATCATCCCCTGCATCTTCTCTCCGAGATCCCACCATGTCGACCGCAGAAAGCGGGAGTGTTCATCAAGCGCTGGATATCTTCCCCAGGACAGCCACAGGTGCGGTCATCGACGGTGTCGCCATAGTTGAGCTCTATGCAGCAATGTCTCAAGGGCTGAGTGTCAAGGAGTGGTATGCGGAACATGCCTCTGCGCTAACAAATATTGATCTCAGGCGTTTTGTGACATTCGGTGTTATCAAAGGGTTTCTCTATCGCGTGCACAAATATGCCTATCTTTCCGGGGCGACTTCAACGGCTGTCGTAATTAATGGCCTCAACGCAGCTTCTTCAGTTCATAATCAACCTTTGGCTCTTCAAGACCACGCCCAGCAGATGGTTTCTCAATCAATGCACAGAGAATCATCCTCGCGTTCACAACCAAATTTGCCCGGTATACTGCACCCTATGCCCATCAATGGGCAAGATGTAGATGGGCCTTCAGCTATGGAAGATCTCTCTGACTCCGAAATCACGGATCAGGATCTTCTCGTGTATCTCGACGGCAATCATCCTTTCGACCAGATCTGTACTGAACTCGAGATAAGTGAAGCGTATCTGGTCCAGAGATTGAAGACATGGCCGCTGAGAAATCCAGGAGGAGAAGTCAACATCATCCACAGATAACTCCTGTGGCGACAAGCGGCGAGGATTATACCAGGTGTGATTTTAAGTCTACCTGCTCAACTATTACTCTTCTTCGAGCTGCCAAGTCCGTCAAGTGTCATCTTGACTCTCGCGACGTTCTCATGTCCCAACAGGGACGCTGCATCAAATGCTAGTCGATAGGTATGCAAAGCTTCCGAGAAGAGTGGTCTCTTATTGGCCCAACCTGTTAGCTTCCTCAGCTTCTCTGAACCGGTCCACTGAGGAAAGTCGATGATGAAAGGAGGCCATGGGTTCTCACTCGGTCCCAATTCCGCTTCAGAAACGTACTTGAGGCCGTTCTCAATCTTATATTCACGCGCTAACGTTTGAGCAAGCTCATCGAGTACCTCGTATCGGTGAGCAGAGATATTGAAACATTGACCCTCCACCTGTGTACGATCGGGATGTGATGCTATGGCAACGTATGCGTCAGCACAGTCATCCACATGAACGGCGCTGCATATCGTATTTGGGTCCGACGGCAAAAGTAGCGGCTTTCCGCTCTCAGCAGCCGACGCAGCAACTTCGAAGAAAGCTATGTAAACGCTACTAGAGCGGCCATAGACATTTGTAGGACGGGTGACGACGGCTGAGAAAGCGTCGTCATTGTCAAAGATTTTGAGTGCGTAGGTTGCCCGATCTCTTGCCCAAACTGGAGGATTGAGTGGGCTTTCTTCGGTATGGCAGACGAGGTCAGGGCTGCCGTGAGGAGCTCCAACACCATAGTCCTTACACCCGGACGTAAAGATAACAAGTGGTCGTACCCCATTCGCCGTACTCTTTCCAGCAACACTCCTCAACAGGCTGACAATATTCCGATAATGCGGAACGTATTGCATGATGACCTCTGTCACCGACACCACAACATCGATCGTCGCCGGCAACTCCTCCAAGATCTTCCCATGCGATCCCACATCGTCAATACTCCCGATTACAGGAATAATCTCCTCGGCCGCAACCGCCGTCGCCGACCTCGTCGACCGAATCAATCCATACGTCGTCCAGCCTGCTCGTACAAATGCGCGGGCAACGGCGTTACCGATGTAACCATTCGCGCCTGTAACGAGGACGGTCTTATTTGGTGCCATGACTTTCGAAATACCTAGGTGTATGTAATGAAAGAAACGAAGCCACCAAACCGTTTCCTTCCACTCCTCCCCATATACATATATATAACCTCCCTCCCCGTACATCAATTACACATCTCTCTCTTTGCTCTGTCCCCTGTCCCGCTCGATGACAAATCAAATTTCCCCCATTTCCCATGTTTCCACTCAACAAGAACAACAACAGCATCAAAGGTCTCTACTATACCCAGTGGCGTTATCAGCCAACTACTATCTATCTATGCATGGTAACTTACATGTGGATACTCAAAAATACTGCATTTGTCTACGAGTAGATAGATACCTGATAGGGATTCTGCTTAGAAATCAAATACAAGGACAAACAACACCACAGACATGGCGTGAGCGGATGATAGATCACGCCAGAAGGGAAATTAGTGGTGGTGTACTACGTGATACACCACTTTCTGAGATCGGGATTTACAGTACATGGATAGATGGATTGGGGGGTTCAAGGTTGGTTGGTTTGTTGGTTGGGGGTTGGACGAGGATTTAGGTGATCAAGGAGCGATGGATATGGTTATACAGGGTGATTTACATATCAGATGCGCGGATGATTCCTCTTCTTTTTTTCTTTCTTTTGTGTTTTTTCTTTTGCTCTTTTCCTTACAAGGTGGATTTGTATATTTATTTACTTTCGAGTTCGACATACTCATTTCTCATGATGTCGTGTTCTTCTTCACCACCCCCCTAGCAAACTCCCCGAATGTCAATCCGGTGCCCGATTCAACAACCTCTTCCAGATTCGGCTGTGTGAAGACCGCTAACGTGTTTCTCGCGACTTTCTTTCCTCCGGTGTCCCGAGCGCCTCGTACGAAATGCGGTACAGCTTTGAATTTCCCCTGCGTTATCAATTCTAGAGTCTCGCCCGTTTGGAAGGCGAGGCAGTCACGGGGTATGGAGACTTTGGTTGTAGCACCAGAACGAGAGTGGATGTAAAGGCCTGAGGATGGGTCGGGAGAGGAAGGGAGCTCCGAGAGCGTGTTTGTGGGTGAGAACGGTTGAGGAGATGACGATTCATCGACGAACATTGCCGATGTTAGACCTGTGAGACAGCCATGGTCCCTGTGGGTAGCGCACCAATCGTCGTCATAACTCGGCTCAGGCGTGTCTGTCTGGGAAGTGGAATCCTCGGGAAAGTAATGAAGCAAGCGAGCTTTTGTCGTGAGGCTACCTCTGACGACATGTTCTAAGTAGCCCTCCTTGTACTCGGGAATGGTTTTTGCGGCATAGCGATCGCAAGCTCTGGCAACGAGACCAGCGACATCAATGATAAGCGTGATCAATTCCTCGAGCGAGGATCGGAAGGTTGGTAGGGACTCTTTTGAAGGCCATACGTTGGGTGATGTATATTCCGGAAAAGATGCATCGTAGGGTACAGTTTGGCCCTTTTGGTAAAATGCACAGTTGATATAATATGAACCTTTATATATGTCGACGACGCCGGGTCGAAGAGTCTCTTTGCCATGGGACCATCCAACGAGGTATTTTGACTCGGGCGATTCTAAAGAAGCTAGACAAGGATGAGCCAAATACCGAGAAGACTAGGTATATAAATCGCGAACGAAACTGCTGTCACTACCACGGTACATCCCAAAGGTATCATCAGATAGCAATGGAACAAGCACTATGAATAGATGGAAGAGACAACCTACAGATTTCGTCCTTAGGTAATCCAGCAAGATAAGAACTATTCGCCAGCGCCTCGGAACGAAGCTTTTGGAACTTCTCCGGAAGCCCTTCCACGACGATGATACCGAGCGAGTCCGGACCAAATGCCTCTTCAAGCGTAGAGAATGGTATCGAACCTGATGATATAGTCAGTCATAGACGGAAGCACATAACGGCCAAATCACGGACCTGACTTGAGGTCTTCCAGAGACACGCTCACGGCTTTACCATTCTGGATAGAGACTCCGATACTCCCCATTATGATGGCTGATGTACAAATGTATTTGCCAGAAGAGACTCTTCAAAGGAAGACTGAGTCAAATCAATGAAAACAATGATTAACGAAAGGCACAACAGAAATGGATCGAAGGCGCCTCATCCCAATCGGCGCGCCCGGTCTAGATAAGTCGATTCCAGTGGTTCGTTATCAAGCATCGGGAGCTTCCCCATTAGGCGAACGCCTAAATCGATAAGTCGTTGGGTAAGGCTGCGGTGCGGGACTCTTCACTTGCGACGTCGATTTCTCAAGAGCTTCCCCACATGTTGACTGGTCACTGCAGTATATTCAAACGCTTCTAATTCTCACTCTATTGTATAATCTACGTCCTCATCCAAGGACCTCGCTCTAGGAACATCCCCAGTGGTCAGCAAATAGGCCAAAGACCTCTACTATCAACGGGGTCCCTGCGTTCAATCTCAAATTGGAAGACGATCACCATTGAGCATACCTAGACCTTATAACAACAATCAAAACCCAGGAGGTACTGCTCTAAGTCGCCTTGCCCAATGGTGAAACCCCTCACCTTCAAGGGCGACAAGCCCAAGAAACACACCAAGAAGCGCAAGCTTGAAGATAGCGACAACATTGTCACAGACGATCCGCCATCCTCGGCTCCAGGCAATCCCTCTTCAGGCGGCGCGGATGTCAACGATACTTGGATATCCCTGGACCGCGTTTCCCACCTCTCCGGCCCGACGTTAATAGTGCTGCCCACGGACCCTCCTACCGCTCTTGCGACAGATGCAAACGGCAAGGTCTTCGCGGCCAAACTCGAGAACATGATCGAAGGCGACCCCGGAACTGCAGAACCCCACGATGTCCGCACTGTATGGATTGTACAGCGCATTCCCGGAACCAACACCCCGATGAGCTCCGCGAGCAAAAAAGCAAGAGTGCAAGCATCCGGTACATCTAGTGGGGCTCTCGTAAAACAGGAGGTGGGCGATAACAATCCAGAATCCGTCGAGTACAGCTTCAAAAGCTGTTATGGCAACTACCTTGGCGTCGACGAACACAGCGGTTTACGTGCGACATCCATTGCTGTCAGCAAAGCCGAAACGTTCACATTAAGCAACATTCAGTCATCTCTCACAACAGATGGATCCAACTACCACTCTGACCGACACTTCGTCCTGCAAACTAGCAGTCCAAGCAGCAGCAGCACCCCAAACGACACCAGCGACTCCCCCCGCCTAACCCCCGGCTACCTTTCCGCTCCCCAAAAAAACCCCTCAGCTCCCGAAACAATTACCCTCCGCTCCGACGGCCCCTCCCCCTCTTCCACCACCACAACCACAACCTATCTAATCCTCCGAATGCAATCCGCCCACCACCCCACCACTCTCGCCCTCTCGACCCAGAAAACAACCGACAAGGAAAAGATCTCGCGCTCGGAACTCGAAAAGGAAGTCGGGCGCAAACTCGACGACGACGAGGTGCGGCGTCTGAAGAAGGCGTATCGCAAGGGGGATTTGAGGGAGGAGATGTTGGGGTTGAGGGTGAAGAGTGGGAGGGATAAATATGCTTATTGACTGGAGGTGCATTTTTCTCTTTGGGGCGTGTGTTAAGTAAGGTGGTAATTAAGTTACCTTAGGAAAAAGGGTTGAGGAGGGAAAGATGGCCTTTTCCCCCTCTTCCTTCTCTCACATATATATATATATATATATATACTCGATATTAGCATTAACGATTCAGACGACAACAAACGTATAATACCCCCAAAAACATTTACCTAACTAAATACTTTTGTAAGGTAGATCCTACCTATCAAAAATTCCTTCTACGCCGGGTAAGGTTACATACATAGTCTTCCCGTTTCAGACAGACAGACACCATTGGTGCGGCTGCTAACTTATCTTTTGGAGCAAGACATAATTATACGACTGGTTGTGCGCGCGAGACTAGTGTGGAGGTGCTGTCCAGCAATTCTCATACACCCCTAAATAACTTAAAGCGAGAAAGAGAATGAAATAGACAAAGAGAAAGATCAAGCATGCAGTTTCTGCTTCCTTTCCTCAACGATGTAAGCGGCCAACTCGCTGATACTCAGCGCCTCGTCCAACAGCTTCAGCAAGGGGATCGTGCTTTCGAATGTGAGAATCATCCAGTTCCTGAATTCGACCGCGATCAGACTGTCAACGCCGTATGCTGCGATCGACTCGCTCGTGCGGATACTTTCGTGAGGCAGGAACATGAGTCCTGCGGTCCTTTCGACAATCGACTTGCTCACGATGCGAGTGGCGTCGTCGAGGGTTCCCTTTTCCATGGCGTCATCGAGCGATTTGAGCAAGGCTGACATTGCCGCAGCATGCTGAGCGTCCCTTTGATCAGGTCGCTTCTTCGCCGAGAAGACATGATCGTCCATCGATTGAACGAGGTGTGAAAATTTCTTATCCGAGCGCCATCGTGGTGGTGGATTCGGATTTGCTGTGTCCTCCCCCTGCTGTACCAATTTTGCAAGCCTGAAGGGCTCCAGGCCCGTCGTGATCTGCGCCTCAGCGAGGGGGTCAAAATGGCCTTGCCGCTCACCAACAGTGACAGGGGTGTCTAGGAACGCAGCCTCCAGAAGCCTCAGAAACTCTAATTCGCCGGTTTTGTACAGGCCATTCCGAAGGATCATGTGCCTTGCGATCGTTGTCTGTCCGACGTCGCCAACTTCGGTGATCAAACCAAAAGCGATGGCGCATGCTGGGAGGCCACGAGCTCTACGGTAACGTGCGAAGGCATCTTGGAAACTGTTGGCTGCGCAGTAAGCTGCTTGGGTCGGCAAAGCAACCACGGCCTCGAAGGAACTGGTCATGACGAAGAAGTCGAGTGGCTGATTGTACTTCAACGTGGCCTCGTGAAGATTGATACTACCATGCATCTTGGCAGAGATGCCGCGCTTCCATTGATCGAATGAAAGTGTGTCGAACAATCCATCGTTCAATTCGCCCGCGGCATGAATTATACCTCTGATGGGTCCCGCTGCCGCTGTGACCCTGATAGTTTCATCAACGGATGCTTTCATACCAATATCGCAGCTTCTGAACTTCACGTTGACATTCAGAGATTTCAGGTCTTGGATCAGACCTGTCGCCTGTATGGGATGGTTACCAGACCTAGAGCATACAGTCAAGTTTCTGGCACCGCGGTCGACCATCCACTGCAAGACACTTCTTCCCAGTCCTCCCAAACCGCCAAAAATGATGTACTGGGCTCCGGGATCAAACCTGGCCCGAGGGGGAGGAGGTAGCATCTGTCTTTATGTTGGTTCCTATGATGGAGATATGCAGATTTTTCTTTAAACGTACCTTGACTTGTGCAGTTTCATCCTCAAATGAAATGACAATCTTGCCGGTGTGTTTTCCTCTCGAGAAATAGAGAAGCGCTTGATCGAGCTCAGATACATTGAATTTCGTGACCGGACTGATCGGGCGAATCAGACCTTGGTCCAACATCCTGCCCACTTCCTGCATCAATCTGGAAAGGGTCAGCATGCCGTGATCAATCGATATGATGCAACTTACTCTCCACCCAGCTCAGGATCTTGAGCGGTCAGAACGTTCAAATCGAATGAGGAGAAGGACACATTGCGCTGGAAAATCTCCAAAGCAAGGGTCCCGGAATTCTGCACATCAACGCGACCGACGTCGATGAAGCGGCCTTGAGGTGCAATGCATCGCCAAGTCTCGTGCATCATCGCACCCGTGGACGTGCTGAAAATAACATCGAATCCTCTGTCTGACGTTGCTGCCATCATGTCCGCAGTGGCATTGACGTCACGAACTGTGAATATCCGCTCTTTGGGTATGCCGTGTACTTGTAGATGCTGAGCCTTATCCTCGGCTCCCACGGTGGCGAATATCTCGGCGCCAACTAACTTCGCGATCTGGATAGCGGCGAGACCTAAACCTCCGGTGGCCGATTGTATCATCACTCTTTCACCCTTTCGGAGACGTGCCAGGTGCTGGAGGCCATAGATCGCGGTACAGAAGACTATCGGCAGCGACGCCAATTCGAGGGGAGAGAAGTCACAGGAGGTCGGCATAGATTGGCAGTGAGACGCAGGAAATCTGGCGTAGTTCCCAAATTTCCCCTGTGCCAGGGCGTAGACTAAATCGCCCGGCTTGAGACCCTGGACCGACTTTCCACATTTTGTGATCACGCCGGAGCACTCTGAGCTCAAGGCGTCCAAGTTGACTTTTGCTGATGCAGCGCCAATGTTCTTCCAATTCAGTCCGATTGCAGTGGTCTTGACTTCGATCCAGTCATCTAGCAGAGGTACTTCGAACGACCAGTCCTTTCTAAAGTACAAGGAACTAAAGAGTCCTAGAGTTTCGAAGTCGACCATCATCGGGCCATGTTCTTGGAGGCGTCCTTCGATCGGACCCGTCACCGAATGATGCATCAATTGATAACGCTGGTTGAGGTCACGGTCCAAAAGTAGCCGACTGACCTGGAGCACGCCATCCTGCACCGCAAATTCGCGTTCGAAATCACCCCCATGTATACGAGATTCGCACTTCGCGATCAGCCGAGCCATCCTGTGGTCCTCGGCCTCAGAGCTCGCTTCGAGATGAAATACCCCATACCGCGACAGAGTGTTTTCAGTGATCAGCATCCTTACAAGGCCTGTCACGATCGCCGCTTTCGGGTTGGCGCCTGAAAGCAGGCCGCCGTGGGCAAGGTACAGCACCGAAGATGCCCGTCTGACCAGGGCTTTGATCTGCTCGAATTCGTGCTCGTCGGCATCGGCAAGTCGTGATTCCAAGTCGATTGTAAGTATCACCCTACATTTGTCCGGTAAGCTGCAGGAATCTAGTTTTGTGAGGACCGGCGTGAGACTTCTCTCGGAGAGCTCTGATGCCAACGTATTGTGGAATGTTCCCTGCTCATGCAGAAACACGATGTGTACCGTATCCTGTGCATGAGATATCGGCCTTTCTGGTTCCAACTCCACGGCAGTTGTGACAATTGTCGAAGCCACTCCCAGTGGTGCTTCGTAATCATCGAGTTCAATATCGACCCCCGAGAAACCAGTGGCTTTTAAGCTTTGTGCCCACTGTTCGGTGCTCATGAAAGGAGAGTCTTGACCGTCATCTCCTCTCCAGTAGTCAGGGAACGTACCGTAAGCAAGACCGTGACCGAGCAATGTCCGCTTAGTTTCTATCAGTATCACTTTTCCTTGGTCCTTCAACAGCTTTCGGGCGTTTTGCAGGGCGATCGTGATGTCTTTGGCGGCATGCAAGCATTCCGATGCAATCACGAGGTCGTAGTCTGTCTCGAAGCCTTGCGCAATAGGACATTTGTTCATGTCAAACCGCCGATATGTCACGTTGTTGCAATTTGAAAACTTTTGTTCTGCCTTCTGTGTAAAGGCGCTGGACACGTCGGTGAAGGTATAGCTTTTGTATCGTCTGCTGGAGGACTCGGCACCAAGGGCCCGCATCGCGATCTGCGTGGCAGCCCCAGTCCCAGCACCGATTTCCAGCACCTTCAGAGACGGATTTTGATGGCCCAGCAGGTCCAACAAGCGCTCGAGTTGGGGATACGCCGCAGAGATACCTATCCCCGAGGCATACATCTCCGCTAAAAGGCCGTCTTGGAGCGCTATCTCAACTCCACTCTTCCTTCCGCAAAGGATGTCGTGCATGTTGTCAAAGATACGCCTGGTGTGCTTCACGTCGACGACATCATGTAAAGAGGTGCAGAAGCCTTCGATGGATGACAGACGATCCTCGCTCGTCTTCCCGCGGGCTTCTTCAGCATATGGCAAGTTTTGGACCGCAAGACGTCGCGTCCAAGCCAAAAGCCTCTGGAGATGGTCTTCCTTAGGAACCAGGTCATTATATCGCTGCGCGATATCAATGATCATGTAATTCGAGACTTTGTCCATGTCATCAAAAGTCGACTGCACAGCGTGCAGCGGCAACGTAGGTGGGAAAAGGTGCTTCGCTTGATCGAACGAAAGAGACGCAATATCTGGTTTCCATACCAAGCGAGCGTACGGACTTGGAAGTTGAGCAGTACTTTTCGTGCCTCCAGGGTGAGCTACACACCGAAGACCGTTGATCTCCAAACGTAATTCCCCGGATTGATTGAAGAGCTGTACATCTGCCTGAGCCCCTCTCAGTCCACTGAGCCGGCCGGCTGCAAGACCAGTGCCCCACGTTTCACTGGCCTCGCAGCTCCGCACGCTCATCTCTTCAATAAAGACGGGGATGAAAGCGTGTTTGATCCGGCCGGTTTGTCCCCCATGGCACGAAATGAGTGCAAGTTGGTGACAGATATCCAATGATGCTGGATGTATTATGTAGGGGGATTCAGGCCCTTTAAACATTCCCTCGGTAGTGTATAGATTTACTTTCGCTGTCGCAATATTCTTGACCGGGTGTGATAGCAACTCCGTCAGACCTTGAAATGATGGCCCGTATCCGAGACCGATCTCGGCAAATTTCTCATACCAATCCTCGACATCAATTACTCGCGGGTCCATTGGAACGTTGAGACGAGTTGAATTTCGAGATGGTACACCAGGTCTCGCTGATATCATACCGGTTGCATGTTTCGTCCACGTCGTCGGATTTTGTACAACGGATGAGATGGTGAACTCCAGCCATTCTGGCGCTGTGGAACAAACTTGCAAAGATAGCATGACCTCGAGACCTAATTCGTCCTCTGGCAGCTGCATTGCGGATTTGATTGATACGCTTCTCAGTACAAATGAGGCGGTCTTCCTTGCGTCGCCGTCCAGGCCGAGATATTGTGCCGACGCTTCTGCAGCCATGGAAATGTAGCCAGATGCCGGTAGTACAGCGTTTGGGATTAACTGAACATAGTCAGCGTATCATCAATAATAGAACAATATGTTTGACTTTGTACCTTGTGATCTTTCAGCCACGGCACGTCCTTCACCCGCAACATGTTCCGCCACACCGCGCGATCCCTCGGGGAACCTATTTGGAGCACACCGAGGAGATCGTGGTGAAGATATTTCCGCCTCTTGATTTCTTTGCTGATCCGATTCTCGTAGTAATTTGGAGGCCCCGTCCCGTAGTTGTATTGATATGGAGGCAGGTCGTGGCAGACAGATCCATAGACATAGCGGTGGTCGTTGTTCTCGAGGATGTCAAGCGCGCCGACCGTGTTCAAGTCGACGGCAGAGTTCATGCAGAACAGCGATCCGCACATGTCGAGAAGGTTTTGCATGCCATCTTCAAATCTCTTGAGAGATGGCAGGTAAGCAGGCACGATTCTTTGCGTTTCAGCTGAAGATCTCTCGAAAATTTGCTTCAACGGCCCCTGCAATGCCGAATGAGGGCCAATCTCTAGCAGAATATCCGCGTATGAGGCGTCATTCGCGACAAGGACATCAACGGCGTGGTTGAATTGAACGGTCGATTCGAGGTTGCGTCGCCAATATGTTGGGTCTGAAGTAGGCTGCCTCCCGAATACATTATTATCTGGAGTCACTGAAGAGATCCAGCGAGTATGACCCTTCTGATTCTCTGCTGTGAACATGTTGCCCGGTACTCCCAACTGCTCTTGGGCCAGCCGTAAAAGTGATTCGTACTCGGCGCCGACCGGAAGCATGTGGCCCGAATGATACGCCATGCCATTGGTATGAAGCATTCTGTTGAAGACTTGATCTTCCTTAAAGCGCTCTTGTAGCTTCACAATCTGGTCAGCATTTCCTGACAAGGTGACGCTTTCCGGAGAGTTGACAGCTGCGATCTTCACCTCGTCCCCAACCTCCGATAAGTAAACAGCGGCAGAATCGGCTGACAGACCGACGGCAAGCATACGACCGCACAGCTGGTTCTTCCTCAGTGCTCGACCTCGACAATACGCGTTTGTTACGGCTTCCGCTGCTGAAAGATGGCCCGCTGCGTATGCAGCCGCGATCTCCCCCGACGAATGGCCCACCACCACATGTGGGATGATGCTCCATGATCGCAACAGATCAACGAGCGCGATCTGAAGTGCCGTGCAGACCGTTTGGGAAATATCTGGTTCCTGAACGGATAGATCTGACTTTCCGCGTAAAATGTCCTCAATGTTCCACGGCGGCGAAAAAGAAAGCGATTGTAAAACTGAGACTTGGTATGCTATTGAATCTCGGAAGACCAGGTATTCGAACAGCGAAGAGCCCATGCCTTGCCACTGCGCTCCTTGGCCTGCAAATGAAAAAGTCAGTAGGACGATACGCTGCTTTGGGACTCGCGGTGGAACACGAACCGGTAAAGACAAAACCAACCCGGGTAGGTTGAGCACCTGAAGACTTCGCCCCTGGCGCCTTACTATCGCTGAGCGCCTTCGCAGGATCCATAGTGTCGACAACCCGGAAAGTTCGGTGCAGGAATTTTGACCTCCTTTCTGATAGGGTGAATGCGAGATCCAATAATGAGCATTGACCACGTCCAAGAGCTTCCTTGATCGCAGAGATGTTCGCATTGAGAGAATACTCATCGTGAGCCGAAAATGGAAGCAGCACAAGCCGCCGTGGCTGTACCCGACGACCAGCACCTTCAGACATAGATGGGATGAAAGTCTGCATCTTGGCTTCGGCGCTTTTCGTAAGGCGAACTAGTCTATTCCTTGACAATAGATCTGGGAACTCAGACGCAACCATCGGCATGTGTTCAAGAATGCAGTGACCGTTTGCACCTCCATATCCGAACGAGTTCACGCTCGCTCTTCTCGGAAGGTTCTCTGGCCAAGGGGTCATTTGCGTGACCACCCGGACTCTTGCTTCTGAAAAGTTGACTTGTGTTGCTCAGCATACGAAAAGGTCTTCCAAATACGCGCCCGATAGACTCACTGCTGGGGTTGGGGTTTTTGACGCCAATGGTCGCAGGGATCATCCCATTTTCCATTGCTAAGATGGTTTTCATGACTCCTATCACACCGCTCGCCGACTCACCGTGTCCCATGTTCGTCTTTACCTGCGGTACGACCATCAGCATCGAGCATCGAGTCTCAATTCGTAGTGGTAGTCTTACCGATCCAATGAGCAGCGGCGAGTCCTCGCGGTCTGCAGCAAAGACTCTACCAATCGCAGATACTTCCACAGGGTCACCTACCTGGGTTCCCGTGCCGTGACACTCAAAATACGCGGTGTAGCGAGTGGAAAGGCCTGCGCTTCTGTACGCTTGGCGGATGAGCGCTTCCTGACCTTCTACGCTCGGGTGCGAAATGCCCGCAGTTCGACCGTTGCTAAAGCCACATCAGTGGGTATTCAGAAACGACGGATTTGCATGCCACGGACGAGTTTATCGCTGTTCCTCTGACAAGCGCGCGAATAGGATATTGTCCTTCTACGGCATCGGATAGCCTTTTCAAATACAAAGCACCGAAGCCCTCTCCACGGCCGTATCCGTCGGCTGAGCTGTCAAAGGTGTGACAAGTTGAAGTTGGGGACAGAGCGCCGAGTTTGCTGGTCAGCAGCTGCATCTCGGGGCGGGAAATGAGATTGCTGCCCCCCACTATGGCAGCGTCGCAATCTCCATTACGAATAGCATTAACGGCCAAATGGAGCGCGTACATGGACGAGGAGCACGCCGTATCAATTGTCATGCTGCCGTCAATCAGCGAGGTATCAGCGTCACCCAGAACGGCCACACGTACCTCGGGCCCTTGAGATTGAATACGTGATTGAGTCGGTTACTGATGATGCTTGAACTGCCACCGGTGGGAGAATACGGTAGTGCAAAATCAGCATCATACATCTGCATCGTAGCGTGCTCGGTGTTCATGTTGCCGATGAAGACTCCCGTGCGGGAACCGGAAAACCTCTCCCACGGTTCTCCGGCATTCTCAAAGGCCTCGTATGCGACTTCGAGCAGTTTTCGTTGAGTCGGGTCCAGGGTCAGGACCTCTGCAGGTTTCATTCCGAAGAACGTGTGATCAAACAAGGTCGGATCTTCGTCGAGGAGATATGCTCCACGAGTTGCAATACTCCCTGGTCGTTGGTGGTTGGGGTGGTAGAAGCCATCCAGGTTGATTCTATCTGGACCAAATTCGCGGAAACCAGCTCTCTCCTCGCACAGGAAATCCCACAGCTCTGAAGGCGTCGATATGCCGCCCGGTAATCGACATCCTACATGGTCAGCCTCAACAAACATATCCTGACTTCTAGGCATTTACCTAATCCTACAATAGCTATCGGTTCTGGGTGATCTGTGGCCTCCAGATCACGCCTGGCCGACTCCCATGATGAAGTATGGATCCCATTTGACTCAATAAAAGGCATAATGGGATGGTTCAGTACCTGCAAGAACAAAGTAAAGTGTTCCACATTGGTAGACAGGCAGTAGGAGACGCTTTGATATGAAAGGCATATTGCTTTAGAGCTATTCGAGCAACTCATCCACTGTTTATGTACGCCAAGGTCACTGCCACCATCTGCTTGATAGTGGGCATCTGGTCTCGCAGCCTTCGGCCCATGGACCGTTTAGGCAATGGATCCTGGGTTACTATGCATGTCATCAAGGAGGTCGTCTCGGTTGCTTGTGCTGGAACGCTGGAGATAAGCATTTTGGGCCTGTATGTAAGTTAGTGTCGAGGTGTAATATTGTCTTCGGAATGCGAGAAACAGAAACGGGGTGGGGGCCATGTCGCGGGCGTTATCAGAGGGTCGGAAGCGTCACCGGGTCAGAAAGGGGCGGCGCCTCAACGACGGCTTTCATCAAATCAAAGTGATTTAGCTGGGATGAGCGTGATCGTAGAAGCAAGGCATGAATTTAGTGAGGAAAGATTCTGACATCTAGGCTATAAGTGACTGGTTGATATCTGCCTCTCATAGCTACTAAGATACCTAATGTAATTAAAATTACCTTATGTTTTGAATGAAATAAT
Source organism: Pseudophaeomoniella oleicola (assembly GCA_003868215.1). Taxonomy (NCBI): domain Eukaryota; kingdom Fungi; phylum Ascomycota; class Eurotiomycetes; order Phaeomoniellales; family Phaeomoniellaceae; genus Pseudophaeomoniella; species Pseudophaeomoniella oleicola. The sequence continues at coordinate 143,563 of QWDQ01000024.1, read as the reverse complement.
TACAGTAATCCACGGGAGTAACTTACCTACTAGATGATCTGGTGCTCGCTAAAGTTGACCAGGTGGTAATTAAAAGTTTCCAAGGTCGCTTTTTGGTATGAAATACACGTCATGATTACGAGCACCCGGTCAGCTTTCTTATGTACATCAGAACCAATTTGATAGGGGCGATTTTGATGCCCATGCGCAGCTCCACATTATCAGACGTTTACGAACCATCCACTCACATGAACGACGGCTGCTTATTGTAGATGAACGCTCAGGTCCGCCAGGACTAAGGCTGCGGAAAATTCGCAACGACAGGGCATTGCCCTCTGAGGATCAACACTGAACGAGCTCTGTGGAATTCCAAATATGAGGTATATATATTGAGATCATTGGATAAGACAGCATACAGACGGGGGACTTCCACCATTGGGCCATTAGTCTTACGCGCGAAAGGGTACCGATTTCGATGAAAACGTCTCAACCTCGTTCGCCTTCTTCTCCTTTTTACCGGAAGCCACAAGAGAAAGTGGTCATGATTGTAGGCGAAGTTCTCCCCTACTTTCCGAGACCCGTGCAGGGTCTATTCTGCGCTCCGTGATAGAAATCATGCCATCATCAGCCTCTTGAAACGACTTCCTATACCTCATACCGTTGCCCGTATGTGCGCGTTATAAGTTGAGTCTTCAACCCGGCCAGTGGCTTCTTCGTCGCTCTTTTGAGAACTTTCGTATAGTCTTGGCAGTTTATCTTTGCTCGAGTCGCTCTGCCGTTCTAGTTCGTTACAATCGTAAGACTTTTGACTGTTGCGGGACAAAATGCGATTATAAATTGTTGAATCCGTCACGAAGGTGCCCAGTTTGGCCATCGGAGGTGTGAGGAAGGGTGCACAGGCAGAGATCACGCCGAGGTACAGTTCGAGCCAGATGAGAATGCCCGCTTTTTCGCCGTCGTGGATGTAATCGTTAGGATTTTGCTCTTTGATCAACTTGAACCTCCAACCCACGACGAACAGTATTCTACCGATGATCAATATCAACACCATTGCCTCATTATGAAAAGGAGACTTACAGAGTTCCAAGCCCGAACTGGGCGCATACCGCGATCTTCTTCCATATAGGAATTCTCAACGTCAAAACCACCGGTATGGGCAACACCACTATGATAGCATCGGTCAACATATTTATACTTCCCATGACTATGAAGCCATTGAGAAGGCTTATCCCGCAGTGCCCTGGCGTTAAGGGCCAATAGATCTTTGCAACAGGCGTGCACTGCAGACACGTTGCTATCGTGAAAGCAATAGACCACATCGCCACAAGAGCCATAGTTGCCCGTACACACCAGATGAACCACGTGAGGGTCCAGAACAACTCGCAGTACACAAGAAGGACAGAAAGTTTGATGCAAGTGACGCAAGCGATCCAGACAAAGTATTGCGCAAACGTGATTTTGGCGGCGTCACGAAGGTGCGAAGGATCGGTTGTGAGGATGGCCTCCATATGTAAACCAACGCCCCATTTGTACGCTGCACGATTTGGTATACAATGTCAACGAGGTTCACGGCCAGTATATGCAGCGGACTCCTGAATTACATACCTATACCCTTTCTGATGAGGTCGGCTAAAAGTAATGCCTGGGAACTTCGAGTTAGATGAGATACCAATAGAGCGGCCTCTGGTCAAAACGGCTTCGAAATTTCCAGTAAAGCATGATGCTCTTGCGAGTTCTTCCTTGAAATAGAACAGTGTTGTGTACTCACCCACGCTACAATCATCAAGTAGTCTCCAAGAACCAGCTTCCTTTTCCTCAATTTCCTCGACCACAAGCGTAAGACGATGACAATGGCATCAACAAATACCCCTACCGAGGCAGCCGCAACGACTTTCCTCCCAAGGGGATTTGGGGGGAGCGGAGTCATGATGACTGATGTCGAAAGGTTCTCGAATTGAGAACAGTGTACGACAGCTCTGGATGACTTTGGAGCGTCAAGGAGATATAAATATGTTGCTCGTGATGCTAAAATATTTGGCAAACAGCTGTTGCACCTGGGTGTCGATAATGCGAAGGCACAGAGAGAATGAGTGGCAGGATCGATTGTGGGAGTCTGACCATTTGAACTTGCTCCCTGTCGCCACGACATAAGCCTACGTGCATATGTCCCATGTCTAGCGATGCATTTGTGCAACATATATGGATTCCCTGGACGTCTTGCATGGCCCCCAAAGCAACAACGGTGGTGGCACTCTCACATTTCGGTGACCCACGAATGACCAGCGAGGATCGCTCAGGTCAATACAACGTTGTATGCATACAGCAAACCATGCTGGCAAAGCCGATGATCGGCATGGAATCAGCATGGTAATTCACTAGGTACCCCTACTGCTTGGGGCCAGACATCTGCAAGGGTGGGAACCATCGGGTCATCATATTGTCGCAGGGTTCGAGTAGTTGAGAATAAGCGCAGCTTCGGAATCCGATGTATGCGGGGCATTTTATCGTGATCATGCCTAGCCATGACTTCGGATTGCGAAATGGCTGAGACATGCAGACAGAGAGACGATACAGTGCTTGCTACGGAATGGGGGCGGTCTGGAATCAGCCACGATGACTTCTCGAGATTTCTCGTCAGTCCAAAGTTCTGCTGCCCATGGTCAGACCTTTGTTTTAAGAGCATTTGTTTATGGGTCTGTGTCCACCGTCCAACGGACATGTACGAGTATTTCAATGAATTGGAATGGCAATGAGCTGCTATCTCGGCTATGTCCGGGCAACGGCCATATTTGAAAATATGCTGCTGTGAATCCAAAGGCTCTCGAACTCTTTTCGGAGACAGATGCGAGGGATGCTGTGCGCACTCTTGAACCCGAACATCCGGTAACTTACGTCCATACTTCCCTGCACCGCAGGATTCCATTTCGGTAATGCGGGGTGAGACCGTCTCGGGGATGACGAGCCTCTGTGATATAGCATTACCCGACGTTATGGAAGGTCTATCACGGCCATTTGCTTATTCTTTGCTCTAAGAGGATACGTATGTCCGAAGCCTTACCAAAACCAACCGTGTGCTTGAGCTACCTTGACGCCCAATCTAGGAACAGCAGAAGACAGCAGCATCTGGTGAGCTACAATGGAGAGAGGCCTACCTTGAGTCGTGGTCGTGGCTCAAGGGACTGGTAGAAGACAAGCGTGAAGGTGGGAACACATGGAGCGAAAGGAGAACCCCTGCTGCACAATCATACCAGATTTCCACCCTTTGCAGCCTGACCTCGCTCCCTTTCCTAGCTCGGCCACGAGAGAATGTATATCTTCTCTGTGCATCTGCCATATCTCGATGTTTTGGTTGGCCATACGAAGATTTCCGCGATGCTGTTAAGTAGCAAAGGCTGGAAGTTTCGCCTCAGGGGCCTCTTGCTTGAGTAGAGTCAAAGTTTCATTCCAAATCTGCCTCTGGGCTGCTTGACCTTCAGTGGATGTGACGAACGACGATGGACTGTTAATATGGTTAGCTTCCAGCATGATCAAAAGGCTGGATGGAGCAGCACATACGGTGTCTCCTTCTGTTCACTGAAATAAGCTGCATGAGAACCGTCATGGTTCACCAATGCGTCTGTCAAGCAATGTCCGCCTTGAGTGCTGGTCCAGCCCATCAAACGGAGGAAGAATTTGTAGCCCTGCCCGTGGTCATGACGATGGAGGCCGCTGTAGCAGAAGCCTGGGTTAACATTGTTGATGATGACTTGCGTTTTCGGGATGCGGCTGGCCAGTTCTCTCGTCCAAAGCACATTCAACAGCTTGGTGGTGTAGTATCTCTGCATGGCCGTGCCAAATGTAGACTTCTCATCCATGCGTGCGAGTATGTTCGAGGCTTTGCGCTCATGGAAGGGGATCCAGAAATGCCCTTCTGAAGATACAATTGTCATGCGAGAGGGCTGTCCGGTGGCATCGGCCGTCTTCTGAAGAATTGGAAGGAGCAGAAGCGAGACAAGAGAAGTGCCGAGGTGATTGATTTGGACATTCAGTTCATGGCCTGTATGAGAAGTTGTATATTCTAGCATTTTTACGCCAGCATTTAGGAGTACGTAGTCGAGTTGTGTGAGCTGTGCAGCTCTGTTGCCAAAGGCGATGATGCTGTCGTAAGCCTCGTAATCAACCTGCCAGACTTCAATTTCACATTTCGGGTTTTCTTTGGAGATGGTTTCACGGGCGCTGTTGCCTTTTTCGACATCGCGAACAGCAATTATGAGGCGCGATAATTGGTGGGAAGCTAACTCTCGAGCCGCTTCAAAGCCGAGACCACTGTTGGCGCCGGTGACAATCGCAGTTTTGCCCTCAAGTGACGTCTCTGCCGGAAGTGGTTGAGGAGTGAAAGATAGCTGGTGATAGACGAAAGCGAAGAAGTTGCCCATACTGATTTGTGGTGTGATGTCAACGTTGGTCTGACCTGGATCTAGACGATTGGAGGGCGTGGAGGAGTGGAATTATGGTGCCTTTAAATCCGTACCTAAGTACCAGATACCGGTTACCTATCTAGGTAACTGCCCCCAAAGTGATCTACACGGCGGGGAAACGGCAGCTTACTCACAATGCGCTATGTGGGGCCGTAGCTTACTAGATCGAAAGTTCAAAACTGGAGCGTCATTGTTATCACCCGATACAGATACGAGTAACCTTACCGTACACGATAGATGTTTACGCGTTCCTGACGAGTGCACCGTCATCGCCACATGTACCTTAGGTACCTTAGGTATAGGTAGGTAGGTAGGATTTATAAGGTACTATGTACACAGTAGATAGAGAACTACCTCGTATATATATATATATATATTATATGATTGCCTACTGGTGTAATTTGAATCCCCCCGGCACATTTCGTTGAAAGAAACCCAAGGGATCTGTTTCCCTGCGGGTATGATCCAAGGCTCTGACCACATCTCTGCCGTAGCTTGCAAAAGGCCTTTGCGACATGTAAGCGTCATTGACAAATATGAATGGATGACGCAGATTCCGTGACTCTGTCAACGCATCAATCGACGCCAGCGTGTCAAGCAGGATCTCTTGAATTTTCATATCATCCGACGCGAAATTCCACCCCATATTGAGACACAGCCACATCTGCGCGGCATGCTTGAGGTGGGTTGTCATCGGATTGGGGCCTCGTTTCCAGGACTCCGCTACCATGGATGCAGATATCGGTTGCGGCGTGAGAACCATCGAGCCACCGTTGATCGTTGCAAGACGAGCTGTTGCGTTCTGGCAGATGCGGCCGACATCGACATAGGTAGCCTCATCCAGGAGAAATGTCGTCGCGCCGTACGTCCACCTCGGTACCACGAAATCAAGCCCCTGGCTGATGAGGTCGGTAAAGTTATCATGCATGCTGGTCCCATCAAATTTGGAGGGTATATTGTAGAACGCGTCGAAAGCGTTTGGACGCTCAACATCGTCGAGATACACGAGGATCACGTATATTGTGTTGTTATTGATCCCCATGTAGCTCAGGACCGCTGACTTGGTGTCTAGTTGACCGGATCGCTGGTAATCGGCAAATGCACGCATGACTTCGTCACGATGGTCATTGGTATACACTATCGCTCCACCCCATACCTTGCTGGTTGGATAAGTTCGCAGGGTAACATGTGTTACGATACCTATCACGCATACGAATATGAGCCCCTGCTTGTCCCAGTGCTCAGGGGGTTGAAATCGCACTTACCGTAATTGTTGGTGCCGGCCTTGAGGGCAAAAAACAAATTGGGGTTGGATGTTGCATTTACCGTGATCAAGCGACCGTCCGTAGTCGCTACTTCAAAGGAGATGATGTTGTCCGAGATAAAGCCATGCTCGTTCGACGAGTGAGAGAGACCGCCTTGAATCAGAAGTCAACAATCGCAATTCAGACATACACCAGACAAACCAAGGGCTCTCTCACCTCCAAGGATTGTGGCCAGCCCAACATGCGGATCCCTAGCACCGACGACGGTGCGACCGAACGTTTCCAGATACTCGAAGAGAGCTCCCCACCTATTCCCCATTCCGGCCCGTACTGTTGACAATGACGGATTGAACTCGAGGTCGTCAATGGCACTTGTGAGAATGAGGATTCCGCCGTTGATATTGGACCATCCCGGGAGCGGCGAGTGGCCACCACCGCGAATTGCAAAGGTAGCGTTGGCAGAGGTGATTTGTTTGAGAGCTCGAGCAAGAGCATCGGCGGATCGAGGAGAGTAAATACACGAAGGGGACTCCCAGGCCGTTGCTGACCTAGAAGAACGGTCGTTAATTGGAGGATGCTTCTGCGAGGATGGAAAGCTGCTCACCAATAGCCCTGAGCTCCTCCTGTATAAACAGTACCACTTTGGTGTATCACGGTTTGGTTCGGACTTGCTGACGCAAGCATCGCGCAGGCATGGGCATTGCCATCAGCATATACGTGTTGAAATGGAGCCAGGACAAGCGCCAGGAGTAAGTTGAGGGCAATGACTGGCCTCATGATTGTTTATCCGCTCCGGTCGGTTGGGAATCTTTGAACCGGCCAATTGACCCTCCCTTTTCTCTTGTAGATAGCGGCGCCATTCTGAAGTTATATAGTCAGGTATATAAGTTGTATGTGAGCAACCAACAAGGCAAAATCTGGCGACGCTGGTAGTATTTGCATTTGGCCCCCCCTTTGGATCCATGTCTAGGTTACCTTGGATAAGGGGAAGTTTACCATTGGGTTATTGAACTTCGTAGTTATCCATCAATGTTGCTATATTCGGAAAGGAGGCGTTCGGCAGTCAATATTACCGTACGAGTACCTTACATGTAAGCACGGCAGGTAAGGTAAATTCAGGAGAGGTATTACGTTTACCGTACTGTGATCTTCCCGCCCCCACGTCGGACACTTTTGATGAAGCCCGACAGCAGTAGAAGTCTCGATACTAAGAGACTTAGTGCCTACTGGATACTGTTGTCAACCATGTTTCGGACATCTTATAGGATCCGGTACTACGTAGTAAGGGACATGTGAATTGTCCGTACAACTGCATTCGATACTACGTCCCACTTAGCACGTGCATGTGCGTCGTAGTCTCGTGGGGTCTGATACAGAAGAAATCCGCCTTGAAGCTTGGGCATGACAATTTCATCATCGAGGACGCAGGTACAGAAGTACAGAGCATCATGCTGTGGTGGGAGTCTACGTGGGTTACCCGCCATCAGAAAGTGCTTGGTCATTCTCTGCTGCATATTTCGTGAGAGTGCTTCCTGGCAAAGAAATACAACTGACATTCTTGTACTCAATCAATACTGTGAGATCCGAGAGAGCAACTGCACCTACTCGCGGTCGATTCCCATCTGCGTCAACATGACTTCCTTTCCTACAGCCGCAGCAGTAACGGTAGTATCGTATCTGATCTTTTGGATATGTCGGGCATTCTATCGTATCTTCTTGCATCCTCTATCTCGCTATCCAGGCTCAGCTATTGCAGCTACATCTAAACCATGGTATGTCGCTTTGTCTTCTTCGTTCTTCTGGAAGGTCTGACTGTCCATCAAGGTACGAGTGGTATTGGAACTTTCACCATACTGGGCAGCTTTTGTTCGAGATCGAGCGCTTGCATGACAAATTCGGTACGCATCATCTCTCAGAGTCAACTCATTTATTGATCTTTACAGGACCGATCGTTCGCGTCGGACCAAATGAACTCCACATCAATGACCCAGAAGTCTTTGTCGACATGACCCGGGTCGGCTCCCGTTTTACAAAGGATCCTGCCTTCTACGACTACGTCACCTTCCCCGGTACGTCTATCGGCGAAAGTGAGCCCGGAAGGCATCGTATTCGACGATCGGTCTTAACTCCAGCCTTCTCGCCGGCGCGGGTACAAGACCTAGCACCGATGGTTAAAGATAAGGTCGACCTGCTGTTGCAAAGATTCGAAGAGTTTGCCCGAGAAGAGTCGGCGGTGAATGTATGCCGGAGCACGAAAGCTTTCACCATGGACATCATATCGAAGATCGTATTTGGTAAAGAGCTCGGTGTCATTGAAGATCCCACCTTTCAAAACCAGTTCATCGAATTCCTTCACGCCACGTTTGAGATGGGCTGGGTTGCACCTGCATTCCCTAATCTCGTCAAGATCTCTTTGAGCTTGCCAGATTGGATATCGGAAAGGATTTTCCCCATCCCACTGCAGGATTTCAAAAAAGTATACTCATCAGTCGCTGGATGGTGCGACTCTGCTGATTCGTATTTAGAAGTGCCTCCTTCTCATCGACGATTACTTGCGTGAGCGCAACGCTCCGAGAGTGGGAGATGCGGAGGTGTCATTGCAGAGAAAAGAGTTTGACCGGTCGATTGTCATTGATATGCTCCTGGATCCTACCTTGACCAAAGATCACAGTGTCCTGAATGACAATCAACTTGCCGAGGAGGTCATTATGCTACTATCCGCAGGAAACGACACAGCTTCCGATGCTATGATCGTTGGGATCTATCAGATTCTCAGGAATCCGGAGGTGTATCAAAAACTAAACAGCGAGCTGGCGATGTCCTTCCCGAACGTGCAAGCGGAGATCAATTACGATAATACCAAGAAGCTCCCATATCTGGTAGGTCAATTAAAAGGCCTTCGAGAGATCAGGATCGACTGACCAGATCTAGACAGCCGTGATCAAAGAGCTGCTTCGCTGTAGCTACCCCCTTCCCGGCCGCCTGCCCAGAGTCGTACCTCCAGAAGGGTATTCTCTTCACGGGCATGTGGTTCCTGGTGGTGTAAGAATTCGTACCACTATTTCCCATGAGGTTTGAGCTGACAACTTCCAAGACCATTCTCAACACCTCGGCGTATCTTCTTAACCGTCATCGCGACGTCTGGATCGACCCCGACAAATTCAGTCCGGAACGATGGCTTAGCCACGACTCCGCGAACCTAGAGAAATATATGGCCAGTTTCTCCCGAGGTTCGAGGCAATGCTTAGGAAGAGAGTAAGTATTATATTCCGCTCACTTGTTTGACCTGTTTGGACTGATCATCAATATTATTTCAGTCTAGCTTTCTGCGAGTTATATACGTTCCTCGGCAATCTCTTCCGCAGGTTTGAGCTGGAAATCTACGATACCACTGACGAAGACATGAAATGGATCGATCTGTTGCTCATCTAGTAAGGATTCTCCTTGTTGGCACCCGACAAGGACTTCACTGACCAAATCCGCAAGTTTCACGGGCAAGGATTTTCACGTCAAGCTGAGGAAGCGAACGAGTTGAGTCTTGATGCACGTGTCGGCATGGCTTTTAGTGATAAATGAGGTCATCGTCGCCGTCAGTCGCACAGACCAAAGATACTAGGCATGCAGACTACAGAGGCGAAGCCAGCAGCAGTCTAAGATGTTTTACGGAGCTTTATCGTGGCCAGACGGAAGGAAAATGGGAGCTTTTTATGTTGTGCCACAGATTACTTTATTCCGGCCAGATAATATCATCCATTTCTCCTGTGTCGTTGAAAGACTTAGGTACGTATTAGTATCGGAAAAGCAACCGAAGTCGGGGCCCAACGGCCATGATGGTTTTAAAGCTAAGTTATTGAGGTACAGACTTCTATCTACAGTCCCGTGGGTACATAGTACATATTTACAGCTTTCATTCCACCGTGCCTTAACTCTTGGAGATTCGAGAGGCTCGAGGTTGCCTGCATAACGTGATCTTGCACTGTAGACGCTATTTCGGTACGGCCTGAAGAGAAGAGCTTTTATTTCCTTGGGGCAACGTTGTCCGAATTCAATGCTCGTTATTCGTTCAGTCAGTAACTACCTAGGTAGTATATTCTAGTGACTACTGCTAATTACTTGGTAGATGCTTCAGTACCACCTCTCTTTCGGACCAGTACAGGAACATCAATTCGAAACATCTCGGTCACACCCGTCGAGATCGGTTTGATCGGTTCCGTACCCGGTGCAGTTGCGATATCGTACTCGTGCAGCAGCGTCGCCAAAAAGATCTTCATCATCATCGACGCAAAGGCTCGGCCGGGGCATGAGTGTCTGCCGCTGCCGAAGCGCATTGCGTTCTTGATGTGCGTCGAGGCGTAGGTGAGGCCTTGTTTGTCGTTGTTGCTGCTACTGGAGCGGAGCTCTTGGAAACGAAATGGGCGGAATTCTTCTGGGTGGTCCCAGAGTTCGGGGTCGGTTTCTTGGCCCTGCAGGTCGAGTACGATTGTGGCGCCGTGGTGGACGTGGAGGCCGTTCGAGAACGTATGGCCTTTTTTGCTGGTTATGTTTCGGTCGCAGATGACTGCCAGACAATGCACAGGATCAGCAATTTTGAAAGGGAAGAGGAAATTTCACACGCATTCAGTTAATTAGCCTGAGGGGAGATCGTAAAGTACTCACGTCTGAGAAGTGCGGCATGGCGCGCCGCTTCAGTGATGAAACTGTCCAGTTTTTCGAGTCGGTTGACGGCTGCAAGGTCTAGGATGCCATTGCACTTGTTCCACACCGGATCGATCTCATCGCGCAGAGGCTGGATATATTGGCCAAACCATGCGAGATAGTAAATGACATTTAGAAGCGCGAACGAGGTTGTATGAATCGATGGAGTCACAGCGAGATAGGCGATCTCCCCAAGTCTTTCGAGGGACCTTGGACTGCCCTCTGCTTCGTTCGTGTTGTACAACCACTGTATGAAGTCATTGTGCTTCTCGTCCTCGCCATGATGATCCAGAACCTGTTCTCTTGCCCGAAGCTCTCGAGCAACCAATGCCTTGCCACGCGCGATATACTTTCTAGCAACCTGGACGGGAGGAATGAAGCCAAGCTCTGCAGCGAAAGCCTTCGCGTACCAGGGTTTTCTTCTCAGTGCACCCCCGGCCTGAGGGATCTGTCTTACAAAATCTAACAAGGAGTCCCTGATCCTTTGGTCGTTCCCAAGTTCACGGCCAAAGATTGTTGTCGATATACAGGTCTTGAGGCCCTCGAGTATGGCATGATAGGCGTTGAAATCTTGCCAGTCTGGGAATATCGTCAGCGAAAGATCAGAAGATGACCAGACAATACTCAGACAATCAACCTGAGGTACGGTTCTGAGAATGGCCGCCTGAATTTCCTCCGAAGGTGAAGCATCAAGGGAACCTGTCAAATCCACATGAGCAATTCCTCTCGCTTGGGATGTCTTCCCATCTCTTACTTAGCCCAGAAAGCAGGTGACTGTTGGTGACATGTGCCACAAGGGACATATCTTGCCCTATATTCAGGAAATCATAGCCTCCAAAGATGCGCTAGATGGGTCAGTCATTTCTATCCCTGGCTCAATGATCGAAGACACCTACCATCCCCACTGCATAATTGCTAGCAACAGAATCAGGCATCAGACGTATCTCATCGTAAAGAGATGTGGGCAGAACGATCTTGTAGCCTTCGGGACTCCAAAGCATATAACCTGTCTCTTTGTACTGCCAGCAGGACCTCCCAGTCAGCTTGCACTTTCCTCTGATATCACACACGGGGTGGCATGTTGACCAACCTTCTCACGGCCGATACGCAAATACTTCTCAAGATGGGACAGATATTCTCGTTTCGCCTTTTCAAACTGCCAACCATCCAAGTTGACGACGGGAAGATTGCATGGCGGATTCAATTTCCCCCAGAACTCGAGCAGCTGAGTGACGAGAGCGTTGAGTAGCCACAACGCGAATGACAGAGCGCACCCTGCCAGCAGACATTGAAGAAGAGTCTTGGTGAGAACAGACATGCTTGTAGCTCAGAAGAGACAGACTCGATACGAAACTGGGAAGACTCCAAGACAACGCCAACGGTTGTACATATCCTACCTAGGCAGCCAATATTCTTGAAAGTGTGCTCTTCTGTATGTCCTACGTCAGGTGGTTGTAGATATCGTCCTCACATACCGTAACATTTCCGTAAAATTACCCGCACGGTTTCCCACTTAGTTCCCGAAAACAAGTAGATTACATTGATACAACTACCAACGGCTAAACCTAGGTACCCGTAGTTTGGCGATCGTCTCGTCGGCAACGGACAACTTTATGCCTTTCGGCTAAGGACTAGTTCAAATGTTACCTCAATCGAAAGCGTCCCGGTACCTATCAATCATGGTAACGGAACGAAACCGGAATTAATCAGGATATGGTCTCTCGCATAAAAGGGTCTCCATACCCGCAAATAGGCCCCTACATACTAAGTTATCTACTATCCTGGCTTACCCTAATGATCGCTGGTCGTTTTTGGCCCCCTCCAGCTTTTGGCCCCTTCCGAGAACTAAACCCGAAAGCAAGACAAGGCAAGAAGGTCCGGAGGAGGGAGACTTGGAACGGAAATTAAAGAGACAGGATGCATACCCACACGGCATTGTTCAGTCTAAAGAGAGATGTGAGATAGAATATAGACGGGGGCCAAAGGGAAGGATGGTTGGGAGGGACGGCGGCGCAAGGATGTGCTCAAAGGGGCTTAGGAACCAGTCCCCTCGATTGAATGAATGGAAAGAAGAAGTGGAAAGTGACGAGAGGTGGAAAAGTTCAGAGGACTGGCTAATACGGTGTCGTCGTCCTTCTTGATATCCTGGGATGGAAGCAGTGCGGAGCTATACATATACTTCTCTACATGTACATATACGTGTCACAGCATCAGACCATCAGATACTATTCAGTTCGTTTGATTGCCTCAAGGGCCTCTTCTGCCTTTTAAACCTAAGTGGTTTTTTGGTAACCCATGCTATTCCTTCAAAATCCAAATCAAATCCATTTCCATTTCGCTCCAACGCCATGCTGGTGCGAGTGCTGATGCTGACGCTAACGATGACAATGATAACGAGGACAATAACAATAACGAAAGTGTCGAGAAGAGGTGATAAGAGAGAGCCATAGGTCTAGGATGCATGATGCTGGAAATCAGGCTAGCGATGACGACAGACAATAATGATATGCAAAAGGTTCACGATTGACGGACACCACCCTCTTTTTGGTTTCCAATCCGTTCTGAAAGCGTGGTGGGAAGTTAAGTCGTAAACATTGTGGAAACATGTCCGTCGCCATCGTCGTTAGCATCAAGCTTGGATGTGATATGTTCTCATGTGGTCAAGCCTGGAAACACCTTCCCGACAGCGCGTCTCCAAAATGGCAATCGGCGCTGTTCCTGCTCGATATCCTGGTCCACAGCAGCAGCAGCTTCATTCAAGTTCGCGATGGCCCGTTGCCGGGCCAGATCTCGTCGACGTCCTGGATCATGTTCGGATTGAATCGCTATGATAGAGGCCCTATTGGTCGAGGTTTGAGTGGGCATAGCACTTTCTGATGAGGATAATGTGGCTGGCGTGTGGCCACTGGCTGCGGGGTCTGAGTTTCCACCATTGTTTGAACTTTGGGGTAACGGGGTCATTTCGATAGGTGTTATAATCACCCCGACTGGTCCGGTCGGCGCGGCTTCGTGAGGATGATTGATGCCAAGATTAAGCCGAGTTCTCATGTCTGCAATGCGATCACTGAGCCCGACTCGAGCAATAGTAGCCGCTGTTTGGCTTCGAGGCAGCGAAGATACGCGCCGGCCACTAAGTTGGCCTCTTCGTTGCTGAATCCGACGAATTAGTTGTTCTCGGCGAACCATGGCGTTGGTGATATTCTCCGGGCAAAACCCATTTGGGAGAACCGATCTCTTACAAACTGGGCAAACACTGCTGTGTTCGAGTAGAAAAGGGTCTACGCATTCCGGATGGAAAATATGGTGGCAAGGTAGTTCGCGTACAGTAGTGACATTGGGTTCGAATTCATCCAGACAGATTGTGCAGCTTGTCTGCGAGAAATAGTATCCTGAGGGAGGTGATGCGGCTGATAGTGGAATGTTGGGGCCAATGTGCGAAGACCCAGCGTCCTGGTTTGTCGGTGCTTCCGATACAGGCACAGAATCATCTGGATGGGTCATTCCAGCTTCCTTCGACGTTACCGCGGTTTCGTTGCTGGACGCTTGCTCGCTTCTATAGGTATACAACGGCAATTTGTCCAGTTCCGTTCGTGGTACGTTTATCGTCTTCATCCCAAGTGCTTCCAGGTCAACTTCTCCATTTACCACACGTCTTCTTAACGCATTGCGTCTCCGTCGTTGGATGTAACCCAGGAACACTGAAGACGCTGTAACAACAGCAAGGAGGACAGCTAGAACGATGATTAGAAATACCCACAGACTGGGTAACGATGGCCCCCTGTCTGATAACCCATCATCAGTTGACTGTGGTAATGCTAACGGAGGTCCACTCACCAATTATGACGTCTCCATATAGCCGGGCCATACCACCCGGTCCATAATCGCTGCCCAAAGCAGCTGGATCTGGAGTGGTTGAGACATTGCCGGAGTACATGCTCAAAGAATACATCAGCTGTCTTCCCATGGGACCCGGCAGTGCGTATGCTGGAATTCCTAGTCGTGACTTCCAACGCCCACCGTCATTGAGATTCCACATTACATTGCTGACAGGAGGTGGAGTAGCTGTCGAGGTGTCATTGACTTGGTAAAATAGCACTCCGCTGACGAAGTCTAGATCATCCATGAGCGACGCTAGATATGACTTTGTGCACTCGATGCTGAACCATGGTGCCAGCGCCAGTGCCGTATAACTGGTTGTCGGTATGTTCCCCCGGCGAGTAGCATTATGCGGGACATATTGCGCGGATTGGTTGAAACAGATGTCGGTGGGTGATAATGATGGAACATAGAGTAGACCCCGAACTTGATCTGAATTTTCATTGCCTAGGTTATTGGAGAGGGTCTGGATGGAAGGGAAGTTGTTGAGATGGTAGGATGATGACGCCTTTATATCCGTTAGTGTTTGCTACGGCATCGACGCAGACTGCTCACATTTGCCTGAATTGGTTGAAGACTGGGATATTGCACCGCTTGGTTGGGATCTGGAAACACGAAGGTTGCGACATCGAAAGCGCGCGCAGCTGCGTGTCGTCAGTATTTGAGACCAGCGAGCTAACATTTGGTTCGCTGATAGATAATACTCACTCATCTTGCAATTAAGTGAGCGATTCCTGTCGCAATGGTGCAGTGTCGCTCAATTACCCTCGGCAGGTGGGCAGTATCGGCTCACAAACCTGGTGCGGTGGGCACACCTTGCTCACGATAACGACGGCAATGAGGTCAACAACCACAGCAACAGATAAGAGGGGTGTTGTTCGAGAGTAGCGGCAATGAGGGAGAACACATTATCAAACAGGCAATTATCAAAATCACGAAATCGAACGATGGGAACAGGAAATGGATGAGTGAGTGCTTTCGGGGCGAAACAGGATCGACGAGGGGGTGGTTGTATCACTACTCCGTATTCTCTTACATTTAGCGATTGACCGGATGTGAAAGAAAGAGGCGCATCCCTAACTCCGCATTTGCTCTCATTCATTGTCTGGTCTTTCCCTACTCCGTTACTTCCAGGCGCAGTCTCAGGTATCTTATCTTAGGTTGGTATTACTGGTGGCGGGTAGAGGGTCGCTAACAGTCGCCTATCAATTAATTAAATAAATTAGTAATCAATAATAATTAATCATTTGGCTGGTCATTATTTCGATATCGCATCAATAAGTACTAACTGACGTAGATTATCTACATGAATTATCACGGTTGAAAAAGAGACCACCGACTTGCCTATAAACATCTACTGCAGACTGCTTACAGTACCAGTCAAAAGATACCTATGGTTGTACTTGCTACCATCTTGATACCAACTGCATCTACCGCAGCAAGCATTTCATCTTTTTCGCTCCGGAACTGATCAATCCCGCTCGAGTAGGTGTACTTTGTAACTTATGCACTGCGCCATCTTGCCTACGACCTAGAAGAAGAGTCTCCCCTCCACCCTCCTTTCTTCTTGACAAGTTAGTTGCAGCTGATCTCACGGACAACTCCATCCTCCTATCGCGTGTGTTATCAAGACTCTCTCACTTCTATCCATCACCACCAATTCGCTGATCTGTCAGATCATCCGCCAGCCCCATTTCAGTCGATCTGGGCCGTCGATCCGCTCTGGCAGATGCCGCATCAGCCGGCCCACTACCTGACTCTCGACCTACTACTCCATACAGCTGTGGTGATTGAGGCATGAAAGCTGAAAATGTAGAACAATGACTTGGAGAAACTGCTTCATACGCAGGATTATGCTGTCACTTTTGAAATTCTAAATATGACCCTTGGATATATGCTGAACCCACGTGTGTAACCTTGAACGCCAAGCGTGGTCTTGAGAGACTCCTGAGCAAATAACAACAAAGAACTCCATTACGCCAGACATATAACGATGCACGCCTGTCGTGACCTGTACGGCCACATGCAAAGGCGTTCTGAAGTGAAGTCCCCAGAAAGATTGTCCCATCTGTCCACCGTATGTTTGCGAAACGCCAAAAATCCATGGCCATGCCGAGATAGGAGACTTTCAAGCTGCGCCTGCAGCAGGATTGTTGGATGAAGCACCTGCCGTGAAGTTCATTGCCATTGCTGCTGGTCGGCTCAACGCCTCCTCATCAACGAGAGCAGGCCGCCCACTAGATGCAACTGCAGCCGCCAAATTACCATTGTCGAATGCAGTCCTGTTCGCTGAGACATTGCCGATTCTGGATGAGCCCGTCTGTGCCGCCAGCCGCTCTCTCACCTGCGCCCTGATGTTTTCAGGAAGCGCTGCATGTCGTTCCATTGCTTCCTTCAGCCATTGCTCCCATTGCTCATCAAAGACGGCGCTATTATCGCCTCGCAATCGGGCTTCGGCGGCAGCTAATAACCGCCTATTTAGCTCGAGACCGTAACTATCGATCCTGGATGAATCACTCTCGTCTTCCATATCACTATCTTCTTCCGCCGACTCGTCATCCGCGCTATACATATTACCATGCCTCATCACCTCATCCACAATCTTCAGGTGAGGCGTAGGCTGTTGCACAGGATGGAAGATTGCTCTCGGTGAATGCGGGGGAGTTGCCAGCGCAACACCATCTGCGGTCGTGTCTCTAATTCGTTGCCCTGCATCTCTTTCATATTTGTCTTTCGCCGATTTTGTTCCTTCCCATTGACAGATTGAAAGTATCTCCGAGTCCGTAAGGCCCAAGTCGTCGAATGCTCGAAACAAGCGCCTATGCCATGCGAATCGACTCAGGCGACGCCGGTGAGGACCATATGTGTAATCTAGCCCTGGATATTGGGCTTCGATACAGTCTAGAGCACCGTAAAACGTAGCGGTTTCTATACGAACTTCAGGTACGAGGTTGCGAGTGACATGGGCGGAAAAGGAGGAAGGGTCGCTTGGACGGGGTCGAGGAAACAGATGCTTATAGACGACTTGGGCGATGTTTGGTTGATGCATATCTCTAGCAGAGGGGGTGATGATGCCGTGTGCCTATAGAACTGCAGTGGAATGGCTTGCTTCTTGTATGTAGAAGGACAGATGATGGTTTTCTTGTTCAGAGTCGGTCGCGTTTTGAAGGCCTAGCTCAGATGCGCCATCTCTCGATAACTCAATTGAATGAAACGAGCGTGAAGGAGATCGTTGACAACAAGCAGCAGTGATTTGGCGGAATTCTTGATTCAAGGATTTGGAGTGTGACTGGTCATGTGAAAGAATAGTTCGCACATCTGGTTCACAGGGATTGGCGAGTCAGTTGATCTTTGGATTTCTTATTTGGGCTTCTATGTCAGCTACTGTGAGAAACAAGATGTTTGGTATGCCACATTGGACCCGTACAGACGATTGTCGACGGAAGATGCAAACGAAGGAAAAGGAAAAGAACGGAAGGAAGGATGTGGCAGCAATGTCGAATTTGAGGTTTCGAGACCGAGACCGAGACCGCTGCAATTGGGGGAGGTTTGAAGGGGAGTGGGATCTGATTGACAGAACAGAATGATTTGCTTTGTGTTTAAGTCAAGGAGAAAAGTGCTTGGTTGATTCGGTTGATGGGCGAGGCGAGATCTGAAAAGAGATTACGACGTAAGGAACCTTGACACGGCCCCCAGTATATTAGGTTGTATGCTACCGTCCGTTCCTCGAGCAGTTAATAGTTGTACGTAGTAGGGCTTCCAGGGTTCTTCGGAGACGAGACATTTAACGATAGGAACTGACATTAGGTATCAAAAGGTGACCCCTAATGCACCCATTATTGGCTCTCACTCTTTACTTCCAGGTAATATTTGTACTACGCCGGTCGACATTTCCATACCTTACGATATACTGTATCACGGTAGAAATTTGATTTAGGCATTCATCTAACATTGGGTGAGCTACAATCTCGTCCCTGATCGCCTCAACAGTATAATAGGGAACCGAGTGAAGGTGGCGTTCACAAAAAGGATAGAAATCAACCGGGAGCAGTCAGAGCATTCGATAATCTGATCAAGATTCTGTCACTTCTGCCGGTGTCTGTTCAGGCTCTTGTTGTCTACAAATACTCACGTGCATCATACAAAGACAAGCCAACTGAGAGTAACCTACTTCCATTCACACGGATACAATGCCCTTCACCGGCAGTCGGAGCTTTGATGACTATATAGCATACTGGCTTTGGCTGTATAGGATGGTTATAGGATCATCTGGCTGAAAATACCACCAAGCCCGCCGCCATGTCTACTTTCAATGGCATAGTCACCGAATTCCCAAGGATTCGTATAGATTTCTTTCGTCTCAACCCCAGTTATCCGCCACCCGTCGCCTGCTTCCTCAGCCATGTTCACAGCGACCATCTGCAGGGGTTGGAGAGTCTCAAATCTCCTTTTGTGTACTGTTCTCATGCAACGCGAAGGTTACTATTGACCATGGAAAAATATCCCCATCGAATGAACTTCAGCAAGGGCATCTTGGAGTCTCGAGTGCAAACGTACAAGCACTTGAAGACAGTACTAAGACCGATCCCTATTGAGACCCCAACGGAGATTGAGCTGAGTCCGGTAGAGAAGATACGGGTCACACTGTTCGATGCCAACCATTGTCCGGGGGCTGTCATGTTTCTCATTGAAGGCAACAATAAGGCAATTCTATATACGGGCGATATACGCGCAGAGCCATGGTGGGTCAATTCGTTGCTCAGGAATCCTGTCCTCGTCCCCTATACTCTTGGTCATGCGAGACTCGACAAAGTGTACCTTGACACCACCTTCGCCACCAAGGAAGACATATATAAAGAATTTCCTACCAAGGCCAGCGGCCTTTCAGAGCTGATAGAGAAGGTCTCCAAATATCCTCCAGACACTGTTTACTATTTTCGAGCATGGACGCTCGGATACGAGGACGTATGGCTTACTTTGTCCTCTTTGATGCGTAGTCAGGTAAGATCTACGTGATGTCGATACCCTTCACTATTAACGCGAGCAGGTACACATAGATGAATATCAGTGGTGTCTGTATCAATCACTGGCAGGTGCCCATCCAATATCGGATGCATTGACCGGCTTCCAGTTTGGCAACAGAATACATGACGGCTGTTTAAGCCCACATAGTGATCTGCGAATCCATAGCTGCGAGCCTGGCACTAGATGCCACGCTGAACTTTCCAAGAAGAATGTGGTTTGGATAACGCCTATAATCAGCCGTACGGATGATGGTCAGGAGGTTTTAGAGCTCGGCGCCGGAGGCGGAGGTGGTGATCTTTATCAAGTACCATTGCTTGATATTACCGAAGCTACAAGCCTGCAGAAATTGGAACAGCTCTTCATTGAAAAGATCGAGGACCAAGGAACTCTGTCAACAGTTCTAGGCCGATTATACGCGGCTCGGGATGCCTGTCAATTCAAGATTTCTCTAGAAGGGATATACAAAGACGTCTACGCCGATATAACAATTGACGAGCTCGTGGACTCATTGTCGAAGGATACGAGACACCAGCAGAAAGACAACGCATTCAGCAAAGCATTTTTTAATGACCCACCGGATACCATAGTAAGTCAATACACATCCTCAGTTGAATGCATGCTAAAATTTGATAGCACTTTCCATTCTCCCGTCATTCATCGTACTCTGAGCTGTGCCACCTTCTATCGGCGTTCCAGCCGAAGGACGTTTATCCATGCACTGTGGATAAGGATACATGGTCGGAAGAAGTCTCCATGAGGTATCTCTTTGGACACTGCTGTTCCGAAAATACATTTTCACATGACGAAAAAATGCATGCGCTGCTGCACGAGAGGGCCGAGTCAACGACGCAGAGGAAAAGAAAGAGGGAAGCCGGCAGCCAACCTGATTCTCAGCTTTCTGGACCAGAGGATTCCTCTCAGACGCGCAGCTTCGAGACAGCCAGGGAGGCGAGTGATCTCCAAACTGTAGATACCGCGAATCGAGTATCAAACCATGATCATGATCCCTGTCCAAGTGTCGTTATAGACGCAATGCATCCCGGAGCAACTGTGGCAAACGTGCCATTGACCGCTGATAATACCTTGCTTCAGCATGTGAACTCCGACAAGCACACCCTTACATCAAAGCAAAAGGCGGTCAAGAAGCTACAGAAATCCAGGGCAGAAGAAATGGGCATGCTTTGGCTGGACAGCTCGTTACCGTCCTCCAACCAGGTAGACGGTCGTGAAGATCTCCGCTCCCCAGCTTCTTCATTGCCTATGGTGGTTAACAGGAAATCCCATGCTGATTCGCAGGCCGCTGCAACGATATCATTGACATCCCTCCTTGACTCTCAAAACCTGCTACTTCCCTCAAGCCCGGAGAGTCGTAGTCAACGCCTCCAACAAGAAGGCGAAGAATTGTCAAAACCGCGATTCACCACCCAGGACTTTTACCAACAATCACATTCGTCCTCCTCTTCAGACGAAAGAGCACTCCCACCAGATGCCACTGCCATACCCGTCAACTCCGCAATCAAAGCCAGAATACGCAGAAGAGTAGCAGCATACAATGCCGCGAGGTTAGCCCTGGCGGATGCTGAAGACAGGGGGGGTTGGAGAGATTTCAGTCCCATGTCGACAGGGAATTGCCATACTGAAGAGGAAGTTGAATTGTGAGCTCGAGAAAATAACATTGGCGCTTGTTATGATGTTTTATTGATACATGCATGCTCGAGTGATTACGAGGGAAGAAAAGGACGATCTCTTCAAAAGGCATCATCTGGTCCTTTTTGGTACACAAAGTTATTTCGACATTCTCAAGAAAAGAAACAATAACACGCTTAACATGAGTATCCGACAATAACAACCCACACTCTCAGCAACATCCTTTCACACAGAAGCCCCCCTATCCCTCCTTATCGCTCTCCTTGTCCTTCACCTCCTCTCCCCACCCCACCGCTCCCCTCGTAACATGCCTCAAATTCCCAAACGTCAACACATCCGCGATCCGCTCTTTACCCGTCATCAGCATGACCAAGCGATCCAGACCGCAGCCCCAGCCGCCCGTCGGCGGGAGACCCCATTCGAGGGCTTCGAGGTAGGAAAAGTCCGGTTCCATGTTTTCCTCTTCTTGAGGAGAAGATGATGAAGAGGAGGACGAAGGGGAGGGGACAGCTCTGTGAGCGAAGAGCTTCTGCATCTCGAATTTCTTACGTTGCGAGATCGGCGAGTTCTCCTCTTCGTACATGTTTGCGATTTCGTGGCGGTGGACGAACAGTTCGGCCCGGGCGGCGACCTTTTGGCCGGTAGTCGAATGCATGTAGGATTTCGAGAGCGGAGACATGCATTCCGGATGATTGATGATGAAGGTCGGGCGGTCGCAGCGCGGTTCGAGGTAGATGGCCGACAGCTTGTCGAGGAGGCGAGGTAGCGTCGGTGTCGAAGAGGGCAAAGGGAGGGACTTTTGGCGGAAGATTTGGAGCAGCGTCGATTCGGCCGCGGTGTGGTCGGAGAGGTTCGGGAGCCGGAGTCCGAGGGCGTTTTCGAGGGAGGGGATGAAGTCGAGGCGAGGGAAGTCGGATTCGAAGAGCCCCGAGGATGGGATGGGGAGGGTGCTTGAGGTGTGCCGTTTTCGAACGACACCGTGGACGTATCTTATTAAATCCTGCGTCATGTCCATGAGTTCAGGAAGCGTTGTGTGGGTTTTGTAGAACTCGCAGCTCGTGAATTCAGGATTATGGGTTTTATCGAGACCTATCGGACCATGTCAATATAGTGATCTACCCCAGGCAAGCAAGACACAGAAAGACTAAAAGCAATGCGATAATCAACATGAACAACCTCGAGACCGAGAAATAAAAAGAAATGAAATAACATGCAAATAAATATATGCGAAAAGAGAGCAAAAAAGAAAACAACATACAACAGACGGGATTCGCTGGTGGTCACCCACCCAACTACTAACCGCCCGACCTGTGGCTTAAGTACGGCTGAGCGGACGGGAAGCCCTGTATTCCACAGTCTATGGTCGTATGTATCAGAAACAAATTGATGTCCGCATATAAAGGACAAATTTTTGATGCTCGTGCTTTTTACGACAAGGAAAGGTGCTAGAAATAATGGTGTTAAAAACACATACCTTCATTACGAAACGACGGTCCGATTTCGAAGACTCGATCGATCCCACCCAGAATCAGACGCTTGAGCCATAATTCTGGTGCGATCCTGAGCGCAAGTCTTCGGTCTGGAAACTCTGTCGCCGCCGTTTCGAACGGACGTGCTGTCGCACCGCTCGCTACCGCTCCGAGGATGGGCGTATCGGCTTCGTGGAAGTGCTGGTCGAGAAGGAAGGAGCGGACGCCGTTGATGACGGTCGATCTGCACAGGATCGTGTCCATGACGTTTCTCACCGTCAGCAGTTGCACGTGGCGGTCGGCGTCGAGTAAAGCTTGCTGGTCCTTCTCGGGACGGTCGAACTCGTCGATGGGGAACGGCTGGAGGCATGGTGACAGGAGCTTCGGCATGGCGGTGGCTCGAACGGAGAGCTCGCCTCTTGCGGTTCTGTATGGATATCCTCTTATGCCTGTCTGCATCAGTACCTATACAAAGCTGGAGTCACCATCGTTGGGAACATACTGATGACGTCGCCTCTGCTGAGGTCGTTACATCGTGCCTTGAACAATGACTTTTCCACTGGGTTTGAAAGCTTCGAATAGTCGCATACAATTTGCAGGTTTCGAGGACCCTCAACGATATCAAGGAAGAATAATTTGCCTGAAGCGGATCTTATAGAACTGATTCTTCCTATGTACACACTTAATACTGGAAATATGCCGATGGCATCGAGTATGCATACCACGAACTACATGATATTGGTCGCTCAATGCTTCATTTTCCTTCAAATGACCAAATGTGCTGCGATACTCCTGCACTGTCATCGCAGCCTCCTCATACTCTGCACGCGGATACAGCTCTTCTACTCCATGGCGCAAGAAACGATCAATTCTTTCATCCGCAGAAACCAATCTACCTAATATTTGGGCTTCAGCAACGCTAGAAGATCTTCGAAATGGCCCAGTCCGCTTGCAGAGTTGAAGGGCTGCTGCTGATGGAGGGTGCGAAGTCACTTGTCCGACAATACTGCTTACAGTTAGCAGAAAACTCGCTCCACGGCTCAAGCGAATAGGTGAACAGTAATGGGTATAAGTATATCAGATGGCTGTTCTTAGTATAATGTTTGCTGTGATCATTTGCGCAAGCGCCTCACTCGCAGCGGTTCTTAAAAGAAGTTCATCATATAAAACAAGATTGTGACGGAAAAAAATTGCAAAGCTTACCTCGCAGCATATGGTAGAAAGCGAGCGCGCCATACTCGCCAGGGAGAGATGGACTGCATCTGCATCAATTGACCACGTCAATCAAGTACTCGTTGTCGAAGCAAAGGAAAGTAGAGGGAAAGGAAGTTGGAGCTTTTTATGGTGCGGAGCTTCGTTCATGGTGGTCCAAGCTTCCCCGAATTTTTGGCCGCGGACAATCCATCTTCTGATGCTGCTGCTATGTCTCACTGACCGCATTGAAAGTAAAATCCCATATTACACAAGATTTTAGGACCTCATACGTGCTCTACTATATCTCCCATCAGCCAAAATAGTCTATTCGATCAGCCTCTGTCATTATGTCGTTCCTCTTCGGCGCCGGACGCCCCCAACCCTCCTCGGCAGAGAAGCTTGCTGCAGCAGAAACAGAAGTAGAACTTGTGACAGACATGTTCAACAGGTCAGTCTTGCATCTTTACACTTGTAGGACAATGCTAGGTGCCTTGTTGTATTGGTAGCTGGCATCATATCGCGGCGTTTACCAACATTTCCCCAAAGCCTCCCAAATTTCATGCTAACATTATCATCGAATCAGATTATCACAATCATGTGTCAAGAAGTGTGTCCCAGCCGACTACAGAGAGTCCGAACTCAACAAAGGCGAATCGGTGTGCCTGGACAGATGTGTCGCCAAGTTCTTTGAAGTAAATCTCAAGGTCAGCGAAAAGATGCAGGGCGAGGCGGCACAAAGAGGTGGAGGCATGGGGTTCGGAGGCATGTGAAGCAGGCCTATGCCAGAATTTGGATGAATTGTCGACTGTAAGATATGGTTTGAGCTGTAATTTCATTTGAAGCGGCTGTTAGTGCTCTTGGGGGATGTATTTTCTTGGGCTGAGAACCGCTGCAGTGGAAGCCATGTCCAGGCAAACAGTATACGAACCATCGAAATGATTTCCTGCGATTTGTTAGGCCAGTGCAGTACTGGGCACGCGCATTGTACATATCAGGGGTATTGGAATATATCATGAGTCACTGCGCACGTATGACATGATAGAGCAATCAAAAGTAATAGCATACTTGTCTGGGTATCTCATCTCATATTGGCATCCAAACGCCTTGCGCTAAAATGCAATGAAAATGCGTAATTTGCTTCACTTCTCTTCTCCGGGTGTACCTCTAAGCCATGAAAACCACGAAGGGCGTGGAGGCTCTCGGCTGACAAGGTTACTGATCCTCTTTTCGATGTCAACGATGCTCTTCTCGAAATCGGCAACGCCATCTTCTACATCCTCAATCCTAGATTCGAGAGCGTTTAGTTCATAATCCAGCTTGGCACCAAGAACATCGATCCTTTTTACATCCTCGTTCAAGCGCATACGCTCCTCATCCAGAAGCTCTGTGGAGTGAGTCTTCAGAGTAAGGAAGTCGTCCAAGTGTTCGCGATAAAGATTGTTAAGCTCCTGGATCTGGCCTTGACACATTTCCTCGAGGTCATCGACCAGTTCGACGTTCATCATCGTCCACGGGACGAGGCCCCTGTCGAGGAAAAGAATTTTCTGACTAACTTCCTGCTTCTTTGCCGCTTGGAGTCTAAGCTGCGCTACTTGGGCAATTGGATCGGGCGTCGCGGTCATTGGAGCCTCACTCTCATCCTCTGTCACCTCATCGCCTCTAGAAAGGCTGTTTTCCAAGGCGCTGAACGACATGAGTCGAGGAAGTTTGTTGGTCTTGGCAGTATCAACAGCCCATCCGCGAAGTTGGACAGCACTTCGTGACCGACGTAGGTACAGGCTGTCAGGTTCTTGGGTATCAAATAGTGGTGGCAGATCCCGGTATTTATCTGCAAATCTGACCGATTTCTCTTGCTCCAGTGGCTTTGAGGCAGGCTTTGATCCATCATCTGATACAGACCCAGATTGGTCGACTTCTGCCCGGCTGATTACGATGTCAGGAGACAGGTAGTCTGCCTTGCCCTCCCGTACCAGGCTTTGCCTTGATCCCTGGCCATTGGTCTTTTCCGAAGGGACGACCTCGTCACCTTTCAGAGACATCTCTGTCACCTGGCGAGTCAGGTTCGGAGACGCCCCATCCTCTTCGGAGCGCCTTCCGACGACTTTATCGGTGCTTCTCTCACCCGGATCTCTCGAATGCTGGCGTTGGTGATGGCTATAGTGATGATGGTTTCGTGACCCTGGAATACCCACCTTGTCTTTAAGTCTATCGAAGCCTGATCTCTGATCAACCCACGAAGGACTCTGGTCGGTCGATCTCGAAGGAGCGATACGCTCCAAATTCCCTGGGGTGCCATTGTCATGCCTCCTGGTGGTCCATATGAACCCTCCGCGATCATCACGACTGAAGATTATATCTTTTTGGTCTTCACTGCTTTTACTCAGGTCTGTTGATCCGGACTTGATGGGTTTCCCTTGCCAAAGCCAACGAGCTCTAGAGCCGGTGACCAATTGTGACAGCCTTTCAATGTCAAGTGTTTCTATGTCTGATATTCCGGCTTTCTCACGAGCACCGACCATTCCCATGACCATCTCTCCTCCCTTGCCGCTAAGCTCAGCGACAGTCGATTTCACCGCTCGGGGGACAATCCACCCCTCCCCGCTCGCAGCTTTAGCAGTGACTCGCTGTAGTTTTTCAATGGTCTGCCGATCAAGACGTCTGGTGCGTGATAGTTTGTGTGCTTTTTGAAATGACGATATCGCTCTTTTCGTGGTATCGACTTCGAAAGGATCCTTGGTTACAGGAGCACCGGTTACTTTAAGGCGATTATGCGAGCCCATGAGGAGACCAATCAATGCAGACACAGTCGTAGGTCCGAGTATGCCATCGCTTGGTTCCAAGTTGTACATATCGGTTCCTATGTCAGACCACCAGTCAGTCAGAGCTTGCTCTGTGACATCGCACAGCAAGCCGTCCGCATATGCGAGTTTGAGCTTGTCAAAAATGACAAGAGCCAACTGGCATAGTTTCACTAGTTCCATGACTGATGTGTAAAGAGGCACCTTCTCGCTCGTATGGTAAACGTGATAATACTTGGCTTGAGTGCTTTGGGGAGGGGGTTGTAAGTTCAGCCCAGCCCGGCCTGAGCATCCCATTCTCTTGAGGTTCTCATTGACGAAGAAATCCTCCCGATGCTTTTTCATGTCACCATCAGGAACCGCGATCACCGTGAGCGCCGAAGGAAAGGAACTCAAATTTGTAACCATTATAGTTCCGAGTGGTGTCTCCCGCTTGCGAGCATGGAATTGTTGTATCGCTTGAAAATAGACTTTGAGGCGAGAGGACCATGTGCTCTCGTCAGTAGGAACGCTGAGAACACCCGCTAGTATCGACTGTGTCATATCTCCTGTGTATGTAGCAATAATAAAAGTAGGATGTGATCGAGAGCAAGCCCATTGTTCCACCAGATACATTTCGTAACCAAGCAGCTGGCGCCTCCTGTCAATCACCGTTGTTGCAGGGTCTTCCTCCAAATACCGCAGAGCCACAGGGTCTGGGAAGACGAGCCTCTGATGACTCGGGCGGGTAGGCTTCGCATCCACATCTTGTCTTGAAGGGCTGTCGGAAATGGAGGCCGACCTTCTGTTTGTCTGATCCACGCTAGGGCGACCTGCGTCCTCGCCTTGCGTCGGCATGCTCAACGTCGACGAAGATACTCGTCGAGATTTCCTGCATCAGACAAAGTGTTTTTGTTTTTGTCCCAGCGTTGTTGTTTGCGTAGCGTCATCTCGTTCCAGCACTCGTTCGTGGAACCACCATGGGAGATATTTGATCTGTAGTTTTGCAGGAGAATGAAGTTCACATGCTATTTTGGCCGATCCTAGGGAAAGTCGTCATTATTGGAGATGCCCAAACCTTCGTGCGGGGAGATCCGCTAATTGTCTATCGGTTCCGGACTTGACCTCATGGCAGCTACCTAGAAACAGACGCTTTACAGTCAACATCACTTCTCGTATGGGTTTTGATCATTCCTCATGTTGAGAATGGTGGATAGAGCACCGCTCGTCCAATTGTCTTTGGTTCTTATGAGTTTGATAGATGCTCAGTGATTTCATAGCGCATCGTACTGCATCGCCGTCGCCGAGAAGACGAAGGTTCTAATCGAGCGTCTTTGCGCATACTACGGTCATCATGGAAGCTCTGCAGGCAGAGCATGCAAGGCTTTTGAAGCGGAGCAAATCTTCCAAGACAGTGGATCATGTCCAGGACATCATTGACGCTCTACAATCCGCTCGTGGAACCATCGCTCAAGGTGCGACCAAGCAATGATGACAAGTACTATGAGAACCGTATATTGATACCCTTTGCAGATCCTCATTCTACCCAAGTCACTTTGGCAAAGCTGCACGCTCCTGTGAAGACCTCTTTCGACAACATCAATTCTGGGTTGAAGGAGGTATACGGAGGGCTCAATAAATACACTCGCGCGCTCGACAAGGTATGCTGCTTGCAAATGCTCGTACTGCCATTTTCCTTTGCTAATCGCAGGCAGCTTTTCAAGGATAAGACACTACCGAGCAGCGAGATTGATGCACTTTCGCCGTATCCTGAGCTGCTCACCCGCGCCATATATTACCATTTTCTACGCGAAGGCTTGTTTGATGTGGCAGGCACCTTCAGCGCAGAAGCTTCTGCAAAGTTGACCGGTTCCGAAGACCGGCTTCTGCACCATGGAGCAACAATTGACGGAGAGGATGCACAAGAAAGAAAGCCTACCGTTGAGAATATACTACCTGAGAAGATGGAACAACAGTTCGAGACGATGTATCACATATTACACGCTATGAAAGAGGAAAAGAGGCTCGAACCTGCAATTGCTTGGGCCCGTCAACATAGTCATGAGCTCGAGGCAAGAGGAAGTAATCTCGAATTCGAGCTTTGCAGGCTGCAGTTCGTTGATCTCTTTCAAGGTCATTATGCTGACGATCCCGAGAATGCTATGTTGGAACGCCAATTCAGAGCTATCCAGTATGCACGAAAAGAATTTCGCGCATTCCACCCCCGTTATCTTCCCGAGATCCAGCAGCTTATGGGAGCGTTGGCATATTGCCCAAATCTAGAAGAATCGCCATATCAGAATCTGTTCTACGACCGCCTAGCGTGGGACGAAGTGGCAAACTCTTTCACAAGAGAGTTCTGCTCGATGTTGAAGCTCTCTGCTGATTCTCCGTTATACATCGCCGCCACTGCCGGAGCCATCGCTCTACCGACGTTAGTGAAATTACAGAAGATCATGCAGCAGAAGCGGACGGAATGGACGACGGAAAACGAATTGCCAGCCGAAATACCTCTTCCACCGTCATACCAGTTTCATTCTATTTTTGTGTGTCCTGTGTCCAAGGAGCAAACAACAGACCAGAATCCTCCAATGATGATGCCTTGCGGGCATGTCATTGCCCAAGAATCCCTCATGCGTTTGAGCAAAGGCGGCAGGTTCAAATGTCCTTATTGCCCCAGCGAAAGTCATCCACGAGATGCAAAGAAGGTCTTTCTTTGAAGCAGATCATCTGGATACAAAGCAAAGCGATCTCGCCGTATCTTCAAGCATAACATTCAAGCAGGTGCATATAAAGTAGAGCATATCAAGGCATTCGAGGCCAATGCAGTCCGGCAAATCACACCCTAGCGATCAATACTGTGTCTGCATGGGTAAGGTTGGAGTGGACGCTCCCATATCATCCTCAGACCTTCTAGTTGTCCTAGCCGTGGTTTAGATGTGTGGGAATAGTGCCGTTATTGAGAAATATTTGACGCACAATATCATTTGGTCCACTAAGCTTCACACGAGGAAACGTCGTTAGCCAATTGGCGACAAGCAAGAGAACCGGTGGCGGTGTCCAATCCGGCGTGCCAGCTGACTGCGACCCAGAAGTTGGGTAAGATGGATGGATCTGCACAAACATACTAGATAGTAGTTCAGGGGCAGATATGACTTGTTGATCCAGAGTGGCAATATGGATGAACCCAAGAGACTACTATGTAAATAGATCATAGTGGAAGTTGCAGTCGTGTGTGAGAAGCGATACGGCGGCGAGGTGGGAAGGCTGCCGGTTGTGACACACACTAGCGGCATGCCAGGCACCGTTCCCGCCAACAAATCAGATGAGATGCAGTGATCATGGTGTGGCTCTAAGCGATAGTGCTGTTGCTGATCCTTCCAACCTCAGTCGTATCCCGTTCCAACTCATCCCGATTTCCTTACCTCGACCGGTGATATCTAGTAGGCAACATACACACCATAATATGTCAACACGTTAACCGTTTGATGCCTATTTTTCATGGAAGCTTTCCGTAGATTGCTTTATGACACCAGGCGGTGAGAAGGCTGTGCATAATGTTGACTCGACGCAATGCAATCGACTTCGGGGGTTGCCTTTTCACGGCTGGTGACTCGTTTGTTATGCCTGTCTGAAGCAAGGGCGAACCCCGAAGGCGATAGATCACAATTTCGGCAGAGCTACTGAGGAGACTAGGCGCTATTAGCTCCAAACTCTCGCACCCATCGGCATGGATTTCACAATGTGATCCCTGCAGGCAACTTTCGTCTTGTTGAAGAAACGGTATTGCTGTTGTAACGCGATATTGACACGGTCACATGTATATGCAACCACTTTACGACGCGAGTCGACGCGTGAACTTTCCTTTCCTAATCAGGAAACCATCTTCCTGTATCTTTTCATCGGGATACACTGCACTCGTAAGATTCGTGCCTCAGACAAGTGTCATACTGCTGCCTCATCTCTTCCACTATAAATGTTGCCATGGCACCTTTCACTTCTGTCTTTCCTTCTGTCCTTATCTCTCCCATTTCTCTCTTTCCGTCTTTGTCATTGTCGCTATTGAATTGTGATGTTTTCTACCTGAGGCAATCAATTAGGCAACAGTTAATGATTATCGTGCTTTTATACCACCTCAGCAGGTTACGAGTTCTACCGGCATTGTATACTACTTCCCTGTATCTCAGACCGGCCAGGATACCTTTCAGCCATCA
The DNA here is from genome assembly GCA_003868215.1 of Pseudophaeomoniella oleicola. Taxonomy (NCBI): domain Eukaryota; kingdom Fungi; phylum Ascomycota; class Eurotiomycetes; order Phaeomoniellales; family Phaeomoniellaceae; genus Pseudophaeomoniella; species Pseudophaeomoniella oleicola. Next base: position 112,965 of record QWDQ01000024.1, on the reverse strand, counting down.
TGTTCGCACGCAGACCATCACATAGGAATGACAGCTTCTCTTCTTCGTCCACTAAATACCGAGCAGGTAAATCGACAGCTTCCAGGTCCAAGCGTTCATTCCGGGAATCAGACATCTCAGCGAGCATCAGAGAGGCTGAAAGTGTTGCATCAGACCCTCAAAGCACGGCTCAAGGAGTGCCAAAGTCAGTGAAATATTCACGCAAAAGTACGCTTGTTAGCTGACTTTACTAGAAATCTGACATCGCCTATCATCACAATATCTGTTGGCCCAGAGGGGCGTATGTTTGCAGCCCACGAAGACATCCTATCCTTTTCGCCCGTCCTCGCATCTCATGTCAAAGCGCAATATCTGAAAACTGGACCGAAACAAATCACTCTTCCGCATGAGCAGCCAGAGGTACTCTCTTCTGTTCTCGAGTATCTCTACAAGGGAGATTATTCTCCTCGACTTCTCAATGACAAGAGAAGGGACACCTGGTACCTCGAAGATAGGTCTGGGGCTGGTGAAGTCTTCCATCATGCTACACAGAAGTCAATACTCAAGGAGACTTTGATATAGTGAGTACTCTGTTCTTCTCGACTCCGCCTTCGTTTCACAAGGAACAACATACTCACAGCTCGCTACTCACAGCTGCGCCGCGGAAAAGTATTCTCTGCCAGAACTCAAGCGCCTTGCCCTCCGCAAGCAAGGCCTACAGAATACCATCTCCGTTGCAACGATTCTGAATTCGGCCCGCTATGCTTACGATAACACACCAGACAACGACGCGAAGCTTCGCGCTCATTATCTGGCCCTCGTTGTCAGGAGTCGGAATACTTTTAGGAGAAGTGGAACCATGCAGCAGGAGATGATAGAAGGGGGGAGGTTCTTTTTCGATCTCTTCGTCGCCATGTGTAACCATCTGGTACGTATCTACCACCTGTTCATCTGTATATCTTTGAATGCATCCCCAGCATTGATTCTCTTCGCGTGTGGGCGAGCCATCGGCGTCACCCATGTACTCATTATCCATGACCTCTCACGCTCATCTACACCAATTTTCTCTGATCTGACACGAATTGTCTTTCCATCGGACTCCTGGTATATGAACCTCGCTGACGAAACCTATAGGATGATCTTCATACTATCAAAAGTCCAACCATCGGCGGCGCAAACTCCCCCATAGGCTCCCCGTACGCTGGCTCCCCGTACAACGGTTCGCCTTATCTAGGACGTTAGGTGGTGCTGAGCATCCTTCGGGTCGTACATAATCGGACCCTACCTACCGCGTTCTATGATTTACGTTTCCTTTCTCTTTGGGAATCTTCGGCGTTCGGTTTCTCCTAGGTCTCCAACAAACCCAGTTATTGATTCTACTGGACGGTCAAATTGTACAGCATGAAACCAACAATGTCACTCTTAACATCAAATCTTATGTTCATCCGGCGGTCTTGCTTTCTTTCTTACGGGAAGAGCTCACCGCAGCGTCAGCGGCAGCGGCAGTGTCAACAATGTTTCTGACGCGCTAGCTCCTTTTTCTTTTAGTTCTGTATCATCATACCCGTCGAGTTCGCAGGAAACAAACCTGGCTTCGATCTAAAACAACTCAACAAAAACATCAGATCTTATGCGATTTCTACAGACCCGTTGTCAGGGTGACTGCAGGAGGCAGGCTTGTACGCGGGAGGTCTGTAGTAGATTGCAAGCAAGGAATTGGGGAAATTGTACTACGATAAGTGCGCACGGAGCAAGGAAGTGGACGAGGAGAGGACGTGAGAGATCCATGATCAGCTTTGAATATCATTAATGCATCGCGGAGGGAACTCCCTTTCAATCTTTGGGCCTTTGTCAAACCCAAGCACAGTACATGTTTCTCGGATTCCTCTTAATTCTTTCTGATCCCGTAAACTTATCATGAGCTCTTTTCATCGACGAACGTAAACTTTGCACGTTCTCTGTAGAATGGGCCAGAGCAAGATATCTGAAGGTATACGCCTGTGGTTCAAGAAGCACGTCTTCGATAAGCCAACCAAGGAGCCCCGAAAGATGATGACCGTTCAACCCGTTGGGGGCGTGAAAACCTGAAATAGTGTACAGCAGAGGGGAACTCCATCTCTTCTTCCCGTTAAAGTGCTTGCATGAACACTTTCATCCGATGCAGATCCCCGGAACTCTGTTTCGTAATCCTTGCATAATAGAGGATTTGTGACTATAGATGTGAGTCATAGACGCGGCTGCGCTTGTGAACTAGGCGGAGTGTAGGTGTGTAGCACATCCGTAAAAGTAAGGCGGTCGAAAGCTGAGCTCCAAGGGTGCATGTGCTAGTAATCTCTGGTAACCTTGGCTTGGTTATCAATGGAGGAAGTAATGGTGAGATCTTTACATTAGCCAGAGCGGCTGGCGACGAGCTGCATTGAAGGTTGCGTGGAGGGACGCTATGCTGCGATGTGGTGTGGACTCGGGCTGTCGCTCATCAAAAGCTACATTTCCCGAACACAAGTATGAAAAGCTCATACACCGGTGCCGGGGAAGGCAGTTCCGCCTTTGCTTAGAACGACGAAGCCTCTTTCGCGGGCGATGTAGCCTTTCATGAGGTTCTGTCAAGTGTAGTGGTCAGCTGATTTTCGACAGAAGAGACAGTTCGGGAAAATGCGGAATGAAATTGGCCAGCACATGTTGGTACCTGAGGCAGAGATTGAGCCGAGCATCTGCAGACGTACCTTGTATATGAGGTTTGCGAGAAAGCACTCAACTTCGTCATTGTCGGTGGAATTTTGGTTGCCTAATCTCATGGCAGCCGCAAATTCTGAGACTGGGACCCTTGTTCTTCGAATCGGAGGCCCGCCATTCTTTGGTTCGTCGAATCCGCCAGCAACGAAAACCTTGCGACAGAGGTTACGCAGAGCAATGTCGCGCCCTCTCTCAAGGGTCAAGTAGATGCGTCGCTTGACAAATTCTTGTTCACCAGCCAGCATTGCAGCATCGAAGCCCGACAAATCCCCGCCTTTGATGCATTGGCACAGTGGACGGAATAGTGCTTCTAGACGTGGAAATGGTGCCAACAGTTGTTTGCTGGGTAAAGTATGGGTGTTGAGAAGGTGGCAGGGGATGAGGTAGGTAAGAATAAGTCTATCGTGAGTTAGTCTCATGAGCTTTGAACCGAACGGCTGTCTTAGAATTACTCCTGATTACGATGAGCCTGCCTGTGGCAAAGTTGCCAGGCTTCTGTGAGATACTCTTCGGCCTAGGATTACCACGGTGTTAGTAGTCATCCTGCAAATACCTTCTCTTGGTAAGTATTCACCTCAGAATAGTTTTCATCAAGGAAAGCGATTACGCCCCGGTAGTATTTGAAGGTGACTATGTGAGACTTGGGGAAGCTTTGCAAAGGTGGAAGGTCATTTTGTGAAGCGTCCAGGGCACGTAAAACGTTCTTGGTCAGATTGACTGAATTGAGCTGTGAGATAGTTAGTGGAAGCACCAGGCCCGTAACTTCAACTTCTAACCTTGAAATAGGTCTTAAAGAGTAGAGCAGTCGTGCCATATATTCCCCATTTGCGTGACTCCTCGATCGGAGATCTAGGTACAAGCATTAGCTCGTTGCCGATGATCTATTGGCTGAAACGCCGTAGACCAACCTGTCATTCAAGCAGATCGTAAACATGCGATTGATTATCCATGCTGCCTGCTCCAGCTTTTCACTTTTCCCAGAGTTTCCCACGATATCATCCTGGAAACCATCCCCAAAAGCAACAGTGTCTTGGCTTTTTGCTTCCGCGTCTGCCTTCATAGCAAACACCCGCAAATACTTCCCTACCGTATATAGACATGGAACAGTCCATGCTTCAAAGCCGCCGCCTGAAGGAGTGTAACCGCGTATAAGTTGATTCGCTAGTTCCTTGTATGCATCAAAAGCCTTTGTCCAAGACGCGCCTGGTATGCCGTCTAACAGAGAGACAACTTCCTTGACGGTGGTCCAAAAGCTGACAAAAATATCCACCCAAGCATTTCCTTCCGTTTTACTGAATTTAAGACCTGAATTTCGATCTTGGATGAGGAAATATCTCATATCAGCAGAGACAGTCTGATAGTTGGAAAGCTTGGCAAAGTTCCGGAGCCTCTCAGGCTCTTGCAAGGAATCGCTGGGCACCAGGCATGTTGCCAGGAGAGGCCCATTGGTATTGGCCTGAGCAGCTCTAAAGTCGCTTAGTACACTGGACATATTTGCACATTATTATATTGTGTTGTCACAGCATAATGCGAGAATATGTCAACAATGCTGTCAGATGTTGTAACCTCTTCCTTGACTGACTTCGTCTTAACGTTGCCCCGTTGCGGCTCCTGGCCGAAAGGGGAAAGTAAATCACGTGATTAAATTCAGGCTTGGCATTGTGCCAAATTCGCACATCAGGGTTTTTGCAACATCAAACCCTAGCCGGAGCGAAAAGTGATCGCAACTTCGACCAACTCGCATCCGCCAATTCGAGATTCACGAAGCGACGACCAACTCTCGACAACCACATACAGACACAGTAAGTTGACTCCATTTCAAGGCTCGAGTAGTTCTAACAGCATTGCAGATGGGTAAGCAATTTCTATTTACTCTCCATTCGCCCCGCGATATGTTCCAGAGAACCGACGACAAAGCATCTCAACGATGAATACGGCAGGCAGGGGTCAGCATGGTTTAGGAGAGCACGAGACGAAGACATAGCAACATCATTATGTGGTTTCACTGGCGGCGGGACTTTTACTGGACATCAACTACAGGGCCTGCATTGGACTTTTTCAACTATCTATCACAATCTGGGATCGGAACGCGCTCTGGGGATCATATTGAAATGCGATGCAATGGCAGCTAACATATGTCTGTTCTCAGGTCGCCTTCAGGAATACCAAGTGATCGGGCGTCACTTGCCCACCGAGTCCAACCCGACTCCCAAGCTGTACCGCATGCGCATATTTGCGCCAAACACAGTTGTCGCCAAGTCCCGTTTCTGGTACTTTTTGATGAAGTTGAGGAAGGTTAAGAAGTCAAACGGCGAGATTGTCAGCCTCAACTTGGTATGCATCCCGATCAAACTCTTCAACGGTCTGGAAAAAGAAGGTGAAATGTACTGATTGCATGTCCGCAAACCAACAGATCAACGAGAAGCGTCCATTGAAGGTCAAGAACTTCGGTATCTGGATCCGTTACGATTCCCGCTCCGGCACCCACAACATGTACAAGGAAGTCCGTGAGATGACAAGAACCGACGCCGTCGAGGCTCTCTACTCAGACATGGCCGCCAGACATCGTGCCAGATTCAGGTCGATCCACGTACGTTGATACCCTACCGGATTCTGTCCAGGGCCAAAAATCTCGAAAGCCAATGCTAACATATCATCTTCCTATGTAGATCCTCAAGGTTGTTGAGATCGAATCAACCGAACAAATCCGACGTCCCTACATCAAGCAACTCCTCACCAAGGATCTCAAATTCCCTCTTCCTCACCGTGTACCAAAGGCTGTCGTCTCGAAGAAGATCTTCTCTGCCAAGAGACCAGCAACCTTTGCTTAAACGACGACTTGTTCTCAGGTGGAGGCTTGTTAGGTGGGGTTTCGGAAGTGGGACCTGGACATCTTGCAAACGTATTTCTTGCTGGTGTTGCATGGTGGAATTTCACGACGAGATGGGCAGGTGGTTTTGATCCTTGATGGCTACAAGCTTGGTCGTGGACTGACCCTGGCGTGTTGATGCGAAGGATGAGGTACGCTTTAGCGGAGGGATGGGGAAAGCTAACATCTTTCTCCATTCTTTTAATGAAGACAAAACTGCTTTTTTTTTAAAGAATCGAAACCAGCGTTACCTATGTTCCATCTCCATATCGATCCAGACGTCAGATAACAAAAGGAAGCTTCATTCAAAACAAAACTACCGGGATCCTTTTTCTCAATCAAAGAGTCAAAAAGAGAATATGAACGAACTTATACCTTGAGCACGCAGGTCCCTTCACTCCCATTCCCTCTCAAGTACCCCAGACTTAGCTCCGCGATTCCGACCTTCTCCCATCCCTACTCCCTTGTGTAAGAGAAGATATCTACCTACATTACGTTGTCGCGATGTGGGCCACCTATCTATCTACCTAGTAATTACCTCCCTACTACGGCACAGACACAATGAAGTGAGCTCAATGTGACTTACAACCGACTTGCTTTTAACCCTGACCTGCATGCATGCATGCATGTAGGCAGGCCAGCCAATCCCAGTATCAGGTGATCAATTAGTTGTAAAACGATATGTTGATTCCGATCCCGCATCCATCCGACGACACAATTCCGTATTTCCATATCCGAAAGCGTTTACCTACTACGTAGGTAGGTACAGTAGTACCCTAGTAATGCATGTGTCCTTGTCTGCTTCGATTCCAGGGTTTGGGTTCTTGTGTGTTAAGGCTCAAGGCGCTTGTGGGAGCTGGAATAGGTGATTACGTGCTGTGTGGTGATGGTGTTGGCTATATGATGAGACGTCCTTTTTATGATAAGGGCATATGTTTTTCCTCAAAAGCTGATCATACTGTTGAAAGACCAGCAGACAAAATGTTTTTTAGTCTCTAAGCGGGCATATTTGCTCTACAAGATAATGTACAGTAGATAGGGAACCTCCATCTGATCCAACAACATCCCGCTGTCCCTCTCTTGTTTTCTACTTGGGTCTCGCTGGGCCTAGTAGATGATAGCCAAAGATACCTCTGGTGAAGCTCCTGCCACACCGCATGTATGTTACAAAGATATGCTTCGTTTAGAACTTGTAAACCTGATCCTTGGAGTATCCCAGATCCTTCAACATACCACTAAGATCACCTTGGTCGGTTGGAGAGTTCTTCATGCCACTGATGGCCTTGTACATGCCTGGCGGGCCACACACGAATACCTTGACGTTCTTTTCCTTTGGCTCTGGGAGGACAGTTTTCAATAGTTCTTTGGTGACGACACCCTTGCCGTATGGCCATGATTCGGGTGGGTTGTCAAGGGTGTAAAACGCTTTGAATCGTCGTGGGTACGTGTTCTCCAAATCCTCGAGTTCTTTCTTGAGAAGAATATCTTCTTCCTTTATGTTTCCAAAGATAAGAGTTACCTTGGTCTTGTCTTCTGGGTTGCTGAATATACCACGCATCAATTGGAACATCGGGGTGATGCCAGTTCCACCAGCAATAAGGGCGATGTGTTCATGCTTGTTTGCCTCCCATGGATACTTTGGAATGGGGCCCTTGAAGTCGAGCCGCTGACCTGGGTTCATTGAGTGGAGATGTTCAGACATAGGACCGTTAGGATACTTCTTGACAAGAAGCTCAAGGAAGCCTTTCGTGTCTGAGGCAATCGTTAGTAGTGAGGCATAGATAGGTTTGTAGTACTTACTCTCATCACTGATCGGAGTGTATGGTCTGATTGTCGGCTTCTCATGCTTTTCTGACTGGTATTTCGTTATAAAAGCAGCTGCCGGGGGATTAGCGATTGGAATTTCAGATCATGGAACCAGCATACAGGCGACATGAAGGCCGGAGACATGTTCTTCTGACGGGAGTTCAAAAACGAATCTGGCCGTGTTGTGATTGTATGGAATGATCTCCTTCAGCTTCAAGGAAACGAATCCTTGGTCGCCACCAGTGAAAGTCTTCGGCGGCTCGCTGGCCTCTGCAAATGCCTTTTTCCCAAAGTCCTTGGTGCCCGCAGCGTTGAAGTACTGATAAGAGCCATAGCCAATTGGCAACAAAGCCAATGCGGCCCATAGAGGAGCTTTACTACTTGGTGACCCTGAGGTCTCGGTGGCATACGCGCGCACTTGCTGTCGTTCGTTAGTAAGTAATTGGATTCGGTGCAGAGTACCACCTACTCTCTTGAGAGGTTGCCCCACTCGAAGGCTAGCCCTGGCAAACATCTTGGAGGATATGGTGATGTCCTATGTACCAATTACAAGAAAGGAGAAAGGAGTATGCGCTGCGAATGAAAGTAATTGTCGAGAGGTTGATGAGATGAGATGGAGATGCAGCGGAAAAAGAGCAGTTGATGCTAGTGGAGCTATATGACGTGACGAAAGTAGCCGGAGCTTCGTTGTTCGTCGGACTTGTTGCACTTAGTGGCGCTGTCGGACTTCTATCCAATTAGTGGCCTGGAACCCTGAGCTCTCGGGTCTACCGGGAAGCTCGCTACATGCTACAGCTCAAGATATTTGTTTCTCGCATTATCATTGATGGACATGCAGTCCTTAGGACCTTCACTTGTACAGTGCAAGTCCAACTACCTTCAACATTCCTTTCCGGCTTCTTCGAGATGATTGTGCAGGCCACAGAGGTTGAGATCTGGAAGATTTACATCGGCGTAGCTTGTATAGGCCGTAGACATTCGTTCGAACAGGACTTCAAAACATGCGGCTAGGCTGAATGAATTATTGGAAAGTTTATACAGATCAGCAGGTACTCGTAGCATTATTATTGTAAGATATCATGAAGAGAGAGATAGGTAGCTCAATGCCTACATCCCAAAGTACTCCATGAATCTGCTGTCTTTCAATAGTGAACCTTTGACAAGCAACGTTGGCGAACCCTAATCAGCCAAGTATACACTGTGTCGAAGGAATATCACGCTTTCGACCCGGTCTTGACCAGCTGCTAGTCTGCTCATCGTATAAGTGTCGCGTCAACAAGAACGCTGCCTATGACGAGCCTCGTCCATTGAGATGGGGAGGTTCTATAAACCTACCAGTCGCAGGACACTGTCTCGAACACTCCTAGACACAAATCAGGGCTGAAAAAGTCAATTACCACTCTTGGATCAATAACGAGATCCTATCAGGAGAGGTCCTCAGCCTTGCACGGGAATCAGTAATCCATGTTTGTGGCGCGGCAATAGTAATGTTTGCATTGCGTACCTAGCTTGTAAGTTCTGAGATATGCTCGATCGCGTCTATCAAGACAGGTAAAGCTAGGTTAGTATATACGAAGAGAAAGGCTAGCAATGAAATTCATAGAAGGAGAAGGTAGGTAGAACTTCAAGATACACGGATCCATTGTACACGCGGTGATAATAAAGACAGCCATATATGACCATTGCAAGCAGCAACTGAGATGTAGAACGATGTGTGTGCTTCTGCCATCGGCATGATTGATTGGCAACAGTGGTCAGTATGTCATCGCGGCATACTACGGCAGGTAGTCCCTCACGCAGAGAAAAGGTACCTACGTCTGGTAGGTGCTCTCGGTCTTCAAGTATTGATGGTAAGTCAGGTCCGGAGGAGCCAATTTGAGATACCTACCTAGGTTTTAGGTATCTGGATACCCTAGTGAGGTGCTTTGAGTAAAATATATGGAACTGCACGACTACCTGCCTCTTTGTTTCTCTGTCAGGTTGGTATGGAAGTACCAAAATAAAATATTAACCTTAGGTATCCTATAAGTAGATCCGCTAGGTAGGCAGAAAGAAACCATTAGGGAGAGCGTTTAGCGATATCTTCAGGTGCTGTATAGGTATATTTCGTATAGAGAAGCTGACCCGGGAGATGCTTACCTAGCAAAGAGCTTGACGGTCGTTGTTGTGGCTGATCAAAATAGACTAGAGATTCTGGAGACGCTGTAGGTGAGCCTTCTGCTAGGTCTTTCCTACCTAGGTAGGCGGACAGTAAGTGCGCAGTGACAAGACGAGGAAGAGCAGACCTTTGGGGGTATTGACCTTGGGCACAGTAGCCCGGATGCCCCAAGGTAAAGATTATCTCCTGAGACGTCACTGGAACCGCCGAAAGTCCTCCAGTGAGACCTACCCTACCTCAGATACCTAGGTGCTCGAGAGAACATGGAATAGGTAGGTAGGTGGCCAGTAAAAATGCCTGACATTGCCACGATTAGTGGGTAATAGTCATCAGGAAAGCCATGCACAGTAGACAAACTGTCGAGCTTCGAGCCACCTACCATTGTTGGCTAAGACCGTAACTGTATAACCAAATCGCCGCTTTACTTGGAGCGGACAGTAACTGCGATGATCTTCTTCAGGTGTGCATCTCTAGCCTGGGAATAAGGAAACCCAATTGCTAGGAACAGGTTATACAAGGCTTAAGGAGGGCGGCTAAAGCGTCAAAGAGGAGGCAAATTTGGTTGAAGCGCCAATAAGATTGAAGCCTGTCAAAGCAGCTGCAGAGATTAACCAAGGGGACACGCAGTTGCCGATGCAAGCCTGAAACTTCTGGGTCAGCCAATGCTTAGGGCGGCTAGAAGAATGATCTCTCTTCTGGGTACCTACCTCCTAGCCTCGCTAGGTAGTCACAGGTATGCCGTGGGCAGGTACGCTGCCGCTGGCTTAAACCAGGTCACGGTAGAAGGGCTCAACCTTCCAAAGCAAAATTGACCGATCAGAATTGTAGACCTATTTCGCCCTGAATGAGGGCCATACCTACGAACGCCCCGTTCCCACGACCTTCGACCGATATACCGCAGTGTCTTACTGATAGATTAACCTGCTAACTCTGCCGTCCATCCATGCCTCAAGTATATGCATGATCCTACTGAGAAGGCATGTACCATACTTGCGACCATGATATAATATTTACGTTACCCGATCATAGGCTTGTACATGGCAAGCATCATTGACCATAGGTACTTCAGAAGAACCGTGCTACTGGGGAATCGCTGGCATGTCTGTCGATAAATGGTACATGACAAACGGGATTATACAGTGCGACCTTACTACATGAGAACCTACATACTTCTTACTTTGCAGTAAAGTAGGGAATTGGGATCCTGGGACATTTGGGTCGCTTATCACCCGTGGATCAACCAAGTACGGTATTTTCCCGGGTGTTACATGAGATAACAGCCATCACACCTAGAGCCAAGCCCAAATTTGTAGGGTATCTGACCTCATCTCTTTACCCGTTATGCTTAAGAGACAGGTAAGGTACCTAAGGTAGGCACTCTAATCATAGCGGATAATAATGACCCTAACGATAGGTAACCTATTTCTGCTTAAATCACCCGATCATCGCAGCTCTTTGCCAGCCTTTCCCTCCCCTGTGCGCGTCAAGATCAGAACACGCTATGCTGAAAGAGAGACACCCCAAAGCTAGAGCGTAAACAAGCCCATCATCCAGCGGACGCGCCCCAAAATTTTCCTATAAGCAATACATCCCCCCCAAATTCCCCGGTAGCCCAACCTTTCTTCCTTTTCTCTTTCCTTCTCTCTTCCCCCTCCAGTGAGCCACCATCTTTCAGAGCTCCTCTGTCCCGCCCATCACCACAGTGCCTATCGTCACCCACTGCGAGGCATTTAGCAACATCGCGACTTCGTTAATCCCATAACCAACATCCCTAAAGTATAGAGAAACAACACCTCAACCATGGCGCGCACCAAGAATGAAGCTGAGCCTAGCACGGTCAGCACTGGCACAGTCCAGGTCAACGTCGACGATTTCAAGAAGACCCGCGATTCGGTGAGTGTAATCAACTACTTCTTCTCCCTCTATCTCGTACCTTATCTTGTATACGGATGGCCATGAATATGTATTCCCAATTACCCTTACCGTCCACCATCAACAAGAAGAATTTTCAATACGCCGACATGTTGTTTCCATCCCATTTCCCCACGCCATCCACCATAACCCAATGCATCGCTAGAGTCCAGGCATCATCACCATCACCTCCCTTCCCTATCACTGACCGATGCTGCCACAACACGGATCTCCAAACGTCCACGTCGACATCAACACCTTCGTTTTGCTACCACCACCGATGATGCCTCTCTTCAGTAGATCATCACATCATCACATCACCATCCATTCATAACTTCACAAAGTCCTTTTACATGTCTTGCAACCCTATCGTTACACGTTATAGATTTGCCATTTGCTGTATCGATATGCGTATACTATCTTGACTTCAATATACTAATCCATGATCGATAGGTCATTGTCGCTCTCGCGAGTCTGCAGTCCTCAGTCCAAGATCTTTCGCGAGCGTATATTGAGCATGCAAACACTGTCCTCGGGCCCCAGGCCAGCGGTCAACTGTCACTTGGTCTTGCTGCTACGCTATTGGACACTGGTCTAGTTGGCCAGCAAGTCCGTGGCACTAGCCCACCCAGATCTGATGCCGGTGGTGACAGCAAGAAGAAGCGCAAGAGGGCTCCTCATGATCCCAATGCCCCCAAGAGAGCTTTGACTCCTTATTTCCTGTATATGCAAAGTGCCCGTAGCCAAATTGCATCCGAGCTTGGTGACCACGCCAAGCCTAAAGAGGTTGCCGATGAAGGGACTCGTCGCTGGGCTGCCATGGCTGAGGAGGACAAGAGTGTAAGTTTAATATATCCTGCAAATGAAAACTCATGCTGATCGATCAGGTTTGGAATCAACTCTACGCTCGCAATCTTGCCATCTACCGTGAGAAGATGAAGGCGTACAAGGCCGGTCAACCCGTTCCAGATGATGAAGCAGCTGCAAAGCTCGTTGACAGCGGAGCGGTACCCATCCCGGATCCTGTCGAAGCTGAGAGCGACGAAGACAGTTCTCCTGAACCGGTGACCAAAGCTCCATCTCCACCAAAGTCAGGCAAGAGAAGAAAGACTGGCGACAAGCCCGCTGCACCTACGCCAGCCAAGGAGACACCGGCTTCCGCCAAGAAGAGCCCCGAGAAGAAGAAGGCTGACAAGAAGAGTGAGAAGGCGGCACCTGCCGCAAAGCCAGCGACGCCTGCTACTGAGACTGGCAAGAAGAAGAAGACGTCCAAGAAATAAGCTTGCATCATCATGTTGCTCCCTATTCGGACTCGCTTTCTTTACAGATGCTTTTTAATTTCCTTTCCTTGTGTTCAACGCAGTGAGGTGGAATGGGTTTTCCTGGTCAGTGGTTTATGAATGAAAGACATGCTTGGGCTTCTTTACCCGTTAGAAGCCTTTTAGAGCCCCAAGGGTTCCAGCTTCTTAGGACAGGTTTGGTTGGGCTTGTTCAGGGGTCGGTATCGCATTTCAGGTTGCGACACGGGTATGGGACAGATTCTTGACGGGTTATATGCCAAAGAGCCGTGGTGAGGGTGTACCTGGACTCCTGATCGACACGAATACTGTTCTCTACGCGCTAATGAGAATGGAGGGGGATTGGGAGGGTATTGTATGATATCCAGGTTTCGGGTATATTTGATAAATGAACAACACTAAAACAATCAAACACTTCCTGCGTCTGTGCGTGTGTATTGACTTGAATCGATGTACGCTTTTGCTCTCTTCAATCTGTGATTTCCTCTGCAAGCATCATAATTCTGCTTGGATATTGGAGTCTTTGGTGAGCTTCGAGGTGCCAATGCGAACCCCGCTCACTTATCGATAAAGCTATCACGTAGTACGTACTACGTAGTACGTAGGAATCCCCCGAAAGGCCAGGTCTAACTAAGCCTGACAGGGGTGACCCCGCAAAAAGAGGGAAGCTCATACACGCGAGATACGTGATTATTATACATACAGATCTTCCTCTGTCTCTATCTCCTCCATCATTTCGGTCAATGCAATCGCATTTACAGACCAGCAGGTTTCTGCTCTGAGGTGACAAGATGCAGCTCATCCCTAAGGAGGTACGATCCTCTAGAGCAGCGTGCTAAATCAATGAATGCTGATGATACGTGCACAGCTCGATAAGCTAGCGATATCGCAGCTTGGCTTCCTCGCTCAGCGCCGACTTGCTCGTGGAGTGAAGTTGAACCATGCAGAGGCGACTGTAGACATCTTCCTCCCGTTCTTTCTCAAGTTGGTGTAGCTAACGTGCTTGAATAGGCTCTCGTTGCCAGCAATCTCCAAGAGGTAAGAACAAGATCAACTACTGGTTATTCGGAGCAGGCAGAACTGACGAGGGCCTCAGCTGATCCGGGATGGCAACCACACCGTCGCAGACCTCATGTCAATCGGCAAGACCATGCTTGGTCGAAGACATGTGCTTCCACCTGTCGTTTCTAGCTTGACTGAGCTCCAAGTTGAAGGCACATTTCCCACAGGGACCTATCTCGTCACTGTCCACCACCCTATCAGCTCCGATGATGGGGACCTAGAGAAAGCTCTCTATGGGAGTTTCCTTCCTGTACCTTCCAAGGATGCCTTTCCACTCCCAGATCCCTCCGACTACGAGACAGAGAGGCAGCCAGGAGCAGTCATCCCCGTCAAGCAAGGTAGAATTATACTCAATGAAGGGAGGAAGAGGATCAGTCTCAAGGTGACCAGCAAAGGTGACAGGCCTATACAGGTAATATACTATCCCGGCTACTGTTATCACCATGTAAATGACTTCTCAGGTTGGTTCGCATTACCACTTCATCGAGACGAATCCGCAGCTCCAATTTGACCGCATTCGAGCGTACGGATATCGCCTTGATATCGCTGCCGGGACCTCTGTTCGTTTCGAGCCAGGTGACACTAAGACCGTCACTCTCGTTGAGATTGGAGGTCACCGTCATATTCAAGGCGGAAACTGGATTGCCCCGGGAAAGGTCGACATCTCGCGCTCTGAGGAGATTGTCAAGCGCCTGCAAGAAGGAGGGTTTGCTCATGTGCCGGAACCTGCGGGCGACCTGGCGCATATTGATGCTTTCAGCATGACCAGGGAAGCTTACTGTGGAATGTTCGGGCCAACAACTGGCGACCTGGTCAGATTAGGGGCCACTGACCTCTGGATCAAAGTTGAGAAGGACCTTACTAATTACGGAGATGAATGCAAATTCGGAGGTGGCAAGACACTACGTGAAGGGATGGGTCAAGCAACTGGACGCCCTGACTCTGAAACAGTTGATACCGTGATCATCAACGCCATTATTGTCGACTGGTCCGGAATTTACAAAGCCGATATTGGCATCAAGAATGGTGTCATCGTTGGTATAGGCAAGGCTGGAAATCCGGATGTCATGGAGGGTGTTGATCCAGCTTTGATCGTTGGATCTAACACAGACGTCATTGCTGGCGAAGGAACAATCATCACTGCTGGTGGGTTTGACAGTCACATTCATTTCATATGCCCACAGCAAGCATTCGATTCCATTTCCAGTGGTATCACAACCATGCTCGGAGGTGGTACGGGACCCTCTGCTGGGACGAGTGCAACAACATGCACTCCCTCAAAGACGCTCATCAGACAAATGCTACAAGCCTGTGATGAACTCCCTCTAAATATCGGTATAACCGGGAAAGGCAATGACAGTGCTCCACGCGCTTTACAAGAACAAGCTGTTGCGGGCGTCTGCGGGCTTAAGCTGCACGAAGACTGGGGTACCACTCCAGCAGCAATCGACACCTGTCTCAGCGTTTGCGATGAGCACGATATTCAGTGCTTGATCCATACCGATACCCTCAACGAATCTGGGTTTGTCGAGCAGACAATCAAAGCCTTCAAGAATCGCGCCATCCACACCTATCACACTGAAGGGGCTGGTGGTGGTCACGCTCCCGACATCATTTCCGTGGTCGAACACTCTAATGTTCTTCCCAGCAGCACCAATCCAACTCGGCCATACACTCAGAACACTCTCGACGAGCATCTCGATATGTTGATGGTTTGTCATCACCTGTCCAAGGACATTCCCGAGGACATTGCATTTGCAGAATCGCGAATCCGTGCCGAGACTATCGCCGCAGAGGATGTGCTTCATGACCTCGGTGCTATCAGCATGATGTCTTCTGACTCTCAGGCTATGGGCAGATGTGGTGAAGTCATCCTCCGAACTTGGAACACTGCACATAAAAACAAGATTCAGCGTGGTCCCCTCGCTGAAGACGAAGATACAGGTGCAGATAATTTCAGAGTCAAGCGATATGTTAGCAAATACACGATCAATCCAGCCATCGCTCAGGGCATGGGCCATATCATTGGTAGTGTCGAAGTGGGCAAATTAGCAGATCTGGTTCTGTGGACACCAGCGAACTTCGGGACCAAACCCAAGATGGTCCTCAAGAGCGGCATGATCTCATACTCTATGATGGTAGGCTTCAGCATCACTCACATGTCCTCCCCTTCTCTTCGCAGATCACTAATCTCGAGTTTTCAAACGTAGGGCGACCCCAACGCCTCCATCCCAACCGTCGAACCCGTAATAATGCGACCAATGTTCGCCGTATGTCTCTCTCTTCCTTCTTCCATTCCTATATCCCTCTACTTCCGAATCAAAAAGAACCCCAAAAATCTAACGTGCGAAAATCCAGTCCTTCGTCCCCCAAACCTCCATAACCTTCGTCTCCCAATCGTCCATCACAACCGGCACTATCAGCAGCTACAACCTGCGCAAACGCGTCGAACCCGTCCGCGACTGCCGCACGATCCAGAAAAAGGACATGAAGTTCAACGGCACGCAACCGAAGATGCACGTCGACCCGGAGAGTTACAAAGTGCTCGCCGACGGGGTCGAATGTAAGGCGGAGCCGGCGACCTGGTTGCCTTTGACGCAGGGATATTTCGTTTATTAGGGTTGGATTGATCATGATGATGGGAAGGAATGAACAGGAATGATGGAATGATCGACTGATGGACACTTGACAAGGGGAGAGTTATATATTCGAATGTGTCGCTATTTGTTGCTAAGTTACCGCCGCTACTACTACTACCGCTGCCGTTGATATTGATATTGATGTTGATATTGATACCGTTTCACCCCCTATCCGTCACCGTGACCATTCCATCCATTCCATCTCTACTCGGAGGACTTACTAAATCTATGATTGACTGAGCTCTGTCGTCATCTTCGATGGGTGGGATTACTAAATAGTTACGGTTGGTCGAAGAACGAAAGGACATAGGAGGCAACGAGTATCTCGATCGAAGAATCGGATAGATGCCTTATTACAGAGACAGCATATCTGAACGAATGAGAACGATCGGTCCACCGGAGCGAGTGCGAGAGAGAAGACACATCATCACACTTCCGCAAAATGTAATAGGATATATGAGATTGCGTGTGTGTATATATAGCAATCAAAGCACAAGATTCGATACATATGAGCTGATGTTCTGAAAGTATATGTAGCTTTGACAAGATAGGACATGATAAGATAGCATAATATAGCCAGGAGGACAGAGACAGACATGAAGCTGAAGCTTGAGCTTC
Source organism: Pseudophaeomoniella oleicola (assembly GCA_003868215.1). Taxonomy (NCBI): domain Eukaryota; kingdom Fungi; phylum Ascomycota; class Eurotiomycetes; order Phaeomoniellales; family Phaeomoniellaceae; genus Pseudophaeomoniella; species Pseudophaeomoniella oleicola. Next base: position 95,892 of record QWDQ01000024.1, on the reverse strand, counting down.
AGACATGGTAAGCTTGGAGCGAGATAAAGAGGAAGAAGCCTTCTTGTTTGGGCATGAATCTTGGGCGTGAAAAGGGTGGAAGCAGTAATGAAAGGAAGAAATTGGGAATGGGTAAATGGGGAGGAATCGCGGATTATTTCAGGTGTGGTCTCGATAGAGGGATAGCAAGGGACGACGTATTGTAGGTAAAGGGGGAGTGGTTTTGGTGCTCTCGAGGAGGGGCGATTTGGGCTTTCGTGACTTCAATTTTTCGTCTGTCAAGGGCTTCTGATTGATATAGCGTTCGTCATTTCTGTCGACGTCTGCCTTTCTTCGGTGGTTGAGCCCGAGACCAGATCTTGTGTCTTCCGGGCTGTGTCTCATTGACCTGTGATCTGATAGGCCTGTGACAGGTATAGACACCAACCACAACCTAGATGTCGTATATTGTTAGAGGCTTTCAGAGCTGTAGTGTACTGCTGTCTCTCCTTCATGGCGGAGTCGTCATTGCCAACATTCATGCCACATACTCATCGTCGTCGTCACGTGACTGGACTCGAACTGGTCCTTGACTTCCATTCCTGACGAGTTTGAACCTGTAAACGGATCTCTCTGCTTCGAGGAGCTCATATTCGACGATCTTGTATGTACCATCATACCTGATTCCTTCCTGGGGTTTGTAGGGGTTGCAGTCGGGCAAACCAGCAGATCTGAAGACTCGGACATCGTTTTGTGTCTCGATCGACATGAACAACAGAGCTGTCGCCGGCGTAGCATTTAGGCGCGTCTGTTCCGCATCATTTTGCGCACCATGCGGTAATGCTGCCATAGTTTCCGACTCTCTTACCGCTGTTCCAACGTACCATACAGTGTCGCCTAAGTCTTGGTCGGCATAGTCATCGATGATAGGCCGACTCATAACAATGGCTTGTGCGCCCTCTTCTGCGTCACCGCAAATGCCGGCTTCTTGGTATCTGTGGGCACCATCTCGCACCATACAAATGCGAAGAGGCCAGATCTGTCCATTCACGAGATGACCGTCGCCAAAGAAATCGCTGTCCATCAGAAAAGGCCAAGTTCGATCGATACGATAAATAACCCGATTAACGGTCCTGCCGCTAAGAGCCTTGGAGCGGACCATCTCAGTGATAATTCCTCGCATTGGATCGACGAGGAGATCACCGATGCTCCATTTTCGAAAACAATACAGAAGCGTTTCTCGGATGACCCAGGGAATCACTATTCGCCTAGACTCGGCGAAAACAGTAAGCCTTTGGATCGTGTCCATGATTCCAGACTCGTCCAGGATCCCATCTGTCATGTCTTGTTGTAGCATGTTTTCCGCAAAGCGACCCATTCTGAGAAATATATAATCATATTGTCTCGGATGGGCCTCTCTAAGCTCATCGTGCAATCTCTTTAGATACCTTGTATCGGCAAGCAGAGAGCGATAGTTCGTGGGCTGGCTACGATCGATTATCTGACTACTACCGTCAGAATGTTCCTTGACGCCATGTGTAGCTCTTACCTGCTTATCCTCCGTGAACCTGAACCCCAATCACGCCTTTCATAATACGGTGCATATATGCGGCAGTCTTTTCGCTCTTGTGGGATATGGGGACAGGTGCGGGAGACTGGGCACTCATCACACTTTCGGCATGAACGAGAACGAAGAGGTATGCGATATTCCGACGATGGGTCATTGATGTTGAAAGGGGGAGGAGTAATTGGGCGACTGTGCTGACGAATCCCTGATACGTGCCTTGTATATCCTTCCGGGTCAACCGATTCGGGGGACACATGAGGCGGCTGCCAATCCCTCACATTGAATCCGTGATCGTTACCAGCAATATCAGCTTCATCTTCGATGGATGGTATGATTTCCAGGTCAGAAGTTTTGTCTTCTTCGCTTTCCTGTTTCAGCAGCCCTTCATTGCTTTCTGGGATACCTATGGAAGGTGATGTGTGTGATTCCGTTGACACGGTCCCAATTTCAAAATCGTCGTCATCAGCTGCAGACTCTGACGACATTTTGATGATGAGATGAAGACTTTATTACCAGGTCAGGTATCGCTATTCTGACAGACGCTGATGAGTAACGAGGAGAGCTTCTGCTCCTGATCTGTTTTTCATTCTCGTCTTTGAAGAAATTGTACGTAGAACAGATAAGGTCCTAGAAAAAGGAAATTGATGTATGAATGCTGAAATCTGCTCACTCACCTAGTCTTGGTAGAATCGTGAAGCTGATAATCAACATATGAAGGGAAGTAAATATGAAGAGGGAAGATGACACGGTAAACAGATCAGAGGTATGCTATGCAGCAACGACGTAAGAGATGATATGAAGTAGCTAATACGAAAAGATACGAATGAAAGGTGTTATGTAGGTGAAACCAAAGAGGGGAGATTTTAGTCAGTCGTCGAAGCTGCTATTTGACGGTCGATCCTGGTCTAACAATTCTCCGATATGAAGGCAGACTCTCGCACTGTGTAGGAAATGTGGTGACACGCTGTTCAATAGCTGAGCTTTATTGCAGTAGTAAAGTCGTCTTCTATGGTACCATATCACACTTTGTCCTGTGGTGAGGGTAGTCTTCAGATATAGCTTCACTTCGGGGTAACGCCGTTGATTAGTGGATGACACCTTGCCTCTGATGTCTTGGGTGACAAGATTCGCGTGGTATATCCAAGGTACTCGGGGGTCCTTCGGTATCACCGTGGTTGTTCTGTTTGTCGTCTGGCTCCATTTACCATCAAACGGATGCCGTTGTTGGTTCTGACCATGCCATCTTGCACTCACCCAAGAACATGGTACCTACATATAAATGTGATGACAAGGTGAGGTCTGTGTCAGTGTATCTCAACAGGGGCTTCAGTTACAACTCATGCCCTTGGCATATTTCGCTGCACAGAGAAATGGATAGATATCCTCTGAGATTTGTTCTTGCATAGACCCATACTTCGGTCCGCCTCCAGGAGAAACTCTCGAGGGAGATCATCTTTGGAAGCTTGACATGCCTCCTTGCCATTTGTTATTGATGGCATGTGTAAGCCTTCAGTCAGTACGCGTTGGCTATGCTGCTAATATAGACTAGAAATTTGCGATGTTGGTGCTAATTCGCGTGCTTGGTGTTGTCGTTGTAGTCAACAAGTCGGAAATCGGAAAAATATACTCGTGCTCGCCCCACAGATGAAGATCCGAGATGGTAGCACGTCAGCCGCGTGCATCGAGCATGAGCTTCGACAATTGCAAGATGAGATCCTCAGTCACAACATATCCTGCACTGAAGTGCCAGTACTCTAGCTGATATCTAAGTAATGCCGCATGCAAGGAAATAACTATGCGTTGCTTCTGGCGTGTTCGCTGCACGGCCGAGACTGCCCTAACATCTCCTGGGCGGCAGCGGCCTCATCTTAAGCTACCGATAGCAAAGGGTCGGACACGCACCTTTACTTTATACTCGAGAAGACACAACATAGCGTGCACACCGAGAAGAGTCCCGGTTAGCATATTCAAAACACATGTTTACCACCGCCATCTGAGCTCCTCAAGTATACTCCTCATCCCTGCAGTGTACACCGGTCTCATCATCGTCCTTTGGACCTGGAAATCCATTCTCATGGTCCTCTTCCAGAACCACATCATATACATGCCGAACCTGCCACCAAACTCCCGGCAAGAGGACTTTCAGGACTATCCACCGATAAGCTGGTCAGAGGAGACTCTAAGGAGCGCCGACGGTATGAAAGTGAAGCTTCTGAAGGGAGTCCACCACGAGCAGAAGCCTGCCACGAGGAATTGCGTCATCGTGTACTTTCAGGGGAACGCTGCTTCTCTGCCTCCGAGGTTGCAATTTCTCTCACAGACGCTCAAATTGGTTATAGACCAAAGTACGAAGATCTCAAAAGAACCGATAAACTACAGTATCGCCGCATTGTCGTACAGAGGCTACTGGACTTCTCGCGGCCGGCGACCGACCGAGCGTGGTATCAAGCTCGACGCCCAAGCGGCGCTGAAGTGGGTATACGACAACCATGACATGCAAAATACGACCCTGATCCTGTGGGGACAGTCTATTGGATCGGGTGTCGCTACTACAGCACTGGCCAAGATGCTCGAGGATGGCTTCAAAGGCGACGTTCATATGGTCTTGGAGACGCCATTCACGCACCTGAGGGACATGCTGGCAGTAATATACCCCCAAAAGTTTCTGCCATACAAGTATCTTTGGCCGTTCCTTCGATCTCATTGGAATAGTGAAGAAGCCTTCCAGATAATTGGAGGGCTACAGCAACTGAATCAACAGCCAAAGATCCTGCTCCTACAGGCGGAAAAGGATGAAATCGTACCAGCAGAGATTACAGACAAGCTCGAGACTGTCGGAAAGGACTCCGGGTTAGCAATGTCCAGGGAGATCGTCAAGGGGGCTCTGCATCAGGATGCCATGATGAAGACACAAGGAAGACAAGTTGTAATGCACTTTATATTAAATGTCGTGTGCAGAGACCATACCAACAGCTAGATTGTCATGCCCAGCCCGAAGGCTGCGTCATCTATACGAACATAACCACGATTCCGACCTCAAAGATATCGTGGGAGATCTCCAAATCTCAGTCATATAAGTATCCAGGGAAATCACTCCAAAGGCTGCCACAAGGGAAACCACCGGATGAAGATCTGCCTTATTCGTCAAGCCCATAGACGTTCGAAGAGGTGGAGGTACCTCAAGTGTCAGGCCTATATACCGCATCTTTGCACAACACTGTGATCTTTTTGAACAACCTTCTCCATTGCAAAGGGTCACCATTCAATTTCACAAAGTCGACCTCCGCTACACCTTCACTTACAATCTCTACCACTATATTGCCGCTTAAAGGACATTTTCGATCATCTTTGGTACGAACCTTGATTTGGCATTCAGTGTCCTGAGCCGACGGTCTTGGTATACTTGGAGTGGCTATGCCAAGACGGCTCAACGCCTCTTCCAGCAAAGGTACGAGGAGATTGAGGGTCCAAATCGAGTAGAACTTCGTCAGAGATTGCGCCGGAAGGATGTCTCGGAACTTTCTTGCCATCTGAGTCCGGCTTAACGGAACGCTTGGGGTCATAGCGAATTGTGACATCGACGGCTCTTCTGCTAGCAGATCAGACTGAAGCAAAGACTGTGTCGCAGACAGCCTCGGTACGGCCTGAGGTTGCGTACTCGACAAGGCCGAACGAGAGGGTCGTTCCCAGTCAAAGAGCATGTCACCCATCGGTGTATCCGGCTGTGTTGAAGAAAATCCTGCAGCTTTGGCTGCGTGCTTATCGATGTCCATTGTATCTGACCTTTGAGTCCCAGCAAGTGGATCTACATCGAAGCTGATCTTCAGAGATTCGAACATATTCGTCGCGAGAGAGAGGGGATTTGTCAGACGGCCTTCCTGATCCATATACTTGTTGGGTCGAGTAAACCAAGGGTGTCTTCGAACAGTTTCCAAGGAAAAGCGGGCACTGGGATCAGGATTAATCATGCCTCGCAGAAGCGACAGGACCTCTACAGGAAGTCCATTCCATAGTTCGTCGTTGGGTCGACCACCGGTTCTTAAGTATATAGAATATTCATTGGGGTGGCCGTACTCATCGACGCCTTCAACCGGCCTCTCCCAAGGTGTATTCCCTGCCAAGAGAACGAATAAAACGACACCGCAAGACCATATATCAGCTGCATCGGCCATATATCCCGAGCCCTTCGCAACGTGAGAACAGGCGAGAACTTCTGGAGCAATGTATGGCGGTGATCCGCAGAGAGTTGTGTTCAGTTTGCGCTTTCCATGATATTCGAACAGTGTGGCCATGCCGAAGTCCGCTAGCTTCAAATCACCATCGGCTGAGAGAAGTACGTTCTCTGGCTTGATGTCACGGTGTCCAACGCCCTTTGAGTGCATGAAAGCAACGGCGCTGACCATCTGTGTGAAGTAGACATGCGCAATGTCTTCGGTAACCCCGGCATCTGCCTCGATTTTGTCGAATAGGTCACCCCCTTCAGCCAGCTCCATGGCTATCCAAGTCCATATTTCGTCCTCTCCATTCAAGTAAAGCTCGACGACATGCTTGTGAACGCCGATATGCTTGTGGAGACTAATCTCCATGTCGATCTGTTTCTTCTTGATCTTTCCATATCGCTGCGCGTAATCTTTGTTGATGAATTTGACCGCAAAGACAGGATTATGTGCATCCAGAGGGGCACCCTTTTTGATGCTGCAAAATGATCAGCAAGGTGTGTGACAGACTTCGCAGGGGGCGTACCAAGCGTATGCCCCGGATCCAATTGTTCTCGAGACTATTCTGAACGGTAGTTTCGACGGCAGCGGGGCGAGCTGCGAATGAGGGATGTTCATCGTGACAATAGGATGTAGGTAAACGATAGAATCAATACATGACAGAAGCTAAATGTAAATGCTGCGCCGCGACAACCTTCCCCTTCACCTCCTCGTTCGACGCGATGAAACTATTTGTTGTGACTGTACAGCATATGCATACTGTGGAAGTGATTTGCAAAAGATATCGCGAAAATGATACGCTGACGATGATCCAGAGTTGCAGGTGAACGTATCGCGTCCTTCACGCGGCCGCCGTGGCGCTTATCACAATCGATAAGGCCTTGGTTGCCCCAGTAGCGAAATCAACTGAAGTGAATTCCGCCGAAAGCAGAACCACTCATTCTGATCACTTGGGCCTTGAGATCATTCGCCGCAAACGATAACGACCATCTCGTGGAACATAAGAACTTAGCATTTCTTTCATCTTGAACATTCCTACCTGCGTCTTCTTTTCCCTCTAGTATCTTCCATCGTCAATATTACTTTGGAACAAGGAGCTCGGCAGCTTTCCTTTGTTAGAGATACCATACTTCCCAGCCCATAGCTCCCTCACGGTAAATCGTTGCAGCTCAGAATGGACTACGCAATGGAGGATACTCAAAACTCAGCGCCAGGTGCTGTCGAGGCCAACAAGCTCAACATGGGCTCCAAGAAAGCTGACAACCAGAGTGTGACCAAGCGGTATGTGCCCTCTGATTATTATCTCCCTTGAGGATGCATTCGCTTCATATCTTGTCGAACGTAAGACTGACAATTCATGCCTCTACACAGACTCCAAAGCGAACTTATGACTTTGATGCTTTCACCGACTCCAGGTATCTCTGCCTTTCCATCCGCTGATGGTAACCTTCTGTTCTGGACTGCGACCATTGCTGGACCAGCGGATACGCCATATGCTGGCCTCACATTCAAGCTATCATTTCAATTCCCAGCCAACTATCCATATGCTCCACCAACGGTGCTCTTCAAGACTCCTATCTATCACCCAAATGTCGACTTCAGTGGCCGCATCTGCTTGGATATCTTGAAAGACAAATGGTCGGCGGCATTGAACGTCAGCTCGGTGCTTCTGAGCTTGCAAAGCCTTTTGGGCGAACCCAACAAGTAAGTCACGATCAACATTGTCTTGCACTCGCTATATCTCCGGCACCGGCTAACCCGTTGCCCTACAGTGCAAGCCCATTGAATGGCCAGGCCGCCGAACTCTGGGACAAAGATCCAGCTGAGTTCAAGAAGCATGTCCTTGCCCGACACGTCGACATTGATGACTAGGCAGAGATAAGTCTCTCGCATAGATCATATCATCAAAAAGGTATTCACGGACCGATATTGATTTCAGGAGCGTTCTGAAAACGTTATCCGCTGGATACCCTTCCTATGGAGTCAAAGGTTCTTGGGGGGCTATCGGACATGGGCATTTTCAGCGAGTATGGATGGGGGACTCTACTTTACCGTCGTCACGAAGACGCTGCCATTGCTCAGCCATGGCGTTCAAGCGCGCTAGTTTTGCATAGCAATTTTGTTTCTTGGGGGGTTCTTTTTTCCGCTCTGACACCCGTCTACGTTCTTCTTTTCCAGAGGGGAACAGGAACTCAAGCCTTCTCTTGTGTCATATCATATCGTCATGACACTCACCCTTTCAGAAGAGACGTCGACGATCTCTCAAGAAACGGACTGCCCTTCTGGTTGTATCAGAGAGAGAGAAAGTGTGTGTGTGTGTGTTTGAGGGAGAGGATGAGAAGGGAAAGTCGAATCTGAATCATATTTCATCACTCATCCCTACCTACGTAGTATCCATCACCTATGCATAACCCAGAGAAAACACAAACCACTCTAACGTCGTCGTCGTCGTCGAATGTAGGTACTTAAAACAGCAGACAGACAGACAGATTTCATATGATGCATCCTTGTATGTTGTTGCATCGTGGTTCTCACGTTATTCATACATACAGAGTATCAACCATAGCGTATGTCTGCATATATATATATATATATATATATATATATATATGTGTGTGTGTGTGTGTGTGTGTGTGTGTGTGTGTGTGTGTGTGTGTGTGTCTCTCTCTGTATCCGTATTCCTGTCGCTTTTTGAAATATGTAGATGACCCACCAAACAGCCCCCCCCCGCCCTCCTCAAACGCCATGCAAGAAAATCTCGAATGGGAGTGTAGTTATCCGTGTCCGTGTCCGTGTCCGGTCGGCCAGCTCTGGTCTGGTCTGGTCTGGTCTGGTCTGGTTCCATCCCGTGGCAGAAAGTCTCTGCTTTTCCTTCCGCTCTCTCTTTATAAGTGCAAAGTGAACCTTGATTACCCCTTTCCAGATGCGGGTCTCGCGGACACTTCCATAGAGTTCCGCTGTGACCTTCGATGATGTATGCATGAAGGATGCGACAACGCTTTGCTGCCTGAGGTTCGTCGAAGGAACCGTAATGTCAAGGAATTGAAGTCTTCATTGCTCGCGCTGCGAAATTGGCCGTTGTTATGATTGCGCTGTAGGTGATGTCGATGTGGACTGCTGCTCAGCTCGCGCTTTGGAAGCCATTCTCTCGACAAGGCTTTTCATCTTGGGTATCAGCTCGGCGATGCGGAATGGCTTGGAAACTACATCATCCTGTTCGTTTTAGACTAGGTTAGCGTTGCTATTCCCGTACAATGAATCGAAAATGATTGAAAGCGTTGATGAAAAGGGTAGCTTACCATTCCACTACTCAGCGCAATTTCGATATGCTTCTCCCGCGCGTTAGCCGTGACGGCAATGATAGGAACGTGACCCCGTAGGTCTCCAGCCCGTTGCATTCGTCGGATCTCCTTGGCGCATGAGATCCCGTCCATGACCGGCATTTCGAGATCCATGAGTATAACGGTCAAGTCTAGGCCTTTCTCTTTTGCAGATGCGTTGCGATTGTAATAGACGGTCTTTTTCATGAATTCGATGGCCTCGCCGCCATGGTTCGCGACAGAAACGATACATCCTGCTTTTTGCAATTGCTTGGCGAGGACCTTTTGATTCACGAGATTGTCTTCCACAATAAGAATCTTGATAGGAGCATCGGCAGGTGACGTAGAGGGAGCAGCGGAGGTGCCAAGAGGTGTAGTAGTCGCCACATCTTGCGAGATGGACCGAGACGGCATTTCCTTTTCCAGGTTCGCCAGTCCCGTGGCAACAGCTTTTGCCGAATCGTGAGAACGATTCAATTTCTGGCTGACCGACCTGGGAACCGAGCCTTTCCTGGTTTCCGAAGGCAGCGACGGTTCGACTCCACCAACGGGTGCGGCGCACCGACGAGCCTTCACATAGAAAGCCTATAATCATGACTTAAAAACCATCCATTCGAGGGAAGAAAGCGAACTTACAAATGTGCTGCCCTTGCCACTCACTGACGAAACTCCTATCTCTCCACCCTGGAGCTCCACTAGCTGCCGGGAAATGAAAAGTCCTAGCCCAGAGCCTCCATATTGGACATGCGTACGTGGACTAGCTTGTGAAAATCGGAGGAACATCAGCTTCATCTCATCCTCAGTGAGACCTCGTCCGGTATCCTGAACGGCAAAATGAAGAAAAATTGGTTCTCCATCCCCCCAATCGGGGCTTTCATCAGGATCTTTGAACCTCGTTCGATTCGGCGTTACATATTCCACCATCTTGTTCGGCAACTCCGAGGGTCTCTTCTCAAAGGCAGAAACATGAACAATGATACTACGCTTCTCCTGGTGGGCTGTAAATTTGATGGCGTTCGTAGTCAAATTTATGAGGACCTGTAGCAGCCTTGAAGGATCTAACCGCACCCAGTCAATCTTCAGCTCTTCCATGGACCTTTCGACGCGGAATTCGAGTCCTATGTCGGACTTCCTTAGTTCATTTTCAAACATCTTCAAGGTCCTCTGTACCACAGCCACAGGCTGCACATCGACCGGCGTGACCATAAGCATTGCAGAATCCAATTTTGACAGTGTCAAAACATCATCTACGATCCGCTTCTGATGCTGCGCACAGAGGATGATGGTCTGAGCTGAGTCGACATTGCTTTCTAGCAATTCCTTGATTCTAGGTGGCAGATCTTCTTGATCAGCGTTCTCGACTAAAGAGCTGCAAATCTCATCTGCACATTGTAGGATGGCAGAGAGTGGGTTCCTCATTTCGTGACTGGTGATATCAATGAAGTTTTCTTGTTGTCTTTTCAACTCCACCGCTTCATCCATCCTTCGCTTCTGTAAAACCTCGGTAAATTTCTGGCTGCTGATATCTGTGATGGAACCAAATATCCGTTTGAGTTGTCCTTCGGAATCTCTTTCGGGGTATGCTGAGGCCAGAACCCATGTATCTCCCGAATTACCATTTCGGTCTCGCCAGGGATGTTTAAATCTGAATTCCACCGACATCGGTACGCGATGGTCAATGAGGGTCCCCCATGACTTGTCTAGCAAGGGACGGTCATCATTGTGCACGTAATCCATCCAATCTTCCTCCCCTTTACCCTCTCGAGAACAGCGAGATATTTCGAACCAAGTCTCGTTGCAATAAATCATTTTGCCTGCCGAATTAGCAATGAACATCCCAACGGGTGCTAGTTCTGCCATGCGCGTGAATTTGTACTCGCTCTCCACAGCTTCTTGCGTTCTCATAGCCAGTTGATGCGACAGTTCTATTCGATCCTGCGCAGCTAGTTTGGCAGCTTTCTCGGCTCGTCTGATCTCCTCTTCGTACAGCACGACGGAGGCGATAGAAGTAGCCAATTGGCGGCCCAACAGCTGAATAAAAAGACTATAGTCCTCATCATAGGGTCGTCGAGGATTGTTGCCGATGACCAAGAAGCCCAATGTGGATTCGCCTGTCGTTGGATGTATAGGACATATGACGACTGATCTGCAGGGATCATCGAAACCTCGACGTTCAATTCCGTCAAGAAAACCTTCAGGTAATGTACCATCTTCTTCTTGAAGTAATACTGGCCTATCAGCTTTGACCGCATCTCTGAAAGCTGGTGCGAAACCCTCCGTACTGTATCCTAGGTCGAGTTCCTCTGGTGCTGCATGATGACCAGATGGGACACCTAGCGTCCCTTGGAGAACGCAGTGCTTCGTGGTTAGCAAGCTGCTGGAATGCATTGACGAAGCGTCACTGTCATGGTCATCGGCGACGGCATATACCAAGGCCAACGGAATATCAAGTTCGTTGTATTTCAAACCTTCCAGCAAGAGGGGCCAGAACTGCGATACTTCTCTCGCCGAACCTGTCTTTTCACCGATCTCACGAAGAGTGAGCATTCTCCTTTCGGCAATTTTGCGTCGCGTCTTCTCGAAAGCAGGGTTGTACAGCCCAACAACGGTACCGTCTGCTCCGATCAATGGAATAATGGACCATGAGAAATACGTCTCCTCTAAATAACCCTGTCGATTAATGAAAAGTCGGTCGTCGTCCTTCATTGTAGCTTGAGCATTATTCTTAGCTTTGGCAAAGACCTCTTCGACGGCGAACCATATCTCTTTCCATGCTTCAGCGTAGGGCTGGCCCATCAGATCGGGATGCTTTTGGCCCGCGAGAAGGATGTATGCCTCGTTGTATATAGCAACAAGGTCACTTCCCCAATACATTGCTGCTGGATGGGGACTCGCCATGATTAAATTGCACATTGCACGGAGGTCGGCATTCCATGTTTCCATTGGGCCAAGGCTGGTGGCGGCCCAGTCGACGCTGCGCGCAAATTGGATGTGTCTCGGAAGGGCTGCTGACATAGGAAGTCGGGTCCAGTCAAAAAACCCTTGATCTGCTGGAGCTCCGGCCGGCCCGAATGCGTCGACGTTGCCTGCTGTTGCAGCGAGTAAGATGGCCTCGCTATCTTCATGTGTCAGTGGTGTCGCCTCCTCTGCCAATCTCGGTATGCTCTTCCAATCTTCAGAACCCCGTCTTCTCTGCGTCAGCACAGATCTCTTACTTGAGCCACTCGATGAGCTCTTCAAATCTAGCCTTCTATCACCGCTGCCCGCGGACTCAATCGACTCAAAATAGCCGACCGTTGATGGGTTCGACGCTTGTGAGCCGGGTGAGATTGAACCCAAACCGATGTAGTGTTGGCCTGTTAACGTTGGACCAGAAGTCGTATTCACCAGCCGTCCAGCAAGGAGGCGGAATCTCTTTCGTAATGTCGAACAAGTCCACAGCATCCCCGCATAAGTAAAGGACGGAAGAGTAACACTCAAGGCCTGGCCGTCTTTCACAAAACTCAAAGCCCAAGTCTTGAATTCTGGAAATGAGGCCGGCGTCGCAAGCGCCAAGGGGACATCGTCGACTCTACCCACCACACACTCAAACAGATTCGGACGTGCCTTTAATGCGGTGTTTGCAAACACGAGGTCTAGCTCCCCTGGTTGGAAGTTGGAGACATTTCCAACGTCAATAATGAAGCTTGGCCGCTCATCTTGGTCCAGTACCTCTGAGATGCCCACCGTATCCAGTATGTCGATGCCACCTGTCCTGTTCTCTTCCACTGCCCGCGATAACGATGCGCTTTGCTCACTCTTCTGCCTGCTGAGAGATCTGCTGGCTGGGGGCCCCGGGCTTTGTAAAGAAGAACCTCTTGCTAGTTTCACTGTTCGAGTGCCTCCCGTATCCTCGGGCCTATCGAGCATGGCGACTGCTGCCGCCTCAAAACTAGAGAAGATTGCTCGTTGCGGAATCGCTGGTGAGGACTTAACCTCCCGTACCGATGTAGATCGCAGCACTCCAGGTCGGCGGTCACCTGAAAGAGGTTGGGAAGGTTGCGCGCTGATACGTTGTCGCTTAGACAATGCCGATTCGATTGGGTCGCCTTCTGAGATATAAGGGCGTTTTAGAGTCGGTAGGGGGGATGAATCTGATTCGTCCGGAATTGGATATTCTGATGTCGCAGGTAAGCGATTGGGCGCCGCAGCGTCAGGAAGGGTCACAGCTTGAACGTCTCTGTGATCGGGACCTGTTGACTCAGAAGATTGCATGAGAGATGTCGCCTTCCTCTGCGAGATTCCTGGCAGACCAGATAATAATCCTAGCTCGAAGGCAATCTCTAGGCAAGCGAGGCAAGGTACGCACTTGAAGATAGCGTTAAGTTTACCGGGGAAAGTTTGACGTTTTCGAAGGGGGCGGCCGCTGGTGGGAAACACGTCATGGTGTCGAAGCTTTCTGATTTGGGTTATGGTAAATAATCACATGTAGTCGAGCTTCAAGTCCTTGATGGAGAATGTACGGAGTCGGTACCTAACTACCTAGGTAGGTACTTTACCTTGGATACAGGGGACGAGAGCGGCAGTTGCAAAAGAACATCATCGTCTCGTTAGTTATGGGGAGATGAAAAGCAGGGTACGAGAGAGGAGAGCTGATGAGGGACCATCTTGATGTCGTTGAGGATATTTTGTGTTTTCACCCACGGAGATCAAGGACTATCGTATGGAGCTTTCTCTAACTTACCTGGAGAAATAGAGAAGCACGGGCCAAGAACTTGCAGGAAGTTGGAACTTAGTTAAGGAAATCATACAAACCTTAACTGGAAGATCGTTCTAGAGTAAGATGATCGCGATGGAAGCTTGAGAAGGAGGGGGAGAGCAACTCTGTAGAATCCCTATAACAGGAATCTCGAACCGATGTTTAGGGGCAGTTTGAAGTGTACAACCTACCTAAAGTACCTAAGCTTCAACGTCAACTCACTTAGGTACCTTAAATACCTTTCAAGCTTAAGATCATTGGCATAATATCATGTAAAATACTATCGATATCCGAGTAAAATACGATGTCCGATCCCAATTCCCATCCAACATGTACCTTAATTTTAGGATAGGCATGTACTGTAAATTACCCGCCTTGTGCACCTTTTCTGTTCCTAGGAATGTTCTTTCTGATTGTTTATCTTCATCTATCGTCTACCAAGCTACCTTCGAATTACATATCCTTGTTTTACTCTTTCTTGGGTCAAGACCGAAGTATCCGTCTAGTATGTTCAAAAAAGGACCAACATTCGAAGCGAATTCACATATCCCTAAGGGTGGCAGACCTCGATGATTTCCCGTGTACGACGCATTATGCTATACCCAGTTGTATGATAGCTCGAGCATGAGGATGGAGAGCGCAAGGTACCGAATCGATTGTGACGACATGGAAAGGAAGATGCAACCCAACCTCTATCTCGTTCTGTTGAGGCTTCGACGGCTGGATGACATCCCTCCCGTTTCCGGTTCTTACTACGACTCGGGAGCAGGTGCACAAGGGAATTCTAGAGTCTTGACGAGTATCTTCGAGAGGCAGGAGATTGAATGGCTACCGAGCCGAGGGAGTACCTTTACAGAGGTCTATCACTGTTGAGGAAACGCAGATTTCGAGCCATGTTCCAGGAGCCGTGTCCCAAGATGTACGGAAGGATGTGGCTTTTTCAACCTAGCTTGGAAAAGCGATCCTGCTCTAGCAGCGTTTCATCTGGATGTGATCCATGTGGACGACGTCCTCGAGTCGTTCCTGGATGCATTTGATTGCGAAGAGGTGCCACTGCGCTTCCAGTTTCAACACCGGTTGTTGCGTATCCAAGAAGGCCAATTTGCATCCGCGTTCACACAGCACTATCGAGGACGAAAAGTTTTTGTCACTCGCAAAGAATGTCTCAGCTTAAGTCCAGCTACGCTGTAAAAGGATGATGTGGTAGTGCTCCCCAGACAGGAGCAGACACCATCCCTGCTCAAGAAGAATGCAGACGGTACTGCTTGCTTGTAGGGAGACACATATGTGCAATGCATTAGGCACGATGAGACGTTGCTTGACCCGTGTTTTCATTGCCAGGAGATCATCATTGTCTAGGCAAGACGTGTTGCTCATCGCCTCATGGATGAATCGCGGACTACGAAAAGACTATCGAATGTTCAGATCACTCCAGAAGAGGTATCATCTACCACCGTAGATGCAGTAATTACTGAGATGTCGGTGAAGTGTGCACAGGTCACACAACTGGAGAGACTTACTACCTATGTAGCCTCGATAGGTAGGGAAAATCGGCATATTACAGAATCATAGGAAGCAGCACTGAGTTGGTGGGGCATTTCCGGTTAAATAGATTATTGTACTGGAGCCCTCGACCTTCTAATGGCGGGGCATCGTTGGACCCCTCGTCACATCCCATTGTCCTATTGTACGGCAGAATGACCTAAGACAGCAAGCTGCATTACCTTATCCTACAGTAACCGATGGCCGCAGCTCCTTATATCCAATTGCTTCCGCCATGACGAACGTCCTTGAAAATCTATTTCGTTGCACATTATCGTGATCCCGTTCAACAGTTTTGAGGAAGAGAACATTCATATCAAGGATTCTCACGAGACAATGGCAACCGAGACAAAGTCAGCAAAGGTATCGCTTCTCCCCGCTGCTGTCACACACCTCATATCACGCAAAGCAAGCTCAAGGCTAATTGTTTGCTGGTCAATGTACAGAACCTGTCCTTCATTCTCGAAGGGGTGAAAAGCGTCAAGTTCGAGGATAGACCGGTTCCAGAGTTGAAGGACCCTTATTCAGTCCTGATCGAAGTCAAGTACACCGGTATCTGCGGTAGTGATGTAAGTGAGCCCTTTTAAACCAGGATGCATAATGTTGTAATGTCTAGGTTTCCGTGATAGGCATACTGATATCTGAATAGGTGCACTACTGGCAACATGGCGCGATCGGGTCGTTCGTCGTTAAGGACCCAATGGTTCTCGGTCACGAGTCTGCCGGCGTTGTTGCCAAAGTCGGATCAGAGGTGCAAAGCTTGAAAGTCGGTGACCGTGTCGCGATGGAGCCAGGTATTCCCTGTCGACGATGCGAGAGATGCAAAGAGGGAAAATACAATCTGTGTCCCAAGATGGCCTTCGCCGCTACACCGCCATATGACGGAACTCTCGCAAAATACTACGGTCTGCCGGAAGACTTTTGCTATAAGCTACCCGGGCATGTCAGCTTGGAGGAAGGTGCCCTGATGGAACCCCTGTCGGTAGCGGTACACGTCACGAAGCAATCAGGAATCAAGCAGGGAGATAGCATTGTCGTCTTCGGCGCCGGACCTGTAGGCTTACTTTGCTGCGCCGTTGCGAAAGCGTTCGGGGCGAGCAAAATCATCGCCGTCGACATTGTGAAGCACCGACTAGAATTCGCAAAGAAGTACGCCGCGACCGGTACTTTTGAACCGGACCGAGTCCCCGCCGCCGAAAACGCCGCCCGTCTCAAAAAAGAAAGCAACCTCCCGGACGGCGTCGACGTCGCCATCGACGCCAGCGGCGTGGAACCCAGCATCCAATCGGCCATCCATGTGCTCCGCGTCGGAGGCACATACGTCCAAGCCGGTATGGGCCGCGACGACTGCACGTTCCCCATCATGGCAGCCTGCGCCAAGGAACTGACGATCAAAGGAAGCTTCCGGTACGGCAGCGGCGACTACAAGACCGCGCTCGAGCTGGTGTCGTCAGGCAAGATTAACGTCAAGGAGCTGATCTCGAACAAAGTCTCGTTTGAGAACGCCGAGGAGGCGTTCACGGATGTGAAAGCGGGCAAGGGGATTAAGGTCTTGATCGCCGGTCCGTCGGGGTCATAGGATGATGATGATCTCAGATGATAATGATTATGAAACTGGATATCTTTTGACTACTATCTACATATAAACTCCTCGAAATATCATCACCTCCCTCCTTTTCTTTTCATGAAAGGGAAAATAGCCAAATAGCCAAATATCAATAGAATCCCCGAAAATTCCCCAGAATGTTACCAGCAGTGTGATCCGCTAGCTACCTTACCTAAGTTCCTACCTACCTTTCCATCACACTAACTTGCCTTCCCCCCTCAAAACACAACAGCAGCTATAATCCCTGCTCATTTAATGAACGTTCCATTCGTTCACTGAACTTTTCGCTGTAATGGGGATTCATGAGGTAGGTAAAGTATCAGAAATGATATTCCCTTGCTGGGCTTGCTGTTCTCGGATCTTGGCTAGGATGTCTGGATACTGTTGATCCCCCAGAAGGGGGTTGAGGTTAGCTTTCCTTTCTTCTTGTTGCTTAAGAGGGGAAAAAAGGAGAAAGAAGGGAGAAATGGAAAAGAGTTAAGGGACGTACCCATTTCTCACCGACGTCAGGATGGGATTTGATGCGATTCCACAGCGTCGCCGTACCGAGGTGGTCCCACTGGCCCTTTTTGAAGGTGAATTCGACGTCGTCGGATTTTTGGCCGCGGGTACGAAGGACGTCGTCGCGCAGCTGAAGCACGGATGGCGGCACGTCCATGCTTTCGAACGTAGCGTCGTAGCTGACGCCTTGGAAGAAGGGGATGCTGAAGCGTGAGCCGGTGCCGCGCGCGGGGCTGAGGACGCGGTGGGTTGTGCTCTGGCAGACGCCGCGGGTGAGGGCTTCCATGCCTTGGCCGATGGCGACGACGAAGGTGCCGGGGACGGGTGGGCAGTCGATCCAGGAGCCCGAGTGGTTTTGGACTTGAAGACCTCTGTGGTGGGAGGCTTGGAGGAGGTAGCTGGTCAGCATGGAGTCTTTGTGAGGGCCAACGCCTTGGCCTTCGCCTTCGATGCCGAGCTCTTCTAGGTCCGGATATTTAACGATTTTCAATTTGTGTTGCTGGCATTCGTCGAAGAATTGTGAGAAGGCATTGGCTGGGAGGCCGACGGCTTCGGCTATCAGACTTGTGAACTCTATGCTCATAGCTCCCATCTTGGACATGTACTCTTCATAAACTGGTCGGAACTTGGGCATCAAAACAGGGTCCGGAAATTGGTTCGGTCCGAGCAAGTTGTGATATAGGGGAGCTGTTGGTTTTCGTGGAGGGTGTGGTGTGGACAGGTCGTACTGCTCACGCCAGTCGATTTTGAACCGAGTGATCTCCATTCCAAGACGGCTGTACCCTAAAAAACTGGGAGCGTTCTTCATTTCGATCTCGAGCTTCTTCTCTTCCGGGAGGTCGAAGAATGCTTTGCCTTGCTCGATGACATCCTCTATTAGGGAGTCCTCGATACCGGTATTCTTGATATATAGAAATCCGACTTCAAGCAGGACATAACGTAGCTTTTCTAAGAACGCCGGCTTGGTGTCTGGACTGAATGCCAGCGAGAGGTCTAGAACGGGAACTGCTTCGAAAGCCATCTCACGCTGGTTGTGTCGTCGGAAGCAGGTGTCGTGACTGAATAGCTGGACTGATGGTTGGGTGGGATGGTAGCCTACCTAGATCACGCTGACGATTTGATGAGCTGAGCCATAACCATGAGTGTCCGTACCTCTGACCTGCCATGCTGACTGTGAGAGTAGATCGTGGCTAAAATAGAGGTATATATCACGCAATCGAGGGGCATTAGCTGCTGTAGAGGAAGTACTACGTAGTATTAGGTAAACGATTGTGGGGAATTAGTTCGCTCCGGGGGTTGTCAACTGCCGCTGGAACCCTTAACCGCAGGAGAGATCTCAGCAACGTCATTCCTGCGCTTGGCGTGTCGATATTTACCAGGTAATTAATTACTTTACTGTAGTTGTGCACCCTACCCTTCGGAAGGATGTTTCTTTTGGGCTTCACAATACTCAAGTTATCTCTTTGTGAATGCTGACTTCACGTCAGCTAGGTGCTCATCTTTTGGTGTTGAGTTGATGATGATGCCAAATGCTTGGACAGCTGGCACTCGTTCATCTCTCTACATCAAGAGCACTTTTAGAAACTTCTCTGCTCAATCCAGACTATGGAGGACCGGAGAAGTGCACAGAGACAAAGATGTTTCAGAGGCTCGAAAGGAGGCAAAGGATCCTCGACTAGGTCGGCTGATCAAAGATGATTTCGCAGCGTTTAGGGAATCATACAGTACGTTAACATGGGATGGCTCACACGCTTTCGACTCACCACGCGTCTAGATCCTCCGAAGCATCCCATCATTTTGGCACATGGACTGTTGGGGTTTGATGAACTTCGGTTGATGGGCCACTGGCTTCCAGGGATTCAGTATTGGCGAGGTATACGTGAAGCTATGATTGCCAGGGGCATCACCGTTATCACTGCTACCGTCGCTCCGTCTGGATCAATTGAGGAACGCGCAGAAGACTTGGAACGCTCCATTAAGGCAAAAGCAGCTGGAGAGAGAGTCAATATTATTGCGTGAGTGACGAAGAAAAGACTATGCGGGAAATACTGACCAGGAGAAGGCATAGCATGGTAAATTAGGAATCGTTACAGACCTGAAAAGTTTCTAACTTGTTCAGGGGTATGATTGGTTCTTTCCAATTGTTTAGTCGCTGGCTTCTGCTGACAATTGAGAAGAGGGCTCGACTCAAGATACTTGGTCTCCCGTCTGAGGCCATCTGCCTTTGAAGTGGCCTCTTTGACAACGATATCTAGTCCCCATAGAGGGTCATCATTTGCCGACTATGTCTTTCAAGAAATCGGAGGTCGGTCCAAGCACTATCAGTGTCGGCTTCCACTCACCATTTACAGAGACAAGGCTGCCAAAGTTGTACAACTTAGCCTCAAAGTTGAACCTAGATACCGGCGCCTTCCGCCAGCTGACCAAGGAGTTTGCTGAACAGGAATTCAATCCAAACACCGCGGACGTCGAGGATGTTCGGTAGGGCTTTAAGCCTCTCATACAGAGCACAAGAACGCTAACAGGCCTATAGCTATTTTTCATACGGCGCACAATTTGACCCTGGGTTATTCTCCGTATTTCGGCTTGCGCATGATTATATTGCACGTGAGGAGGGACCAAACGATGGGCTCGTGAGCGTCAATAGTAGTATGTGGGGTCAATATAAAGGAACCCTCGTGGGCGTTTCCCACCTTGATCTGATTAATTGGTCAGTTAGTCGTCAAGAACTCGAATGCATAGGGCTGACGCCTGGGGTACAGGACGAACCGCCTCAAGTGGCTAGCTTCAGAGCTGTTTGGACGGAAAAGAAAGTAAGTCGGGCAATGAGATAGAGTAAGCGGTGACTAAAGGTTTCGCAGTTTCAATGCAGTGGCATTCTACCTGGGAGTGGCCGGTAACTTATAGCTCTGTGCCCTGACTGCATTTATCCCAGAACTGACCAGCCCCAGATATGCTTGCAAATGAAGGGCTCTGACGTCCCAGCGACGCCGTTCAAGACCACCACGGATTACGCAACTGACTCTACTGTATATTAGATATCAGCGCTATGTGCTCCTGGCAAGAGACAGCAGCTGTGGTTGTACCATTTCAGGGGAACGTTTTATTCAGAGAATTAGATGTATGAAAGAGATAGGCTGTTGAATTCTTCAGCTCGTGGGACATTTGTCACACATCAAAATAGACGAACGAAATGTTTGAATCTTTGAACATATCTTCCGTAAGTATGACCTTTCTCATTGATGCCAAAAGATACATTTGCGATATCCCGTTTTCGGCAGAATGTAATTACATTGGGACCATAAGGGATTCACTGGTCAAGCTGAAGTAATTATGCGCCCGTGAAATAAGCTCGGTAGGTACGGTAATTAATTAAGCGATCATCTTTCGGGCCAAGCTGCTGCTAAGCTTTTCACCTTTCCCGCTCAATCGAGCGCTGCGCCTCCATAAGCCACGATTTAACGTCACTGAGAAATGGATGTCCCGACTATTCCGGCAAGCAAGCCCCCAGCGGCGCGCTTTGGCTTCAACCAGTATAGTGGTGCCATCTGGGAGTCAGCGCGGCTGAGTATCTGTTGCTAGCACATACGGACTCTTGGACCTCGCACTGTAGATACCTGTCCTGCTCAATGCAATCAATGTTGCGCGTTGATATCAGTGCGGGAAAGAGCGATGTCTCTACGCATACAGCTCGATGGCCCAGGAACGACGTACACGAACCTCGACTTTATCTCCGGTAGGGTCATATTGTATCTCGCGAGCCCAACCACATTTTCCTCCATCGTCGCAAAACTCGAAGGTGAAAGTCGAACGCGACTACAGGGCTTCAAGCAATCTCACCATGATAGCCAGCAGGCTAAGCCAACGACAGAGATGGAGTACCATCGTGTATGTACTGGTCCCAGAATGATCTGGTTCAAGCGACGCTGACTTCTAGAAAGCTGCTATACAAAACCCAGACCGTATTTCCACCTCCGGAGCTGCAGCGGCAGGGCAGTAGCAACCCTAGTTACACTCTGACTCCAGGCCAATACGAATACCCATTCGAGTTCAAGTTGCCATTTAACAACACATGCTGGAACAATAATTACACTCCGTTATCAAATGTCAGCTTTGCTGGGATGAAACTAGATGTTGTCAGAGACACAAACCGCCACACGAAGAAGACTCTGCCACCCTCCCTGCTGGGGTTTCCTGGTCTATGTGAGATAAAATACTTCATCAAGGTCACAGCTGCGAAGCCCAAATTCTACCAAGAGAACCTGCGAGCAGTAAGGTCTATCTCCCAATAACCGTAGTCGTTTTCTGACAATCTGTCGTAGTATCATGACATCCGCTTTGTACCAATTGAACCTCCACGATCAGAGAATCCCCGAGGCGAGGAAGTCTTTGCTAGAAGGAACAATAAGTTCGCGCAGGCTCCACGACCTATGCCAAAGAAGATCTCTTTACGAAAGGCTTCTAGCAAGAATGCTGGTCAGGATGTTGATCTCGATCCGCCGGCTTTTACAGTCGATGCAAGGCTCCCAAATCCTGCTATTCTTACGTGTAACGAGACCGTTCCACTCCGCGTTCTTGTACAAAAGACAAACCAGTCCTCGGAGATATTATTTCTATCGACTCTGAGCATCGAGTTGTTTGCTTTCACAAATATTCGAGCCCATGAACTGACACGTACCGAAGCCGGGAGTTGGATTCTAACGAGCCAAGCAAACATGCAAGTCCCGTTAGGATCAACTAATGATTCTCCCGGAAGAGAATATAAGATTCCCAAGCGCTACTTTGATCAGATCAGACTGCCCACTGCTATCTGTCCTTCATTCGAAACATGCAATGTTTCCCGATCGTATGAGCTCGAAGTGAGGGTGGGGTTGAGCCATGGCCTGGTAGGCAACGTCAAGGTAAGCAGACGACTTCCTCCCAGAATTTCCAGATTGACAAATTGACAATTTCCTAGCCCGAGCTCGTGATGCTGCCGCTACGATTTCCCATTCAGGTCTATTCTGGTATTGCTCCTCCACCAGAGCTTCTCCAAGCGATGGCAGGAGATGCTATTCCAAGCCAGCGTCCATCACTCGCAGTTCCACACCAGACATCTTATCAGCCGGAACCTTCTCCAATAGGCTCACCGTATCCGGCACCAGAGTATCTACCAGCGCAGGCAGGCTCCTTTGCTCCGAATACTTCTCAGCCACCGTACGACGATGCTCCACCAACTTACGAAGAGGCTCTTGCTGCAGATATTGGTCCACTTGACGGGCCCCGACACAATTACGAACCGCCCGCATCGCCTGCCCCTCCGCCTAGGCCTCCAAGGGTAGGTACGTCTAGCAATGAGAAGGGTGGCGTGCATCGAAAACCAAGTGAGCGCTTGTTCTCTCAGGACGATGAGGGCTCTTCTTCGAGTGGACCGTCCAATGGCGTCAGGCAGCCATCGTTCAGTCAAGCCTCTGGAATTGCGTCCCAGCAAACCTCGAATGGAGTTTCCGGACCTACCGATGGGACACCGCGTGGGAAAATTTCATGATACCTCGTGGTTTGACGTATGCTGCCTTTCTTGAAATTAGCGCAGGCGTTCATGGTCAGGGGATGTGTTGTATTATAGTCGGACTCTTTGGCTCGTTTAGTCTTGGCCTCATTGTAGTGCTAGAGCGGCTTTGTCACTTCTTAGACAGGAGATTCGAATTGTTAACAGTAAATTGAAAAATGCGTGGCTGTGATGCTCCGCATGATTAGACTCCACCTGTACAGCGTCACCAGACGGACGGCGTCTATAGGTCATAATAGGACGACATATTACTCTGTGTTAGCCGTCGTCGATCTCAGTGCGACCATTTCCCTTATATAGGGCCTCATGCGGCATCTGTCCCTTCGTTCTCCCGTGCATACGCCGACAATCCCACGAGGACCTCCATCGCCCTCTCCGCATCCTGCTCCGGCACGAACACATGATCATGTCTCAACCCGGCAATCATATTACACGAGATCTCCTCCCTCGCCAGTGCCCCTGCCACGGCAGCCGTCAGACCGACACCTTCCAGCGAGGAATAGACCCGCAGTTCGATGTGCCGCAGATACGGCGGGGAGAAGTCGAGGAGGTCCTTGTAGGCTGGGTCTTGGCAGATGGTCAGAGGGAGGAGAGCGGATATGCCTTCGGATTCGGAGATGGTGGAGTGGGCGTGCGGGAGGATGCGGTAGAAGTCTGCTGGCGATGTGGTTGGGGGAAGGGAGGCGTAGACGTAGATCTGGGGGTGGAGGGTTGGCCTCATGGACGAGATCATGGTGAGGGCATCGATGATGGGAGTCGATGACCGCGAAGACATTGTGAAGCCAACCACTTTGTTGTTGTACTTTTGTCTAGAATGCACACCCCCTTTTTGACGTCGCAGCGAATTGTTAGAGGTGTTGTAACGGTGTGACGGGCTATGGTATCTCTGCTGAACACAAACAAACAAATACTATATCTTGTCTCTCTGCCTTGAAGACGACGTCTAGACTGGATCATGGAAAGTGCATGAGTATCAGTATTGCTTCGTACAAACATCTCAATGCTACAGAGAACAGAAATTACGAATATCTCAATGCGTTGATAGGAGGTACTTAGTAGATCGTCGGTTGGGATGTTTGGATGTAACCGCGGTAAAAGGCAGTGCCGAGGTGGGCAATCGCTTTTTATAATTCTGTGGTAAATATTCAAAGAGACGCGCTTCGGGACAACGTTACGCGCCAAGCACAGGATGTGCTACTGTCAACAATTAACACAGTCGAAGTGTTTTATATCAACTGTGTGAGGATTTTCAATAACTGTTAGGCCAGTGAACATCGATTCCTGGTCGACTTGTTGCCCCAAGAAGGTGCACCTGCTACTGCCACTGCCACTGCCACTCTTATTGTGCTGTACCAACGACCACCACCACTTAATTCTCGACGACCGTTCTACAAGACCACGCAGTCTTATATTATCGGCGAGAACAAGATGAGCGATCCCTGCTCCGACAGGCAATTCCGGTGACAATGGTTCGATATCTATCATCCTCTAAAATCGCTTTATTGGTATTGGTTGCCTTATATACGGAGGGAGTGGTCGAAACTTCGGCTACTATTCCGGTGCTCTCGTTCCTTATCTCACACCTCCTGCATGACAATCAACCAGGATCTGTGTCTGTTTCGATCGGTGCCAGTGACCATGCTGTACCCATTGAGGAGATCGAGGAAAGCCTGTCTACCATACGTTCCGCTTTTCCAGGAAGGACTATATGGGACCTCTTCCTGAGAAAGATATGGACCCTGGATTGCAGTGATGCACTTGATACCTTTATTACTGGCATTACTTCAGTCCTTGCGAATCCCAAAGATCAGATTGCACGGGATGGCGAAGATGAGAGTGATGCCAATCGGATGCGAATATCTAGGACGTCACCATTGGGAGCATTCATTCGCAGGACTCACTTGGAGTACACGAGACTTCAAATCCATGACACCATTCGGCTGTGGGAGAATTTCATCGCCTACCGGCTTCCAACCAAGCAGGCTTGGGAGAAACGTAATCCAAATGAGGTCCGAAATGCAATTGATGTCAATCTGTCCGCGTTGAACATCGACTCTTCGAGCAAACTTGCCCAGATTGTTTATCGTAACGTGGGAAAGGAGGATAAAGATGAAGGAGGCTACAGCACCTTTGACATCGAGAGACTGCTTGAATTTCAGGTCTCGGAGATGCAGCGTACGTGGTGATCCTATCTGAGAGAAACCTATACTTACCTCTCTTAGGGTTGGGGAGTCGCCTGTCCGACGATATGAGAGCACGTCTCTCACGTATCTCGCAGGCAAAGACATCAAAGCCGAGCCTGTTACATTATTTAATGTTCCTGGATTCGTGGAGGGCTGGAGACTATTCGTCGGCTTTCGACAACCTCCATCGCTATTTCGATTATTCAATGCAAAGTCGAGACAGGACTTTCTACCAATACGCTCTACTGAATTTGGCTATATTGCAAGCCGACTTTGGATGCTATAGTGAGGCAGTGCCAGCGATGCAAGAAGCTATAGCCACGGCCAGGGAAAACAAAGACGTGAATTGCCTGAACTTTTGTATGAGCTGGCTTTATCATTTTGGCAAAGCTTTCCCGGAGGAGACTAAGGAAATCCAAAAGAGTGGTATGTTAGGCAGCGAGGTTGAAGCGCTTAACTTCCTCAAGGCAAAGGCGAAAGATGCAGAGATGTGGAGCCTTTTGAGCACGACGCTGCTGAGTGAGGCTAAACTCGGTTTGCAGAATGTAAGGTTCTGCGTCCCTGATTATTGTTCATCGCTAACGACAGCCAGGGTGAAAGTCTTGCAACAGTATTCGAAAACATTGCCAAGTCGTCACATCTCAACGTAATGAAGAATATCCCGAATGTCGTTGGACCAAACCTGATACTGAAGTCCTCGGTGTGTAGCCGGATTGGCTTATCGAGACTTGCTTGGACTAGCTGCGAAACATTCATGGAATGCTATGTTGATGACTCTCCAATGGAAGATAAATTGAAATGCCTCTGCAGAATGGCAAATATGGTAAGATACTTCATCCTGGTAATGCTGCTTGTATTGACTGGTGCAGCTCGCGCAACAAGGGGACTTTAAAGAAGCACTGGATCTATTGGCAAATGTCTCCGAACATTGCGGATCTAATGTACTTCGTGTCCTGAAGCATTACCAATATTGGGTATTTTTCTCTGGACTCGTGAAGCTACGCCGATTTCTACATAGGTACGTCAGATCATGGATATCTCTCCCAAGATGCAAGAAATTGACTCTGATCTAGACATGACCTCGATGCTGCCAGTCATATCATATCTCGACTCAAGGCTCAGGGTGCACCCGACACAGAAGTGTCGTTCATGTTCTTCCTTCTCGAGATTGATTACTTGATCCGCTCTTGCGACTATTCTTCTGCCATATCTAAGATCACCAAGATCGTCGACTCAAATGCACCTATCACTAACGATATATTCGCCCAAATCATACTGATAAATCTCAAAGCTATCGCACTCTGCAAATCCGGAAATCCCACGCATGCATTTTCGATCACTGTTCGAGCTTCTACAATGGCTAGCCGAGCTCGCATTATTCCCGCTCTCTGGGAAGCCACCGCAACACTCTCCCAGATACTGATATCGCTCTTCGAGTTCTCTGCTGCATCAATGCTTCTGGAAGCGATTCTACCTGGAACTCTCGAGACACTTGACGCCGGTCTCGCGGCGCGAATCTACTCTCTTCTAGCGGACGCTACAATGGGACAAGCCGGTCAGGCTGCAACCATCAGCTCGAAAACACCGCAATCCCCTCTCGCCACGACATCCTCCCCCAGCCCCAAAGTCCCCAGGACCCCAACCAAAACCCGCCGTTCCGTGACAGCAACAACACCCAAGACCCAACCACCGTCCTCTCCTTTAGCCGATCAGACTCCGAAACGACCGCGCGAGATCTCGCGGAAATCAGAAGACCTGATGAAAGAAGCCCTCGAGCTCTTGGAGTCGGCCTTTGACAAGTTTTCGGCCATGGAGGATTGGAAGGGCATGTTGGAGATGCTCGCGAAGAGGGCGACGGTGTTCCGGGCGTTGGGGGAGAAGGAGGCTTGTGATCGGGAGAGTGCGAGGTATATGGATTTGAAGGGGAAATGGAGGGAGGAGATGGTGGAGTAAGGGGGTTAGAAGATGGGTAGATTCTTTGTCACGCTTGATGATTATGGATATGGCTATGAGCACTTGGGGGAAGCGTTGGGATGTTTTTCAAAGCGGGATTAGTAGACAAAAGGACATTTGTGGATTTGAGCATGTATATATGACTCTGATTCGATTTTACACTATCCATCAACTTCCGAGCGCAGCCCCCGGCTTCTATGTACACCACCGACATTGTTTATGTTTGCATCCAGCTGCATCTCATTCACCTCAAAGTCCCCTGCGGGAAAACACAGTCTAGACAGCCTTGTCCTTCTTGTGATAGTTGACCTTGTCGTTCCAGCTGTGAAGCTCGTCAGCACTAATTATTGGGTAGGATAGTAACGGGCGTTGGAGCGAGAGGAGACGTACAAGAGGGTCTTGTCACCATCTCCGAAGAAGAAGTTCTTGGTTCGGATGTTCTGGTACGAGTACTCGGTGCGCTCCTCTGTAGGATATCGTCAGTGACTCTGGTGCTAAGTTGATGAGTTTTTAGTTGAGGGAAGTGGACTGACCTAGAGGTGGGAGGTGTTCCCAGTGTTCCCAATGCTCGTTCTGTTGTTTCTCTCCGTTAGCAACTGTCCGGATGAAGGATGGTTTCGTCTTGATTGACGATGGACTGACCCAGAGGTTGTAAGCGTTGATCCCGGCGATAACGATGCATGGAATGACGACGCTGTTGAACACGGTCAGTTTTGGGAGGTCTTTGCGAGGGTTCGAAGCGTTGGTGGTGATCGTACTAGATGGAAAGGCGTCTCCAGAGGTCTACGATCGTTGGTATCAGCTTGCAATCCTGCCACGCATTATGTCCTAAACGTGGCAAGAGACTCACCGCTAGTTTCCGCAGCGTGTTGCTTGACAGCCATTCTCTCCCTGTTGAATTCGTTGTCGGCTGGTCCGGTGAGCTTCCCGGCTTGCTCACTGGCGAAGCGTCGTTGGACAAGGGTACGAGTAGCAGAGCGGGCGGCTGGCGAGCGCGCCATGAGCGTCTGGCCCATGCGCAGACCGAGGCGTTGGAAAGACATCGTTTGCAAAATGATGACTTGGTGAATGGGTGATGTGAGAGAGGAGAGGAGAGGAGATGGGTTGATTCCAATTGACTTCAAGATGATTTGACGTTGCTTGCGGGCAAGGGAATTGGGAAGCTTGGCAAAAAGCAGTGCGTTTGCCGGTAGATCCCGTGCGTGGGGATTAATGGAATCACCGATGAAGTCACTGTTGAGCGCGTGCGATTACTACCTATGTACATTGACTGAGATCTAAGTCGGCATGAGAACACATGGTTGAAATAATTATCAATAAACAGTGAAGGGCAGGTCAGCAGCCATCTGAAGTTCCGGCCTGCCCAATTGACGGACCTGCAGCATGCTGCCAGTCTCCAAGCGTGTACTGGTAGTCGCAACCTGAAGATCGACCATGAGGCTGGTCGCGACAGGCGAGTTGACAAGATGCGTATCACGACATGGAACGTGAACGGTATACGAAATCCATTTGGGTATCAACCATGGCGCGACAGAAGAACGTTCGAAGGCATGTTCGATATCCTCGAAGCCGACATAGTGGTGTTCCAAGAGACGAAGATACAACGGAAGGACCTCAGAGATGACATGGTGCTTGTACCTGGTTGGGATTGCTACTGGAGCTTACCCAGGCATAAGAAAGGTAAGGGGATTTCTTCAAGCCTACTAGCTTGTTGCTGAATGCTATAGGGTATTCCGGAGTTGTGATCTACACCAGAAACTCGGTCTGCGCGCCTATCCGTGCCGAAGAGGGAATCGCTGGTGTCCTATATCCTCCCAACTCGAGAACGAGCTTTCGCGACCTCCCAGAAGATCAGCAGATAGGTGGCTATCCTACGATCGAACAATTAAGTCAATCCGAGGTGGATGCTGCAACACTGGATTCCGAAGGTCGATGCGTTCTACTCGAGTTTCCAGCGTTCGTTCTTATCGGTGTTTACTGTCCAGCGAATCGCGACGAGTCGAGAGACAATTTTCGACTGGGCTTTCTCAATCTCCTGGACTCTCGCATACGTAATCTTGTGAAAATGGGGAAGCGAGTCATTGTGACAGGAGATATCAACATTTCAAGGGAAGAGCTAGATACTGCAGCAGCTGAAGAGACCATGCGGAAAAATGCAATGACTCCCGTGGAGTATTATTCAACACAAGCGAGGCGTCTATTCAACCAACTACTGCTTAATGGTCAAGTCTTTGGACCTAGAGACGAGGGCAGAGAGAACGCGGTGATGTGCGATGTCACCCGGGAGTTTCATCCAACCCGAAAAGGCATGTACACCTGCTGGGACACAAAGGTCAACGCTAGACCAGGGAACTATGGCGCTCGGATCGACTATCTCTTGTGTAGTCTTGATATGAAAGACTGGTTTAGCGATTCCAATATACAAGAAGGTCTTATGGGAAGCGATCACTGTCCAGTCTACGCTACGATCCAGGATGAGATTAATATCGGGGGTACTAAGAGGCACATACTTGACATCATGAATCCTTCTGGAATGTTTCAGAACGGCAAGAGGGTCAAGGAATGGACCAGCAAGAACCTTCTTCCTATGTCAGGAAAGCTGATACCTGAGTTCGACCGTAGACAAAGCATCAGAGACATGTTTACTAGGAAGCCAACTCTACCCAAGGACAAAAGCACCACAGGAGAGGATGAGTCTGATGTAGTGACTCCGAAAGCTCCATTAGACCCTCCTACTCCGCTTGCTGCACCAGCTGCTGTTACTAGCGAGCGTCCTGTAGAAGCCCCTCCTGCTTCTGCAAGCCCTACGAAGTCGGCTCTTGGGAAGCGCTCAATGAAGGCTGAAACCAGCCTTCCAGCCCTCAAGAAGTCGAAGTCCGGATCGTCGGCTGCGGTTGCGAAAGGACAACAGAGCCTTGCAGGCTTCTTCAAACCGAAATCAGCACCTCTGAAACCCAAAGACGGCCTCGAAGATGCCAGCGCGGAAGGAGAGATATCAAAAGGGGCGGGGAATGTTATGCGGACAGACCCTCCACTTCCAGCGCAGTCAATGTATGATGAGCTTTATGAAAGCACGCCCCCGGACCGATCCCCAAAGCTGACGCGCATTACTTCCGACACTACTACCACCGCGCCCATAGATCCAGATGCAACGAAACAGAGCTGGGGAAACCTCATGCGCAAACCTGTTGCACCAAACTGCGAACATGACGAGCCGTGCAAGACCATGCAAACGAAGAAGCCAGGCATCAACTGTGGACGATCCTTCTGGATGTGTGCGAGACCCCTGGGACCGAGTGGTCAGAAGGAGAAAGGCACGCAGTGGCGGTGCGGGACCTTCATATGGGCAAGCGATTGGACTGGCATCCAGAAGGAACAGGCGGCGAAAGCGAAGGACAGCAAGTCGTAGCTATACGCGACATGTTCTGTCTGTTGGAGTAGTCAGAGGGATAAGTCCAAGATGGCCGCAACAGAAGCCGCAAATTGTGCGCTGCATATTCGACGAGACGCGCGTATGATGACGACGAACGATGATCCAATTCCAAATCAAAAACCCCAACCTCCATGTCGTTGGTTGGGTCATTATGAAGAGCTATGAATTCACCTAGTTGAAAATTTCCACGATACCCCGAATTTTTTTTTGCTGTTGATTCCAGTCAGTCATCTTAAGTGTACCTCCTAGAAAGAAATAAGACCAGGAATTTCCCCTTTACTAGAATACGGGGGTATAAGTAGAGAGAGAGAGAGAGAGAGAGAGAGAGAGGTAACTGCCTAAGGTAGACAGATGCCCTATACATACACACCAACAATCAGAATCCAAAACCCTAACCTAACCTACCAACAATCCAAATCTCTCTCAACGACCACGTAGAAACCCCTCGGTGTCCTGAACACAGAATGATAATAAAACTCAGGCGGAGCTCGAAATATGCTGCGTAGACAGATCAAATATTCGCTTGTCACCGTTGATACAACGAAACGGATTTTTGTAGAGATGGTAGCGGGGGAGGTGTTTCCAGGTCACAATGTGTCAGTCAGTCATACAGAATATAGAAATACATATATGGATTATGGGAAGTCCAGGATAGATCGAACATCATCATCGCAAAAAAAAAAACAAGTTTACTACAGTGGTTACTGTTACACTACTTAAGCGGGAAAAGAGAGAGAGAGAGAGACCGAGAGTGGTTAGATACTATTCTCGACCATTGCTGCTGGGGCTGCTTTTCTATGTACCTTGTGTACTTACATACATTTATGCATGCACACACAAAACTTCTTCTTCTGAAGGAAAGAGAAAGAAACAAAAAAAAGCTTGGAATTTCTCGTTCTAAGCTCCCGCCCCCAAAAAAAAGAAGATGGAAAATAATCAGGTTCCTTCCCTTCCTTGTTTCTCTTCTCGAGCTGTTAGGCTGTTAGGCTGTTGAATGGCTGCCTATGTATGTACCTATGTATGTAGTGTTTGTTCGAGTAGTCCGTTCTGGTGTGGTCTGTGGTTTTGCTGTGGTGGGTTTTGCTGTTGTACAGATTTTCCTTTGAGTTTTTGGGATGAGGTTGTGAGGGGGGTGAGATGGACTTTCAAGGATCGTTGATGAAGTAATCTTGTCTAACTAAAGATACAAGCCTGACTAGCAATAGCGCACATCAAGATTGTTCAGAATATGCTTCTGAAAATGCCGATCAGAAGGTGCTTTATGGTGCACGTCTTCCACAGGATGAACTTTGACAGTAAGGTCGAGGAGCTGCAAACCGCAAAGTGTTGGTTGCAGTAGATTGTTTCGTGTATGGTAGTCTCAAAAAAGGGAACCGAGGCGTGCGAGATCTTGCTCAAATAGTGTGCGGTCCTCTGGAGTGCCGATCATGAGATTCCCATAGCCATTTCCACTGACTTTAATATGAGATGGATCATTTTGGATGAATTCCAAGTCTTCAGCAATTTTTCTCCAGTCCACACAAGCGTCGAAGAAGCTCTGATCATTTTGCACGCTGGCTGGTGTGATAGAAGTTCCGGACTGCTGGGGTCTGAGAGGGAAGAAGCTATCAGCTTCCGGTAGTATCGAATCGTTGTGCTCTTCAAGTTCGAACTCGAGCTCTTGAGCCAAGTCAGTAGGCAATGTGAACTCCAGGGTGCCATCATAAAGCTGTGTGACTGCTGATGTCGATGCTGGTAAGTCTTCAAAGAGATCAAGAGAGGGATCAATGTCGTCAGACGGAGTATCATGAGCGTAAGCAGCCACATCACTTTGGGAATTTTGGGATTCCGTCAGCCGAGCAGCCTTTCTTGTCGTCATCCGTCTCTTTTTCTCTGATGGTTTGCGAGGTGCATACTGATAATCAGGATGATCAGCAGCATGCCTAGCTTTATGTAGCTCAGCTTGGGCTCTGAAATGATTTTTCACTTCTTCTGGAGCATCCTTCCATTCTTTGCCAAGAATGATAGAGATGTCATTGTTGTGAAGGTCAGGCAGTTCAGCTTTCAGCTGAGGATGACGAAATGCACGAAAGAGAATGAATGCGTTTCTACAGAAAACGTCAGTGGTAGTATGCAGAGACACAAGAGCACTTACGGTGGACGAGGGACTTTTGTCTTCTTCGAAGCAGCTCGCATTTTGTGGGACTTAGCATTGACCTTGTGACCACCTGGGGAAGGTCTTTTCGCATCGCTCCGAAATACTGGAGTTCTCATGATTCGAAAGCAACCCATAGCCTCATCGCGGAAGCCGATTATCTGAACTGGCTGACCGTCTTCGGACAGGTGATAACTGTAGAGGTGATGAGTGAGTGTAGGGACATCAAATCTTTGCACTTTACCTGAGCCTAGTCTTGAGATAACCGATGCCATGATCTCCAAGCGACATCTCGAGATCAGAGGGAAGGAGCAGCTCTTGGCTGTTTTCTTCAAGTGTTGGAAGCATGCCTTGCCAAATAGCTTCGACATGTTGGGTTGGTGGTGCGGTGGGTATGGTGAAAGTGCTGTCCAACTTTGTGGATGCCATGATGAGAGTACAGTCCCCTTAGACGGAGCTCTCGAAGAGTAGACGAGAGATTGCTGAACGATTTTGAATGTAGCACAGAGGAAGCTATGGAATGAGAAGACCAATGGTTGTGGCTACAAGAGAACGTCGAGGTTGGTTAGTTGAAAGAAGAGGTTGATGGATTGAAGATTCAAAGAAAGAAGAAGGACAATTGTCAAGAAGTAAGACTTCACCTCGAATGGAAATGGCGACGGCTGGGGGTTGAGCTTATTGATACCCCTTTTGGGTTGATGGTGAAGGAAAAGTGACAACAGACCTTCATATCACTTCACACTAATTTTAAGAGCCCATTCGCGCATTTTGTCAATCTTCATTCTTCCATCTCATACGCAGAGTAACACATCAGATATGGAATTCGAAAATGACTTTGATTCCTCTGAGACGGACTCTGATAGTTCTTCAACACTTTCAGATGTTGGTCTGGAGCTCGAAACTGTTCTTGATGAACTTCGCCCTTCATACACGTCCGAACAGGTGGATCACGAAGTTGACTCGATACTGATGCAATATGGCGAACACGGAAGCAAGCAGCGACTACATAAAAGCATCAGCAACTTTCTCAGGAGCACAACGCCGTATACTGACTTCCAAACGGCCGGAGGCGCAGCATGTCCTGAGGAATGCCCAGTAGGAGGAGAAAGGATGACCGACCCAGAAAGCACGGAACTTGTAACCTCACTTCCCTTCCGAGTCGAGCAGACTTTCAAAGTCCCGGCAGACGTCACGATCGAGCCTTCAATCCTCGCCGACGTGAACAAAATCTTCGAAGTGCAGCAGCAAGAAGCAGAAATGATGTTGGCGTATTACTGCAAGAAATATGGGCCTGAAGCAATCTGGAGAAGTGGTATTCGGTCATTGATGCTCAGGTATATTCTGCATGGTCCTTATCGAATGGTTTCTAACATGTATTTAGTCGAACAGAAGACCTGCTTCGTTTCCCTGGCGAGACTTACCTTGGCCTAACGCAAAAGCAGCGATCCATTCTATCTCAGGCTTTTGAAGAGTTTCAGAGCATCACTGACGTGGAACGGCGACTCTTAGCTCTAGCAGCAGATGTACATCCGGCAATCGTTGATGAATACTGTATGTTCTCCCCCTCAATATTGAAATTAAGAGCTAACAAAGGCCAGGGAGATCAATGACAAAGAGGAGACTACCTTATGCAGCGATGCAGGTTGTTGCAACAGCGAAAGAAATGCGCAAGCATCAAAGCACGACCCAACATTCCAGCGATCAAGAGTTTCAACATAACGATTCCTTAAACGAGAAATAGGATGGGCACGGTCCAGACTGAGGCGCACTGATGATTTCCAAGTCCAATTAGAGCGAGTCTCACTGCTTTTTGTTGTCTTCACAAACTCGATATCTTTCGCCATTTTTGAAGGGACAACGGATTTCTACTAGAGATAGCATTATCACAGATGCTGAGGTTACAGATTTAAGGAAGTCGTGACGTATCTGGCTGCCCGGTCTAGAAACAGGATACCGTTACTTCCCTTACAAAGTGTGCATGATGCGCATGGCGGTGAGAATTTGGTTGTCTTGATTGAACAAGACATACCATATGATTTGGTCGAAGATTGACAGTAGAATTAAAGGCTGTGGAACTCTGTTTTCGTCCCGTTATGTCTCCCGATCCGAGCGATCCTTGTTATGATGCCAAGAGTATAGCCCAATTTGTGTCCAACCTCGATCAACGCAGATCTAGCAAGTTGCTGCAGTAGGCGCGTGTCGCATTGTGTATGTAGCACAATTATGATAATCTAGAGGCTCACATATTCTACTGCATGCTGATGCTGCATTCAGTTCACCATTGAACAATGAAACATTCCTCTTTATCCCCCCAATACGCTACCCGCCGCCCAGACCACCCCCTCCCCAACCCAAATCCCTCTTCCTCCTTCCGTGTTCTACTCGCTTCCCTTCCCCCTAATCTCACCTAATCTACCCAACGATACATTTCCGATCCGACACATTCCCATCCATCCTATCCATCTAGCTGCTTAGCAAGATCTTCTTGTTTCGTCATTACTATAAGTACGCAACTCTGGAAAGAGTTGCAAGTTGAGACTCTCCGGATGTGTATGTATTAAATGTGAATTATATCCTAGAACAAAAGTCGATGGTGGTGGTGCTGTGGCGTATATAGACAGGAGATTATGATGGAGATCAAAGACTTGAGAGACAACGAGATGATATCTCGAACAGCCGATGCACACTGTGATTAATTAATGGCGTTCGGAGAGAGCGAGACAAAAACCATGCTGGCTGGAGTGAGACAGGGGAGAAGGGGAGGAAAGAGAGGAATTGCATTTGCATTATTTGGAACTTTGGCTGTGTTGGTGAGTGGCTAAAGTGCCAGCCACGTACATAGGCGAGTAAAATACATAAAAACGAGAGATCGCTTCGGTTGGTATATCAAAACATGAGCTTGTGCTGTACATCACAGAGCGAACTGTAGGTATAGTATCTGTAAAGACAATGTGCACCAACTTTACCCAGCAGATTGTGCCATACATGCTAGCTTTCCTCCGACCATCACCCATGGTGGTATTCAACAAGGCTGAAAGAGTTTCGCATTTCGCTACATTTAGTCTTCCTGGTAACTTATTTTCCTCATCTCACCCAATCTGGAGCGTGCAGCCGAAAGAGCGTTCTCGAGTTGTAGAATTTCAACCTAGAAAGAGAAATAACGTTAGCAACCGCTTGTACTGAATGTTCGAACTCCGTCGAGGGAAAAAAACATAATCGAAACGAGAATCGCAAACATACCTGTTGTTCCATCTCCCTAACTTTGAATTCATGACCACTCAGCTGGGCGTAATCAACTGTTTCGCCTTCGTCCTTGTTCCTGTCCTTGATAATCTCTTGCACTTGACGTACAAGAGCTCTGCAAGCAGCTCCAACAGCACGGCTAGCTTGTTCCAGCTTATCCTGTGCCTTTGACATGAATGTTGCCTTGACTCTAGATGCTGCAACAAGCTGTGCAGTTGAGGCTGCGACATCGTTTGACGCCACAATGAGCTGTTCGAGAGAGTTGCGCTGCGATATCACACCATCTGCAGTCTCAATGAGAGTATTGGTGGAATTGGCGACAGCTTTGGCAGCGGAAATAAGACCTTCGGTCCAACGATTGTTCTTCTTGTAGAAGGCAGTGCGGGAAGAGGAACCCCGTCCCTCTTTGACGATTTCTTCCTGGGTGGCTGTTGCTGCCTTGATCAAAGCCGCAATGGCCGATGTGATAGCCAACGCAGACTCCAGAATTGAATCGTGGATTTTGAGTTCGTAGGTAGAGTAGCCCTCGCGCTTCTTATTCATGAGCTTGTTAAGACGTTCGGTAGCCTTGTCGATGGCTTCAGCAGCCTTGGTGAGTTCTGAATCGACCATGTCACCAAGATCGCCTGATGTTGTAGAAATCTTAGTCCCCTTTGGAGCAAAAGCGTCTGCAAGTTTCGAAAGTTTTTGAAGGTTCATTTGAACCTCGTGGTTGTTATTGATAACCACATCAGTTTTCTGAGTAGGCTCCAGGCCGTCTAGCCTGAAAGATTGCAAACCGCGGAAGAAGTTCACCGTCGACGTCGCTGCTTGACGCGCAGAGTTTGTCAGCTGGTCTGCCTTCTTGTCATCGGTTGCAAAGCGCAAGAGTCCTTTGGTATTAGACAACACATCTGCGATGGATGCGGAAAAGACAGATACTGTTCGAATGATATCAGCATGAGGGCTACCTGGCCCTTCCGCGATGAAGTTGTTGAATGCTGTGGAGAACTCTGTGGCGCTTGCCGATGCTTTCTCGATTTGGGAGAGGACGTACGGTCCCGTGGCATTCTGATTGCCAGCTTGCATTGACGAGTCTAACTCATAAAGAGCATCGTCAACGCGCTGAACACCTGTCTGGAGGACGGAGTCAATGATGTCATTGATCTTCTGCACATTGCTGAGCAAGACTGTGTCGATCTGAGCATCGAGATGAGCGTCTGTGTCGCCTTGTGAGAGTTTCAACTCTTCGAGTTCCATCAAGGCCTGCTCCATCCCAGACTTGTAGACCTCGATCTCGTCATCTTTCTCCCTCATTGCAAACTCAAGATCTTCGTTACTCTCTCCCTGTTTTGAACGAATTTCTTCAAGCTGTCTGTTCTTGTTACGAAGAGCTTCTTCAAGATCTGCCATCTCGCGATTGTACTTCGCCAGCATAGACGACAATTCCGAACCCTTGGCCCTCTCTGCATTTTCCGCTTTTTCCAGAGCAAACTGGAGTTCTCTCTTAAGCTTCTCAACTTCCTCGCGATGGCCACCAAAGCTTCTATCTTTCTCATGCAGAGCACGGTCCCTTTCCCGAATCATGTCTGCTAACTCCAAGTTCTTGGTCTTCATCTCACGTTCCAACCTCTCACGACGGTCGATCGCCTCTTGTGCAGAGGCCGCCTTCAACTTCAAAGACTTGGTTGTCTGCAGAAGATCCAGGTGCTCTTGACGCAGCTGACTGTACAGCTTGGCTAGAGCTTCATATTTCGACCTCCAGGTGTTTACTTGCTCCTGTAGCGCCCTAACCTGGTCGTCTTTGGATTGAGTCTGAAGCGCAAAGTTCGAGTTCAACTGATTCAACTGCTCCTCAAGATCCTTCATTCGTCTGTCATATTGCTGCAGCATCAATTGGTCTCGCTCATACTGGGCACGTGCGTTAAGGTTCTCTTGCTCCAGTTCAGCCAGACGACCTTGCGTTTGTTGTTGATACTGATCCCGTAGCAAATGCTCTTGGGCCATTCTCTGTTGTTCTGCTTGAAGTCGTTGTTGCTCCTCGAAATCACGCTGAGCTTGTTGTTGGGCTTGAAGCTGTTGCTGCTGCTGTTCCTGCCATTGTTGCTGTAGACGACGCTGTTCCGCTTCATATTGCTCTTGTTGCCTCTTCGCTTCATTCGTCCAAAATTCATTCATTGGCTCAGCGTCAATTGTTGGCGCTACAGCTGGTGTCGGCTCCCTCTCGACTTCTTTCGTAGGACGTCTGGGTAGTGCTGGCCGTTCTCCGTCCTCCTCTGCAAGAAGATTCGGGGGCTCTTGGGGGAGCTTCGGAACCGTGATAAGGCTAGTAAGATATCGCAAATTGGAGCATTCATAGTAGAATTTGACGAGCCGAAAATGCTGGGCGTCATATCGAGTACGCAGAGGTTCCAATGCCTCATCATCTCCGGTGGTCGTATGCATTGCGCGAAGCATGCTTGTAATGAACTTATAGATACCGTAACTTTCCTGCACCAAGGGAACCAGTGCAGAGATTCTGCATTCATTGTTGGCGCCACCGCGGAAATGGGAGAATATGAGTTTTTGGAAGGTGTCAATTTGGTCCTGGAGCGTCATGAGGTCTGATATCGTCTCGTAACCTTCATTTGGATCGTTTATCGACTTTAAGCTGATGTATTCCTCATACTCGAAAAGTCCGTTGAACTCGGGGTGGTTGCGATGAAAATGGAGCTTTTGGAGCAGGAAGAAAACGTATTCCCTGATCAATGGACCATAGCCCCTCAGGCCTTCTCCATTCACTCCTCTGGCCAAGCTCTCGATCCAATTGACATTCTGCTGCGCCTCTCGAACGGTGACGGGGTGACCTTCTTGCAGGACTTTGTGTATCGTGATCAATGCTTTGAAGGTCTGCACCTCATCGGCCATGACAGGTTGCCTCGATAGAGTCTTAGCATACGAGATACCTCTTGAGCGTAGATATACTCACACTTTCATTCCCGCCCAGAAGCTGGCGCTGGACTTGTGGTCCCACGTATAGACGATACAACTTCGGACATGTTTACCTAGGGTGCGTATGAGTAACGTGTTGTGTGTATACGGGGAATGTCGCGGATAAACAGGTCAACGTACGTTTTGGTGCAGTTTCCTCTAGAAAGAATAGTCAGTCTTGGGTATGCTCTCTTTGATGGACAGTCTCGACTTACCAATGCTAGTTGCTTTTCGAATGGTGGTTGAGAGATCCGCCTCCGACCTAGAGAGCAGGATACTGTCAGCATATCTGATCTCACTCTTATCTGAAACTACCGTGATCTACTCGAGATGTTGCGATATAGTCCCCCCGAATCATGGGAGACCTACTTGCTCATGTCAATGTTCCTCGTACCGCCCGTTGCATAGGTTCCGTAAGACATCTTGGTCAGGGTATTCGTATCCTCAATTGATACTCCTTATGCGCAATATTTCATCTGATGAATGGCCGCTCTGTCGCTGACCACCTCGTGGCGCAAGCAGCCACGCTCACGTCTTCGGAACGTTGTACCTGGACTGATAGGTCTCGATATACGTCAACGATGCATGCAAGATCTGCAGCTTTGTTGATTGCTTGTGAAGCACAATCGAAAAGAGCAATGTTCTAATATAAAAGGAGAAGTTGATGCATGATATACGTAGTAAGTTTAGAGATGGCGGTGTTCTGCGGGAGAGCTACGAGCAATCGAATTGGAGAACGATGATGATCATCTGCAGTTGCCGTGACGTTGGCGCCGCGTGTAATTTCTGGCAGTGAAATAAGACCCAATATGATTCTGATGTAATTAATGCTAATGCTTCTATACAGCGCTATACTCGTACGCCTCTTCAAAAGTTGTTATACAAACACAACCTCTACCAAGATGTGGTAGGTTGCAGGCAATAATGGATAAGAACACGTAAATTTATAGATACCGTTTCAATGGTACGGGGTATTTAGTACTGCACTGACCGCGAAAAGAATTATGCAACAACCTTCGTGTATCCCAAGATCTCGACTTCATCGTCATGCAGCATCATATCCTTGTGTTTCTGATGCAAGCTGAGTAAGTGCACCTTCGATATCGACAGGCTCGCCATTCTGCACCTGGATAGCAGATGTGCTCGGTACCCTTGCTGGTAAG
Organism: Pseudophaeomoniella oleicola; assembly: GCA_003868215.1. Taxonomy (NCBI): domain Eukaryota; kingdom Fungi; phylum Ascomycota; class Eurotiomycetes; order Phaeomoniellales; family Phaeomoniellaceae; genus Pseudophaeomoniella; species Pseudophaeomoniella oleicola. Next base: position 55,837 of record QWDQ01000024.1, on the reverse strand, counting down.
GCAGGCTTCTCAGGTTTCTCGGGCTGCATAGGTTCAGTGGAAACATCTTCATTTTCTTCCAGACGCCCAAAGAAACCTTCTTCTGCCTCATCCGCTGTGGGGGTCGTAGGTGCCGATTCAGCAGGGGCTTGTACCACCATGACCTCATCAGACGCCTCCTCATCTACCGCGCTGGCGCTACGCTGTTTCCTCCTCTCTGGTAATGGCGGTCTGTTCGAGGCCGCTGAGGCGCTGGTTGCTACTGGTCTTTCCGGAAGCCTTGGAGGTACGGCTTTGCGTTTAGGAAGGGCTGGCATTGATCTCAAGATACTACGATCTGGAGGTGGGAGAGGCTGGCCTAGTGGAGGAAATGGTCGGCCCCGACCAATGGGATGTTCTGGCGTTCCAGGGCGACCGTCTGTATTCTCTTTTGCATCACGACCGACCATGCCTAGGCCCCATTTTCTTGCAGCGGCCGTAGCCGCTGAAATGCTAGCAAGTGATTGCTTCTTATCAACGCTAGAAATAGAACCTGACAGCGATGCTAACGTTCCTTTTCTCTTGGGGGGAGTACTTCCGAACGATGATGTGGCCTGGCCAGATGTCAAAGATGTCTGGCTCATATTTTGCGCTAATGACCCATGCGAGGCAGGCCGTGATGTATACTGAGTACTAGCAGAATCGTCTGAATCTTTCGATAGGATGCTGGCCGCACTCTCATTTTGCGGACGTACAATTCTCTCGGTAGGTGGTGATCCAAAGGGAGATTCCGAAGGAGACGTCGACAGAGATCTGTCCGATATCTCCTTTATCGCAGCTGCCGCATCCTTCTTGAGGGTATTCAACGAATCCCGTCTGACACTGTCTGCATTGGCATTGGTGACTTTGGCCTCCGCTGGGGTTGCGAAAGAGTTTGAACGTATTGATCGTGGCGCAGAGCCAGCGATTTTATCGATACCTGTTGTAGATGCAGATGCAGAGTCATTCGCAGCAACTACCTTTGCGGACTTATTGCCACGTAATTTGACGTTAGGCGGAGGAATTGGGATAGTGGGCATGCTCATGGTTCTTTCTTCTGGTTGCTTGAGGTTCTCCACGCCAGCCGCTTCACTCCTAGCTTCTACTTCATCTTCAGGATCTTCATCTTTAATCTCCTCGTGTTTGGATTCCACAGGTTCTTGTTTCCAGATTCCCCCACGAAATTGTTGTGTATCCGTATCTAGGAAAGCCATGTCGTCCCAGAATGGCAACACGAGAGACTCTGCTATCACCTCTTTGATTCTGCTTTCGATGGTGCGAAGAATAACGGAGTAAGTGATCTGTCTAGTACTGACGATTGGCTCGATTGTCATCTCAATCTTAGGCATCGTTTCAAAACTGAACCATAATCTGTTGCTAGGTGGAGGCTTCAGCCTCAGTAACGCATGCCCTTCCAATTTTCGCAGGACGACTGCCAGGACCAGATCGACCTCTCGAGCCTTAAATCTCTGCCCCAGGTCGATCCTTGCAGTAGCAGCAATCTCAAGTCTGAAGTCACCAGCGTACTTGACATCGGCTTCAACAGTACAGTCTCCATTGACTGTTAAATCTCTCAAACGTGGGTTGAGGATAAAAGGGCCACTGTGACCCATCTCGATTTTTTGCAGCACGATTTTCGTGATGAACGTTGGCTTTTTGACTCGAGATATCTTCTTAACGATCTTTTTGCGAATGAAAGCTTCGGCTTCAGAGGTTCTGTATAATGCAAGGAACAGTCGGCCGGCCAGGGCATTTAGCCATCTTGTCTCTAGATGTTCCTGCGACGAATGGAGCTGCTGCACAAGCTTGACAATATGTCCTGTTTCGAAATGAAGCGGCTCTGGTGGTGCATCTACATCACCTGGTATCTTCTGTTGATTCGTCAAGAGTGCGAAATAGAAATCCTCCTTTTCCGACTGGTTCTCAGAGAATAAAAAGAATGGCAATGATGTCACGCCCATATCACCTGCAGAAAGCCGCTTCCTTCGCAAGCATATTGCATTTCGCTTGATCCATAGTTCGCCTTCTGGGATATCATCTCCTCCACCGTATATGCTGACATCATGATGTTCGAGAGATATAACATGCCTTACTTCAATTTGTTCCACATCGTCGTATAGCATAAGATGACCGTGTCTGCGGCTTGAGTCAACTTGGAACACCCATAGACGGTTTTGATCTTACCTTAAGACCACGAAGAAAACATTGCGCCCTTTTTTTACGGACTTCTTACCGCCTTTGTTCGGTTCTACCGTCGGCTTCTCCTTGCGGTCAAAAATGCTCCTGTACATGCTTTGATAGACACTCGGGCTCTCTGACGCAACAACCTCTCCAGCTGGGGTTGTCCTTTCGGGCGGCTTGCCATTGACACCTCCTGGTACATATTCTCTACAGACTGCGAAATATCCGGCAGCAACGTCTGCTTCGTGTTTTCGGTTGAATTGTTCCACAAGACGATCCGTCCCAGTTTTGAGGCTGTATTCATCGTCATTCTGTCGAAGCAGGGTTGCGTTCTCATCGTCGGCTGAACGAGACTTTTGGGCGTCAGGAAGGCGTGTTGGAAATGTCAAATACGCATGTAACACAACCAGTCCCAGGACAAGTGGCAGGAAAGTAAGGCCACCTAGGACATAGACGAATAGAAAACCTGAGAAGGTCATCGCGATCGGCCCGCGATTTGACCCTCAATCGTAGAGTCACGCAGTCATGATGCTAGAGACTGTTGATACATCCTTAATGCTTACTCTGCACGCACAGATGTGGTAAAAAAAAGGCGATATATGACTGTTGCCTTGTTTTCCTTGTAATGGAGAGCATTGGACAGACAACTCAACGCGGCCTTCCCCGCACATGTCATTGCGGGCCTTTTGTGGTCAACTGGTCTAGACTCTGTACATCAACTATCAGCCTTCACCACGACGAGTATAGAAAGTCGTTAGGAGATAGAGATCAAGATGGTATAGAATTACAATATCGCTGAATATCTTCCATACCCCATATCGGTCTCTAGAGAGGGTGACCATGCAGAATCCGATCAGCTCATGACTAGCTTGAGTGTATTCTATGCTTTTTCAGGTCGTCAGATCCTACGCATGTTTGGCAGCGTCTCTAGTAGTAGAAAGATTATAGTGACTGCAGTGCTTTCGGTCATGACAGCCCAGCTTCGCCTCTTCCCCATACCTTCGCTTCACCATTTCCAGCTATGTAATACAACCATTCGTTGCCTCTCCCCGGAGTCATCTCCCCTACAGAGCCACTGGAGAGCGCATTGGACGATGCCACGTCTTCCTCCCAATCACCACCTCGGTTGACCCGTATAACGCCGCTCACATCTCTTGCACTGCCTGTGCCGAGAGGTCGTAGCTGTAGAACGAAGCGCGCCTGATGTGCCAATGTAGCAAGACAACTCTTGTGTTCCACTTCTAGGGGAGTTGGATTTGATGGATGATGTATAAGAGGACCGTCAGCACCGAACGTCGTCACGAGGCTGTGTACGTATGGCAATGATCTCAGGGAGAGGTGAAAATTCACCATATCTGATGCTGAGATTCTTTGACCATCCAATGCACGGTCAGTTTCGCTGACAACAGGCGTGGAAGCCAGCAAAAGGTCTGGTGCATCAAGTACAAGTATAGTTTTGACACCTTCGGGAGCGCCAGCTTCCTGTGAGCGCGAGAATGCGGTGACTTCTGAAGCCAACGTCTGTTGAATAGCGCTCAACGAACTATAATGCAACGAGGGCACTCGAGTGGTTGTCGACGGCGCTGACGATTCCGGGAGAAAGAGCTGGCTTAGGCCATCAATGAAGAGCAGGCGTTTCTGAGTGATCAACAAATTGAAATCTAAACCCTGCAAAGCCGGTCAGAAAGCCATAAAGAGATACTGACTTCGAAAACAAATCATTTGCCATGCTGCCTCAAAAGCAACTTCCGAATCGGATCTTATATTAAAACAACGCTCGTAAGTTAGGACTGGCCTTACCAGTCTTCTACCTTCATTTCGCCAGAAGTCCAGCGACCTCAAGAAGCTAATAAGAACCACATTGAACCTCTCTGGAGTGGCTTCACCAACAGCCCCTTCGTGGGGATAGCGCCGCTCTGGCCGCGCAATGCCATGAATTGCCGCGTACAGGAAGCGGAGAAGAAGCCAATTACCGGTAGCATCGAGTACGGAAGTAATGAGTGTCAACGAGCCTGGAGGCGATGGCTTGATGTACTCATCGAGCAGAGGTGGGATAGGTGTGGGCATGGATGTGCGGATGTGAAGATGGGCAAAATTTTCGGAGGAATTGGCATCCTACAAGACTTTATACAGCGAAAACAGCATGTTGAACAAAACTTACAATACATTACATTCAACTTGATGGGCATGAAACGGGCAAAACAAGGGACTTGAAAAGTACGGAGAATGTAATGCGTTTGAAGATTGATTTCGAAGTAGTTTTGGTATTCATGTCCCATTCAGAGTCCCAGCGCACCCCGAGCGCTTTGCCCACACATATCGCAGCTAGGTCCTTATACAAAGGGATTTCGACCATGATCAAACCTCAGTTATGCCATGGCTGTGTTGCTCGAATCACAATAGTACTCCTTGCCTATGATCCCCTGGCTGTCTCAAAAGAACACTCTACTGGTTGGCTGGTCCTCTCGCCTTCTTTGGTGTACCGACTTGGAAACCGTTCTTGAACTTCCTTGCAGTGTGCTTCAAAGTCCTCATTCTGCCAGTACCAGTGGTCTTTCTTCTCTTCGCCTTTTCGCCCCATTCATCTGTTGTATCATCCGTCAGTGTAACTCCTTGATAATCTCGATGTCCATGCTCAGAAATTCCATATCGTAGCGATAGATTGATGTCACGTACATTGCCTAGTCTTCGCAGCTGGGTACCCGCATGATGCGCATGTGTGCTTCTGAATGTGAAGAGAGCGACGGCCTGTGTACCGAAAGATGATCGTCAGCCTTGATCTCAAAATAGATTCGAACTTTATGCATTCGTAACCTCATAGCTAAGGCCGGTGAACGTACCGCATCGTCGGCAAAGGGTGTGCGACTTGTTGTGGCGTTTACCAAAACTGGATGTTCCCTTCGCTGTTCATTTCGTTAGCATGTCGCCTTTCCGATGGACTTCTCGACCGTCAGTCGTGGATGTGGACGTACTCATGTTGGGCAAGGAACTGGAATGCCGTTAGTATACTCTAGTGCGTGAGGTGAGTGAAGTCGTGGAAAACACTTACCAACTTGTTTGATGGGGTGGTTGTCGACGGTGATGTTGTTGCTGGATTCAGAAGTCACGATCTCGAAATTCAAGGCTTGCAAAATCAATGTGCGAATTCCGGACCCGCAAAATCCCAAGTGAAGGTGATTGGCTGAAGCTCTGTCTCCACCCTAGTGCCAAGACATTATCAACAGTAGAAATTATCTGATCGATCTCAAGATGAGAAACATGGGATGAGAGTGTCATCCTCTTTGATTTATCCATCATTAGGACACAAGAGAACATAATGGACAATTGATCCTATCGAATATATCAGAATGGTGCGCTTAGTCTACAGACAGTGCACAGGGTGAATCCAGGTCAGGTGAGCAAAAATGCTCTTTATGATCCTACCTATGTACCCGAGATACTATCCAAATACTATGTACGTGCGTATGGTTAGGTATATTAGGTAACTGGTCATGGATTACATGGTGCTTCATGATACAAATGTAGCATGCAATCCTGGACCTACGCCAGTATGATAGCGCCCCTCTCATACGTGCTGGCTGATGTACTGAAATGCTTTGCTTCACCAGATTTCCTTCATTTCTTGCCCTGATACAGGAATACCACTACAGCTCGAGCGTTCAAGTGTGAACCACCCACGTCTGCGCCTGATAGACTTGAAATGGGCTCATTAAGCAAAACTATGGCTGGAGTCGGTCGTAGAACATTGGCCCATGTGCTTCAGCGAGTCCTTAGTGCTACAAGGATGATCATGTGGTGTCGAGATATCGAAGATCGAGTTGGGAGGAGGCTTTTTATGAGCGAAGTTTCTCAGTGGGTGCGATGTTTTCTGTTCTCGGTCCTGTTGTCGGCTTCGTGTTTCTCGCGTTCCGGCTTGTGCCGTGGGATTCAAAGACTGCATTCGCAGTATGTGGTCGACTATGATGCGATTCCCGAGCAACCCAGTTTGAGATGAGGGAATTGGATCATTGAGCTATCAATCTGATAGGATCAGCTATCCTGCAAGGTCATCTTTCCCAAGATAAGCTGCCATAGGGTCGTCAGCGGCAGCCCTGTTCCGTTTGTAGGCCTCTAGTTCCTCCTCACTGACACCCTCTCTCATCTCAGCAAGCGTTCTCTTTCTCGTTGGCGGTGCCGAGTCGGGCCTTGACTCCTCGGCCTCTTCTGTCGCCTTACTGTCCTCGATCAGAAGCTCCCCTGTCCGCATTTCTTCCGCTTCATCAAAAGCCCTTCGACCCTCTTCGCCTGTGCAATAGCTGTTTTTGACCGTCGAGTGACAACAAGCATAGCCCCACTGAAAATGTGACCACCAGCTTCCCCATACGGATGTATGGTTGTTTACTAAGACATCTTCTGCATACTTGGACTTCGCAATAGCCTTTGGCTCCCCTTTTACGGCTCCAGACTCGTCGTATTCAACATACCGTTCGTTCTCCATGATAGCCGCGTCCTTGAGCAGGTCAGTCTGTAGATGCTCGGCGCCTCCATACTTCTCCAACAACGCCTTTCGTTGCGCCAGCCTTTTATCATCTGTTTCGACTTTTTGCTTCTTCCGTAATAGCTCGCCTTCCGTAGGGTTCGCCTGTAGATGCAACTTTTTGGTGTCGCCCCTCTCTTGTGTCTCCCAGGCATATTTTTGAGCTCTCTCAAACTCTGCAGCGTCTCCCGATGCACGCATGAAGTTTTCATCGGCAACTAGTGCAGAGGCCTGATCGCTTAGCGCACCTGTGTCCACCATTGATCGCGTTTTAGGATCGTATTGGGCAGATTCAAGATCAAGATTGAGCAAGTATTTAGCAGTGTCTTCCCGAAGACGCAGGTTTCTCATGGCAGTGCTTTGCTGGCGGCCCATGTCGCTCTCTTCAGCGTATTTGGCCTCTTCTCCTTGCTCCTCATCACCGTCTTCTATAGTCTGTTGTCCATCTTGCTTCAATGTTTTCTTTAGGTTCTCAAGCTCCTCATATTCTTCCACTACTTGTTGATATTCAGCAGCATCATACCCGTTCCACCTATCGCGTTTCGCATCCCATCCCAGGTTTACATCTTCGACCCTTTCGTCGGCTTGGATATCCTTGCCCGTCCACTTTGCACCGGCTTTTCTCGGCCTGCTTAGGCAGTCTTTGACCTTGTGCGTCATAGAGCCACAATTCTCACACGCGCCTTTCCGGTATTTTGTGGCCGCCGGACCTGCCTTTTTACCTCGGTCGTACCATTTTGTGTCAGATAGTGAGGGTTGAGTCGACTGGAGCCGTTGATGTTCAAGGTAGTCAGACTCGCTGATAGACTCATCAATGTAGAAAGGCTTCTTTGAGATGAAGGATGGAATATATTCGTTCTTCTCGTTGTTCTTCGGCGCGGTTGAGGAGGCATTTGCGCCAGTTGCAGGCGTATTCCGAGACATGATGAGTCGCAATAAGTAGCGCTCTGCCCCAACGCTATATTGGATCAAATGTCGAATCAGCAAGAAACGAGCCTCGGTCTGTATCCATATCAGCCTTCTTGTGTCGACAAATAAGTTGCACGCCGGAGCGATCGCTATGAGGATCGCCGCTGAGGTTTCATGTGGGGAATCAGGGCCCAGACCCGCATGGTGGATATTTCCGCTTAAGAAGTACAATACTAATTAGTTATTGAGGTAAGTTCATAGGTAAGGCATGCGTAAACAAGGCATTTCAATGTCGCATTCCCAGTGCTGGTTCTGTAATAGCTTCACCACAGCACTGTGTTTCACACGGTCTTTGGCAGATGTAGATCTGTGCACTCAGCTATATGCCAATGCACAATAGATGCCTCGGATCTTGTACATGCGAATCGCTTTGAGCGCATCGTCTTTCGTCATCACCTCGATGTCATGATATATATGCGGGACGATGCCCTGCCTCGACCTCTTGTCCGAGGCGCCAGATGGATATCTTCAGAGTACGTCTGAACTGTGTTGATCACTACCAGGCGGTTCCTACGGAGTTTGATCCTCAGTTGCACACCGGTTTCGCGATTAACACCACCAAAGATGTGCCCCGAGTCTCCGTCATTCGAGTGTTTGGAGCTACAGAGACAGGCCAAAAATGTATGGTTCATATTCATGGGGTATTTCAGTATTGCTATGTAGAGTATACCGGAGGTCTCTTACCTGAAGAGGTAGAGGCAGCCAAGCGTACATTGCATTTGTCCATCGACCATGCACTTGCTATGAGCTATCGGCGCAATGTGTACGATGGGAAGAATGCATTTGTTGCGCACATTAGCTTGGTTAAGGGCATCCCTTTCTACGGATATCACGTTGGTTATCGTTTCTTCTTCAAGATATATCTCCTGAACCCGTTGCATATGACGCGTCTCGCTGATTTACTGCGAGAAGGTGCTGTCATGAGGAGGAAGATTCAGCCCTACGAAAGCCACATGCAATATTTGGCGCAATGGATGTGCGACTACAACTTATACGGCTGTGCATATATCGATTGCAAAAGAGTGAAATTCCGGGGCCCAGTACCAGACTATTTGGAATTGGCCAATTCTATGCATCAGTGGCATGATCGCTCTATCGATCCATCCTTGATCTCGGATGCCTTGAAATTGCCCAAGCAAAGCAACTGTTCGATAGAGGTGGACCTCTGCACGCAAGATATCCTGAATCGGCGAGGTATCGAACCTCGTGAGATTCATCACGACTTTATTGAACGACTTGGTGCAATACCTTCAGAAGCTAAGCTCGTGCAGAGTATGGCTGGGCTTTGGCGGGATGAAACCAGGCGTCGAAAAGCTCGATTAGGGCTCACAGACCCTAGCAGCAGCCCTTTCCCACCCGAAGTACTGATTTCAATGTCTGCTGATCCTCGAAATAACACGCCTGGCGGCTGGATTCACGAAGTGGAATTCCGAGAAAAGGTCGAAGAAGTTGTCGCTGACGAGCGCGTGAAAATAAAAGACCGGTCCCTCCATTTTGAGACCTTTGTGAAATCCACGACCCTCGAGGGCACGGTGAAAACAACGCTTGAAAGTGTGGAAGACTTATATCCGGAAAATCTTTCGAGACTCGAATTAAATGGTATGCTTACCCAACAACATTTCCAAGGACAGACCCCAGAGAATGTATCAGTGCAAGTGGATGAAAGCCGTATCCTTCAATTTCAAGAGAACGATCCACAACTGACAGAGGACGAATATGATCCCCAGCCTCGTATTATGCCTCAAGCCAACGCCCACCAACAATCTGTACCTGCCAGGGGTGATCCAGGAACGAGTCCGAGTGTTGCCACAAGCAGCGATGGACATGTCTCCAAAATCAGTGCCCATGGTCAAAGCCCTATCAGTTCTGCCGAATACGAGTCCTTGGGCATTCGAAAAGCCGGGGACATGTCCCATATGGATGAAGATGCGTTTTCGATACCAGGTCAATACACAGGTACTCCTGTGCCGGATTCTGAAGGCAATGGCCCCGTCCCGCCCTCAAAACGGCGGAAATTGGTAGAACACAGGCCTATGCGGCGAGTTCGAGATCTTAACCATGTCACTGACAAAGTTCCCCCAAAAGGCGAGACTTCTCCGACCGTAGAGCAACCAAAGATGGCCACGCTAGAAGGGTTACCCCAGGCGAGTCGCAGTGTCGGCGTTTCAGCAGAGCAGGTACCGCAAAGAACATCACAGCCGAAAACATTACCTTTTCCCGTCGTTAAGAATCCTAAAGATCCCAATACGGTTCTACGTCTTAGCCAGCAAAGTGGTCCTTCTCAAAAGCCGTCTCAAGAAATTGAAGAACCACGTCATTCACCCTTTAAAATTGCTAAAAGCTCAGACTCAGCATCTAACATCAATGGCCGTCACGGCAATGAACACGAGTCTCCGATGCCCACAGTAGTTAGAAGCAAGGATGCTTCTGTCAGGTCTACCCTCAAGGGCTTGAGACCCTCCTCCGGTTCGCAACTTTTAGTCCTGAGGGAGCAATGCCCAACATCGTTTGACATATCAAAGGATTTCTTTGAGGTAGGGCTTCCTCATGTGATCTATCAAGATGCATATTACAGCAACGAGCAAGATGTTCCAGAGAGGCAACGAGAATATGCTGGCAGAGAATTCAAGTTGGAGTCAGATACAGTGCCTTACTTGCCTGATTTCGACCCAGAAGGCCGGTCGCCTGCTACGTACGGACGGAAGCCGGCCGCTTTGATCGACACGGTCACCGAAGAACGTAAAGACAACCAAAGGCGCAAGCTCTGTGAGATCAACACCTGGAATATCGCTGAAGCCCCCCCAGGTAGGTCTGATGTGGTCAAGTGGCTCAATGATGAGCTAGCTGCTACCAGGGGCGTACAAGAGACCCTGCCTTCTAGACAGAAACTTTCACAGATCGATGCACCAACGCAGAAGAACAAATACGGTTTCAAGTACTCGCAGAAGCAAGCAACCACAAGCGTCCAGCATGAGACCCAGTACATGAGTGTAATGAGCTTAGAGGTCCATGTCAATACGCGTGGTCGACTAGCTCCAAATCCTGAGAAGGATGAAATTGCCAGCGTTTTTTGGTGTATACAGTCGGATGACGAAGACTTGGAGACCAACGGCATTAACGAAGGTACCCACATAGGCATTGTCACGAACTCTGAGGATCCAGCGCTTGCCGATCGGATTGCCCGGGACGTTGCAGTGGATGTTCAACAGGAGCCATCGGAGCTAGACCTGCTGGTGCGGATGGCCGATATTGTGCGGCAATACGATCCCGACATTCTTACAGGATATGAAGTTCATAATAGCTCCTGGGGCTATCTCATTGAACGCGCGCGGGTGAAGTACGACTACAACTTCTGTGACGAAATCTCTAGGATGCGGTCACAGTCTCACGGACGATTTGGTAAGGAAGCAGATAGGTGGGGCTTCAACCAAACCTCAACTATTCGGGTCACTGGAAGACATACGATCAACATCTGGAGGGCCATGCGCGGTGAGCTGAATCTACTAGGATATACTATGGAGCACGTTGTCTTCCACCTTCTGCACCAGCGCATCCCACATTACTCTTTCGCAGACCTCACCGCTTGGTATACAAGCGGAAACCCTCGGGAGCTATCAAAGACAATAGAATATTTCGTCTCTCGTGTGCAGATGGACTTGGAGATTCTAGAATCGAATGAACTTGTGCCTAGAACTAGCGAGCAAGCTCGACTGCTTGGGGTTGACTTTTACTCTGTCTTCTCAAGAGGCTCTCAGTTCAAGGTCGAGTCACTCATGTTTCGCATTGCTAAACCTGAAAATTTCGTACTGATATCGCCAAGTCGGCGGCAGGTTGGCGGTCAAAACGCGCTAGAATGTTTGCCTCTGGTCATGGAACCGCAGAGTGACTTCTATTCTAGTCCAATGCTGGTTCTTGACTTCCAGTCTTTATATCCAAGTGTGATGATTGCCTATAACTACTGCTACTCTACTTTCCTAGGCCGTGTGGTAGATTGGAGAGGAACAAACAAGATGGGCTTTACGGACTACAACCGTGAACTTGGATTGCTGGGCCTTCTCAAAGATCACGTCAACATAGCTCCAAATGGTATGATGTACACCAGACCCGAGATTCGAAAATCGTTATTGGCCAAAATGTTAAGCGAGATATTGGAGACCCGTGTGATGGTCAAAAGTGGTATGAAAGTGGACAAAGACGATAAAACTCTGCAACGATTGCTGAACAACAGACAACTGGCGTTGAAGTTGATTGCCAATGTCACTTATGGCTATACTTCAGCGTCGTTCTCTGGACGTATGCCATGCTCTGAGATAGCAGACAGTATCGTTCAGACCGGTCGAGAAACTCTCGAGAAAGCTATAGCGCTGATCCACTCAGTTGAGCGCTGGGGGGCTGAGGTTGTTTATGGCGATACCGACAGTCTTTTCGTGTACCTCAAAGGTCGCACACGTGATGAAGCATTTGACATCGGTGAGGAAATTTCCAAGACAATTACCGACATGAATCCACGTCCAATCAAGCTCAAATTCGAAAAGGTGTATCATCCATGTGTTCTGATAGCCAAGAAACGCTACGTCGGCTTCAAATATGAGCACCGCAAGCAAAAGGAACCTGAGTTTGAGGCAAAGGGCATTGAGACTGTTCGACGCGATGGTACACCTGCTGAACAAAAGATTGAGGAACAAGCTCTGAAAGTCCTCTTCCGAACGGCAGACCTCAGCCAAGTGAAATCCTTCTTCCAAGATCAATGCACGAAAATTATGAAAGGGAAAGTGTCTATCCAGGATTTTTGTTTCGCCAAAGAGGTCAAACTTGGCACCTACAGCGACAAAGGTCCTCCTCCTCCAGGTGCTTTGATATCTGCCCGCCGTATGCTTGAGGACCCGCGGCTCGAACCGCAGTATGGCGAACGCATCCCATATGTCGTTATAACGGGTGGTCCAGGGGCCCGTCTTATTGATCGTTGCGTCGCTCCTGAAGTACTGCTCAACGATCCTCAATCCGAGCTTGACGCCGAATATTATATCTCTAAGAACATCATTCCCCCACTAGAACGGATATTCAACCTAGTCGGTGCCAACGTTCGGCAATGGTATGACGAAATGCCCAAATATCAACGAATTCGACGGGCCGACCACTCAGCTTTAGAGACCATACCTGCCACCACTGACAGCACCACAAACGCGACTTCCCTTTCTGCACTCCCCAAGAAGACCTTGGAATCATATTTGAAATCATCCTCCTGCCTCAATTGCCGCTCTCCTCTCGTTGCTCCTCCAGAGACCTCAACATCCGGCTTCCCTTCCCTTACGCTCCGCCTCCCACTCTGCGCGCTCTGTTCCTCCCCAGCCAATATCCCCTCAACCCTCCTCACCCTCCGCCACCGCCTCACGCAAACCACACGAACACAAACATCCCTCGAGAAAATCTGCCGCAGCTGTGCAGGCCTCACCTTCTCCGAGGAGGTCCGATGCGACAGCAAAGACTGTCCTGTGTTCTACAGCCGAGTTCGAAATCAGGCGGAGATGGACTGGACGAGAGGGAGTGTCGGTAAAGTTATCGCCGAAGTTGAGAAGTGGGAGGATGAGAGGGAGCAGGATACTCCGGGTGGTGATGCGTTGTTGGAATGGTAGATGTGTTTGGTGGGCCCCTTTTTGGGATCATTGATCCTCATGCCGAAATCGGTCTTCTTTCTTTTATACCATTAGAGATGAAGCACTTTTCGCACGCATGCATCTCCTATCCTCCTCCGCCCTGATAGACCGACGATCGTATCCGACTTCCTTCCATTGGGAAATGCATACAACACCATCACCACCACCACCGCCATCGTCGTCACTATCTTTTTCCCTCTTTGGCCTCAAATCCTATTCGACTTTTTTTTTTTTTTCTTTCTTCCAATTCTTCTGTTTTCATGTACGGATGTATACAATTGGTATTGGAATCGTATTGGAAATGGGGTATGGAGATGGAGTATCAACAACCAGCGGGGTTGTTTGTCTGTTTGGTTTGTCTGGGAGAGATATGGATTGGACTAAAGAGGGGGGTAGGAGGGATAGGAGGGATAGGATCGGAATGTATGAAGAAATGAATACACATACACACACACACACAGAGAGAGAGAGAGAGGTAGATACAGATGATGGTGGGAATACCACCTTAGGTAGTGTAATGAGTGCAAGGGGGGCTAAGAGATGATTATTTGATTTGTAACTACTGCATCAGTAATTAGTCACTAGCACTCGAAGAAGATGAATATGAGAGCATTTCTCATTTGCAATTTTCATTCTGGGAAAACGAATAGCTATATTAGCTTACTATCAATACATGATTGCGGATGCCTCGCTTTTGTCCAAATCGCGACTGACTGACTAATTAAATCCCTCCTGTCTTTTGTTTTCGATCTGCTTTTCCATTATTTTCTTTTGTGGTGGCGTTTTCGAGTTGAGATTGTTTTTTGCACTGTCTCAGTGTGAGATAGGTAGGTAAGCTACGCAATGAAGCTCTAGGTGCTGTATGAGCAGAGGGTTGCAGGCATCAGACGATTGCCGATGTCTCATCGGAGACAAGTATATCCTATGCTCTGGTGTGATCGGCTATTCGTGTTCATGGACTAGGTTCGCTAGTCTTTCCAGCGCAGTTCTTCCAGCTCGTGTTGTCGGGACGAAGACTTCGCTTCCGAAGGTGTCGTCATCTTCTGTGAAAATGAGGGTTTGAACATCGCTGGCAGCGTTGCTGGGGACGTGAGTACCGCTGTAGTCGCGTTCTGCTTGACGAGGCTTTCTCGGAATGTTTGAACTGTCAGGACTGAATGCTATGTTTGTTGCCTGCTCGAGGGAAGGGCCTTTATCATTTGAAGCTTCGGATGAAGAAGTGGATTTCGCCTTATCTATATCTTCCGAGAGAGGGGTAAGTGGCTGTAGTATGTCAGTGGTAGTCAATAGTGAGCTACTGTCACTATTCTGTGTACGACTTCGGCGACGGTCTTCCAACAGCTTGTCTGATTGGGCTAATAGAGCATCAATTTCGGCACTCCGTGCTGTATTACTGCTTTCACGACTCGACCCATACATGCGGCGGCGGCGGTTAGCTGGAGGAGGACAACTGAGATCCGGATCTACTTTCGTGAGAGGGCTGATGTCTTCGAATGATGCACCGATTGAAGGCTGTCTCGTATTGATAGAGAGGTTCAGAGGCGTGCTCTTTTGAATTTCGTAAATGCTAGAGACCGTTCCCGTTGGGGTTGCAGCAGCATCTGAAGTCTGCTCCGGACCAACGTTCTCTCTAACGTCGTCTGCTCTGGCTTCTTTCATGGCAGGAAAAGGGAACTGAGGATTCTCATGTACAGTAATTGATTTCGAAGTATTGGAGACTCTGTTGCCGGTCTCAGCGCCGGTAATAACTGGAGCAGCAGGATTCGCCATGTTTCGTAATTCAAGGGTATGATACGTGCCTTGGGAGAGACCTCGTTCGACGCTTTCTTCAAATACTGCAGGACTCGTTGATGTTTGCCCGGATTTTCCCTCTGCGGCGTCCGTCTCAAGCTCCGATGACTGGACAGTAATGTCCTCAATATCCCGTGCTGAGATAGTCGGTCGGTCTTCCTCAGTGCTAGCCATTTCCTCTGATTCGGCAATCGATCCCTTAGAGTATTCTTCCAGAAACTGAAACTGCGACGATGATTGACGGTGTCTTGAGACTATCTCGGACAGTATTGGCTGCATGACCCATGGGAATGTAATGAATGGCATGTTTTCTGGCTTCAACGCGGTCTTAAGTTCTGCGTAATGTGCAAGTGCCGCCTGTACCTGTACACATGTGACTTTGTACATGGCAACGGCATAAGGAGCAAGATGTTCGTAATCTGCGCCACCAGCGCGTCTAATGCATTCATCTTTGAATTGTTGCTTCAAACTCGACGATAACCAGCCGAGATCTTCGTGGAATTTGTAATCCCGACTCGCTTGACTATGGCCCAAACACAAAGTTGAGAAAACTTCAAATTCAGTTTTGATTTCATGTAGTGCCATGATACGGCTGATATGTTCATCGTAAGACTCTTTGAGTTCAAGAGCGTCGTTAAGAATTGCCTCGTCGACGGTGAACGCGGAAAGAAGTCGTTCGTCAAAAGTTGTCTCATAGTCAGGAACGAAAGCGACTTCCTCCACATTATCAAAGAGCTTCCCTAAGACCTTGGGAGACCGATATGATGAGTCGCGATTCTTTTGCATGAAATGAGGCCATTTACGTGGATTAAGGGAGCGAGACATCTTCGCCGGTTGCCCAGTCTTTGGATAATCCACGGCTTTGGAATGAAGCACAGCAAGTTCTAGACATCTGTCGCTGCTGATGCCATCGTCAAGGTAGTCAGCCCATGCTAGATGTGCATGAGCAATCCTTCCAAGGATGTCATTCTTCATGTATTGGACAAAAAACCTCATAATATCATTCGCAGTGACGCTCGTAGCCACTCTCTTTGGTTCTGGTGCCGAGTAGTCCATCGGGGCGTGATTCCAAGTCTCTGGAATATAGTCCTGATCCCAGATAACTATGTAGTCATCACCATCAAGATCGCCACCAGAGCACATACTGGATAAATCTCGGTCGCCCGTCTGGGGCAGGACAACAGTGTCTTTGAGGTGATGGAGAACCGGTACATTGACAGCTCTGACCACCCTTATATCCCCTGGATGCAAAGACGGATTCCGGGCTAGGATGCAAATACCTTCAATAATGTCAACAGTCCCGGGCGATTCTGGTCTGGACACCTGAACGAAGATTTCTGGCAATGCCCTAACCCTCTCCTCGTACGAAGCACTTTCTCGTCCTTCGTCCGCTTCGAAATGGCCTCGGAGAGTGGCAGTCTCATCAACACAACCAAGCAGACAAGCACCTTGCTTGACTTTGAGTCTGGCTTTATCTTTGAGATCCTTGGTTCGCCAAGCACGCCACAAGCGCAGCAGAGAAATTGTGAAAGGGTCACGGTTGCGAAACCCATCGGCAACGAGACCAGCTATGAATGTCACAGCTTGATTCGGATCCACATACTCGTAAAGCTTCGACATGGCAATGGCATCATCTTCCAATGCTTCTCTCAGACCAGAAATCTCCTCCTCCTGATGACGTAAGAATGTTGAATCTGGCACACCGAGATGTGACAAAACCAAAATGAGCTGTCGATTAAAGCACGCACCCCAAAACTCGGAATGACGAATAACCTCGAGTCTGTGATGATCTGCATCAAACTTATGTTGACTCTTTCGAAGCGCCAGCCCGTTCCATCTCACTGACTTATCATCAGATCTGGTAACAGCTAAGATACCCTTACAACCGCTCAGCCGGAATTGGAAGATTGAGGGTGTTCCTCCAGCTTTTGTCGTGATACCAAGGTCCATGGAGACGAGTTCTGCAAGAAACGGCGAGATTTTACCAACGCCATCGCTGAACGTATATCCATTGCGTTCGATATCTGGTATTAAGTCCGCTTCCCTGACGGGTTCTAGTGTTGCGCCTCGGACAGCCTTGGTGGTGGAGAAACACTGACCAATACGAGCAGCATGCTTTGCTATGATTTTCTCGTGATCAAAGCGACCCATCCAAGCTCGGATGGAGGAAGCGTTGATTGTCGCTGTCGGAGCGAAGAAATATGCTCCGTGGTCCCTTAGTTGGGAGTTCCCGTAAGCGAGAAACTCATACTTGCGCCCCCCGATCACGATTCCATTGATTAATGTGCGATGCACCCTTGAGTACACTTCGTCCATAGTACCAAGCTCGCTACCGTAGATGCGCCGCGAGCCTCGGAATTCGTCGTCCTCGAATCGTACCCGTAAGAACCTATCGGCCTGGTGTTCATACTGACGGATAACTCTATTGGTAACTTCTACCGCCGGCTCCTTGACGATGATCGTGGTTGGAGTAACGATAACAGACCGCATCATATAGCAATTCGTTGGCAATTTTGGCTTCCTCGGGGGTAGCTTTGGTCTCCAAAGGTTGAAAATTTCCAGGGGATCGTAAAACTTGAGATCTTTTTGAATAATATATTCAAGTAGATAGATAGCTTGGACTTCAGTAAGCTTGCCCAGCTGTTCGACAAATGTTTCGTCTAAGGCGTATTCGCTCAGGTGGTTATTTGAAATGCACATCTCCAGCGCATATCTAACAGGAAACGAAAGCGAGTATAGAGGATCACCGTTGGCGGTAAGTAATTCCTCCTCCAGCGAGAGCTCACGCTGGGTTCTAGAATGAGCATCATCGACGAAGTCCCAGATGGCTTCCTGTTGTTTCGAGAACTTGAAGTCGTCCACACGAGCTATGGGTATATTGTGATCCTGCAGTGCACATGAGATCTGCTCTGCCTTTTCTCTGTCAATCTTGTCGTCATTGAATGTAATGCGGTATGTCGTCCACCTCCCAAGTTTGGTGGTGACTCTGGATTGCTTCAAATCGATTGGAAGAAAGGCCTTGGCATCGTGGTCAGCTCTGGTGGCTGCGATATCTGTCTGGCGGAACCATCGATAATCATCTTTCCAGCTGTTATCTTCAACTGTATGAGTATCGGCCACATCGGAGTATTTGCGATGGAAATGAGGAGCATTCCGTAACGAGAGGACGAAAATCAATCTATTCTCCTTATCCCGAATCTGAGATATCTTTTCGAGCATTTCCATTGGGACTGTAAGTCGATATTCTGCCATTTGGCCGGCATTGATGGCATGGAAGTTCACGAAGAGTTGTTTCCTTCGAAGATTCAGACTGAATCTCACCTTGGAGTCCTCTTTTGCTTGCCGATTGCTCAAAATGCGCATATGAGATGCTGAAGAGAGAACCCCAAAATCTAAACTTTCAGCACGCAGAGACTATTGAAGATTAGATATATCGAAGAGGATCTTACGATCTTGACTCACAATGAATTCGCGGTAGACCACACCCTCCCGAATGGGGCTCTTGATCGTAAAGTGCTTCTTCTGAGTTTGATAGAGAGCAATAGGTGCATACCATATACGACCTAAACTATTGACATATATGGGATATTTTCCACCACAAACAGAAATGAAGTCATTCTTTGGAGCGGGTCTATGTATATAGTCAGCAAGCTGGCAGACGAAGCTCTAACATTCAACTTACTTGAATCGAATCTTGGCAGAGCCTTCCCGTATGCCTTGACGGTTGACATTGATATCTACGATATCAATTTCCCCCACAGGTCGAAAAGCCTCCCACAGGTCGAATGTAGTAACGCTCTTGGGAAGGAGTGTGACTCTCAAGTCAAGTATATCCCAGTCATGCCATAAAGGCCTCAAGGCACCGGGGATATGTGATTTTGGCTGCCTAGGAGGCTCCAAAGAGCCGCCCGCTCGGTCATTTTGCCTGGACATTGGTATGAGATGCTAACGTACAGGCTGAGACCTTTTGGAATGTACAAGGAAATGGGGGGCAGTGTCAGGTGAACCAGATCGGAGGAGGATTCGCCAGTCAAATGGATTTGTCCAAGAATTTGGGAACGTTGGCAATAAGAGTGATGCCTTTGATTCCTAGATAATATCCAGATCGCCCTCCTCACAAGTCGTTGTGTTTAAAGACTGAGCACTCTTGTGAGGTTCGGCTGATGATTCAAGGGAGCGGACGGATGATCGTGATCAGGCTGGAGGCAGCGAAGCAGAAGGCAAATGGAGACCCAGTTTGAGATGAAGGAGACACAAGCTGGATCAAGCCAACTTTTGTGACAGAGCAAGGTACGAGAGTGAGAATGAGAGTAAAGAATAATTCAGATGAAGTCGAGATCTTCTGAAGGCTGAGATTGGGACTGGAGGTGAAGATAGACGTAGTGACTGAGGTCACGATTGTGTGAAGTTGAAAGACGAAGTTGCATTGGCCTGATTGATGTTGAGGGCCGAACGAAGTAGAGGGTAACGTGCTGTAATGTCAGGGCCGCCAGGACAATGTTAGCACGTGAAGAGCGTCTGCTGTGAATGAAAAGGGAACATCCAAACATTCCAAGTACTTACAGATCCAAACTTTCCTTGTCTTCTTAATCTTCCCACGAACAGCGGCGGCGATTGGGTCGTGACACAGGACGTTGCTTTGATAGTAGGTTTGCTTTGGTGTCTGAAGCTGTTTGTGATCCAGATCCTGATCCACCAAGCACAGGTACCTTCTGGGCACGAATTCCAGGTAGCCTGACCTTTACCTCCCAGAGAGAGATGTCTTTTGGACCGCCGGCTACCAAGAACCTCTCTGCTTCTGCTTCTTGACGTACTTTCCAATAGGCTTGCCTGGCAGTCTGCAATGCTTGGTTACGGTGATCTTTGGTTCCGCGGGTGCCTCTCCTAGAGACCTCCTCCGGTATCGAGTGCTTCGAGATGTAGTGTACCTTTTTCTTCGGTTTCCAAGGTGGCCACTTCTCACGGCTGGAGGTATCAAGGTCTGGGTCGGTGCGGACACAGGACTTGGTTGCCAAAAGCGATGGGACCCTTGTATCTCGCGCAGGATCTGGCAACCTAACTAAGATACCGGGGTGTTTAGCAGTCATATTAACAAGGGAGACAAATAACTATGCAAAAGATTTATCCAGCAAACAACCAGATCAAGAGCAGTCGTTGCACGATTATATATATGCAACAATTCTTCTAATGGATACATGTACACTTACCGTTATTGACAGTCTGTCTGGTGAACATTGGCTTCACGAGTAAGTGGTGAAGGTTACAAACACCAGCAGCAAACGCGAAACCGCAACTAGTCAGCTCAACAATGTGCCACAATAGTCACAACTGAGTGTCAGGTATTAGTGCATGCCCAAGTCAAAGGAACGAGCATGGCAAACCCAACCAACTGCAGGTATGCGCGCCCAATAGTCATGGCTGGATGCTACGACCCTGAACAATCTCAAAATTGCGCACCATGAAGATCTTTGTACCACCATAAGCGCCCCAAACATTGTTTGTGTAACGAAAATCCAATTGCAGTTGTCCTGCACACAAAAGCCCTGCACATCAGTCGTGTCTGGCTCCATCAACAAGAAGAATAGAATTGCGCATATGAAGAGCGCACCGCGAGAAAACCACCATCGTTGTTCTAGGACGGTCTCAAAGACTGCAGAAGTCGTTTGAAACTACCATAAACTCCCAAACAAGGGAAAATGCTTAAGTGCGAGTAAGGGAAGTCGCCAAATCTGGTCTTGAATTTCCGTGGGTCTGAGAATAAGTCTGTAACGACTGTCTGATCACGTCCAACCCGCTCAGAGATCTGTGACTGTGAATTCCGTGTCCTCTCCAGTGGTGGCCTTGTGATCGAAACACTTTGGGCCGGTGCTCGTAGCAAGATCGTTATCATCAAAAGACTCGATGTCATTCAAATGGTCCGGATCAAATGGCTTGCCTAACTGGACATTCTCTTGTAGCGCACTGCGGCCCACGTAAACATCAGATCTCTTTGGTATTGATGATGACCTGCTTTTGTTCGGACTGATTGATCCCAGCGCCCGCCGATCAGACCGCGATGCAATCTGGGCTTTTGCTCTTGGGAGGCTCTTACGAGCATCTACGTGTGATACTCGTTTGGGAGTTCGCACGTGATGCCGATTGTCAGGCGAGTTTCGTATCGGCCCAGGTGTCTGGCCTGGCGCAAGGGTAGTGCTAGTGGCATTGTTGTCGCCTCCGTCAACAGAACTTTCGGAGTCGCTCAGATCGAAGGCGGCGCCTTGGTTTTGAGTAGGATCTCCGCCCATCAACGCCGTCAACTTTGTTCTTAGCTCAGAAGCATTGTTCAAGTCTTTGGTGAGGTGGCTTTTTTCCTTCCGCAATCTACGAATCTGAAAACCGCATCAGCAAATTCCTAATATTGGGAGGACTCTTACCTTCTCAAGTAGTCCATCACGTTCTTTCGTGTGCGCCTCCGACGCTTCTTGCACCACTTCAATGGCTGCTGTCGCCTCTCGCCTCAAATCGTTCAACTCGTCAAGGTGTGCTTCGCTCTGCGATTGAAGCTGCAATAAATAGTTAACGCTGCGGCGGTGGGTTAATCATTGGACTCTTACCTTCAGTTGCAGTGATTTGCTATCCTCCTCCGCCTCTCGCTGCACTCTACTGACCTCATCCTGGAAGCGTTTTTCTTGTTGCTCGGATTCTGTTTTGAGGTCAAGCAGAGCTCTTTCCAGACGGCCAGTGTTCGTTGATGCATGCAAAAGATTCTCCTCTAAAAGACAGACGTTATCTTTCTCTTTGTGCAACGTGACTTGCAACTTTTCCAGGGCCATCTTATGGTCGAGTTCCTGACATGCAGCATTATCTTTCGCAGCCCGCTCAATGATGTGATTCTGCTCTCGAAGGTCGTCGATTTGCTGTCGCAATACTTTAACTTGTTGTAAGAGATCTTGATGACGGGCGCCTGATTCTGTGTTCTGCTTTTCAAGTAAAGAATTTCTATCGGTCAGCCTGGCCGACTTCTCTCGCTCAGTCGCTAGTTCATGCTCCGTATCCCGTGCTCGTTTTTTAGAAGCTTCCAACTCTTCTTTCAAACTCAAAATGGAAGCCTCAGCGCTCCGAAGAGGCCCTTCGACATGTTCGCACCGACGTTCGAGGTCCTGACAGACATGTTCCATAAATTCAATGACCTTTCGTTCCGTAGAAGAAGCATTCGCACTTAGAAGACGTCCTAGGCAACTTTTCCATTGCTGGCTGATGTTATCCGCTTCCCCGTGAGAATGCGGCAGCGTCTTGTAGTCTTGCTGAATCCTTGAAGAACCATTGTCGTGTGCGAGACCATGTGATATTGATTCACCTTGCTGAAGCCGGTTCATGAGTTTATTGACGGTCAACATGTCTTGCGAACGTATAGGACTCATAGGCGATAGCCATCCGACGGTGAGAAAGATTCTGGACAGTCTCAACCCAAGGCTTCGGCGAAGGTTGCCTACACTCGTCTGGCAAAGGAGCATTGCTAGACAGTTCGTTTCTAAACCTGAAGCAGACGAGAATATAAAAGGATCGAAATCCCACCAATCAGGTACTCCAGCAGCACCGAGAATGGCAGCGACTTCTTGCCTCAAATCCACAGACGTCTGAATTGTCGACAGCATAACATCGCAAATCCCGTTGGCAGCTTCGATGACCCTGGCGGTATTCAAGGAAATATGCTGTGCAGGCCTACACAAATCAATAAGAAATGGTATCAATGACACCAGTGACGCTGTGCGATGTCCTCGTAGTTGCATTTCTTTGCCATGCGTATTGTCGGAGAGGATGCTTCTCTCAAATGCTAAGGGACAACACAGATGGAGATTTACTGCAGTCTCTGGATCCTGCATAAAATCCTTGCACTGTGCCGAAAGGCGTCCCGTACCCGCAAATACAACACAGAAGGACAGTGCCTGCTATGTATCAGCGAAAAGAAATTCTCCAGAACGCTGAAAATTCTTACCTCGACTTTGATATCTTTATCTGATTGCCCGACGAGCTTGCCTTGCAGTTTGGCGAACTTCTGAGGACTTTTCGTCAGATATGCATCGATCTGATCAGGTTCAATAGTATCTGCTATTTTAGTCGCCAGTCGAATCCCACTTATAGCTTCCTGCTGAGCCAAGTCACGACTGTTCGAGCAGAACAATATCATACGCAGGACTAGGAGATCCAGTGTTTTAGTAATAAAACGTTCGGAGAATATATGAGTGATTGAGATATACCAATCCTTCTGTCTCACTGGCGATTTATCGTTCGAGGAGAAGCTGCCTGATGAAGGGGTGGATTTCGGAGTGGAACGTCGATTAAAGTGAGCGCATATTGCGATGCACAAGGTAGAGGAAATATGTTCGTCAAGTTTCTGAATCCAGCTGCGACACTGCGCCGCGAGTCTCGTAAGAAGCGAGTCTGGTAAGAGTTCAAACGTCTTCGCTCCCAATCCGCACAGGACTTCGTATACGTGGCCGATCGTTGAAGATGTTGCGTTCTCACTCATCTGGTCGACGAGAAGGTGCAAATAGTCAAGGAAAGATTCCGGTAATGCCATGCCATCAGGAAGTGGATATGAAAGCAGTATCACACCCAATGGCGCCTTCTAGTCACAATCAGTACTTCGGACGCCACTCCAGATGATGCCCATACCAACGAGTTGGAATCTTGAACAACGATCCTCTGAGATAGTACATGGTCAAGAAAAGCAGGGAAATGGTGCAACAGTGCATCTCGAAACTGCGCAACTCTGGCGAATGCAGATATCAGTTGCGTTACGAAGGGCCATTTTCCGTAGCCTTCATGCAATCTGATGGCCAGTGATTGGACTTGACATGTTTTGGCGGAAGCCCATGTCTGCAGATCTTTCACTTCTACCTGGATAGCAATATCATATAAAGCCTAGAAGTCATTAGTTTCTCGGAATAGGAGGTGATGATGCATTCATATGCCAACCTTAAGAGATACTGCATAGGGAGCAGCAATTATACGATTTATCTCCTTCGTCAGCCGCTCAAGGTTGGCCATGGTCGACATGATTGTGATTCTGAAGATTATGACACGTCCTGAGACGCGTTTTTGTGAAGTCGGGATGATTCATTTCACGGGTTGACAGGACAACTGTTGCCGTAGTAGGCCAACAACCGCCAACCATCTTCTCTCACATAGGCGTCACTACCATCAGACTCTTACCTACCTCATGTTGGCCACAGACATTTACGTAGAGTTTCGAAGTTCTGGTGTGTGGCAACCTCATCCCATGCCTGAGGGCATATGATCTTCTCTTCTG
This sequence comes from Pseudophaeomoniella oleicola, assembly GCA_003868215.1. NCBI lineage: Eukaryota > Fungi > Ascomycota > Eurotiomycetes > Phaeomoniellales > Phaeomoniellaceae > Pseudophaeomoniella > Pseudophaeomoniella oleicola. The sequence continues at coordinate 31,437 of QWDQ01000024.1, read as the reverse complement.
TCACTGTGTACCTAATGATATCCCGAGAGAAGCGGGGAAGTGTGCCGTGCCATTAGATGTCGCCATCAAATGTCGCCATAGGATCACCGCTTGTCTGCCGCCCGGAGAAAAGCCCGTGGTGGCTGGCCTTTTGTCGCACCGTAGTATACATATCTATAGGATAAAAAATATGTTGTCGACACCATCTATGCGCTCATAAGATTATAAGATGAATGAGGTCCATTACTTTTGGAAGGGGTTCGTAATTAATGTTGCAATAGTCTGACGAACAATCTCCTGTTGAGTTACTGTACAGCATGTCCCCGTATCTCCATCGGTCGTTAAGGCCCCTGCGACTGATAAGGGCACGAGGTGGTCTGGGCCAATATCCTTCTCGGATATCTCTACCTCTCACTCGTCGTTATGCCTCTGCAACGCAATCCAAGCCAAGCAAGACTGGTAGTGTGAAGCCTTTGTGGACGACTGGACGGGCTTTGCTTTTCTCTGCATTTGTTGGTGCCCTTGCTTATGTCTATGGTGTGACCGATGCCGCCCAGAATGTTCGCAAGCAATCATTACCTGACTTCAAGCCTCGCTATGGCCAAGTCAAAGATCTCGAGAAGGTGAAAACTACGCTCTTCACTCGTCCCTCTCTAACAGTAGCAGGCTATCAGGGAACTTCGAGACATCTTAGGTGAGGATGTTATTTCCACAGATGATGAAGATCTCCAAGAGCATGGATATTCGGAATGGTCTACAATCAATATCGACACATTACCCGTCGCTGTCGCTTATCCCAGGAGCACCGAGGAGGTCTCCCAAATAGCCAAGATATGCACCAAATACCGTATGCCCATGGTTCCGTTTTCCGGTGGTTCAAGTCTAGAGGCAAACTTTGCGGCACCCTTCGGTGGAATGTGCATAGACTTTGCATTCATGGATCAGATTCTCGCCATCCATGACGAGGACATGGACGTAGTGGTACAACCCTCGGTCCAATGGATGGATCTGAATGAAAAGATAAAACACACTGGATTGTTCTTTCCAGTAGACCCCGGGCCATCGGCCAAGATTGGCGGCATGGTCGGAACGAGCTGCAGTGGCACGAACGCTTTTCGATACGGAACGATGAGAGATTGGGTTATTAACTTGACCGTCGTGCTGTCCGATGGCAGAGTAATCAAGACTCGCCGAAGACCACGAAAGACGTCCGCCGGATACAACCTCACAGGTCTTTTCGTGGGCGCTGAAGGGACCCTGGGAATAGTGACAGAAGCGACGCTCAAGCTCGCGGTTATACCTCAGGAGACCAGAGTTGGTGTGGTTACGTTCCCAACGATAAGGGACGCTGCATCAACAGCCATGCAAGTCATCCGAGCAGGTGTTCCGGTTGCCGCCATGGAGCTTCTTGATGAGGTCCAGATGAGTGTTATCAACAGAGCTGGTGCGACGAAGAGGAAATGGTCAGAGAAACCGACTTTATTTTTCAAGTTTTCTGGCACTACGGCCGGCGTTCAGGACAATATCAAACTCACCACTCAGATTGCGAAAGCAAATAAGGCGGACAAATTTTTGTACGCGAGGGATGAAGAAGAAGGCAAAGCATTGTGGACCGCTCGCAAAGAAGCGTTGTGGAGCATGCTTTCACTTCGAGAACCTGGAAGTGAAGTCTGGTCTACTGATGTCGCTGTCCCAATATCCAGATTACCTGACATTGTCGGTGAGTGTAATTGAAGCTATCAGCAAAATGATCGATAAGTTACTAAGTCACATAGATATATCCAAAAAGGAAATGGATGACCTTGGGCTGTTTGCCAGTGTGCTCGGTCATATAGGGGACGGCAACTTCCATGAGAGTATCATGTATAAGAGGAGCGATCCACAGGAACTTGCAGCAGTTGAACATGTCGTGCATGCCATGGTTGATCGTGCATTGGAAATGGAGGGTACAGTCACAGGCGAGCATGGAGTAAGTGTTCAAGAAGGAATAGCCCTCTAAATGCAATTTGGACTGACATCTGCACAGATCGGTCTCGGGAAAAAGAAGGGCCTTGTTAAGGAGCTTGGGCCTGAAACAATCGCAGTCATGCAGACGATTAAGAGGTCCCTAGATCCATTGTGGTTGTTGAATCCAGGCAAGATCTTTGACGCCGGCGACGTGACACTGACCGAGAACCTTTCATCGGCGACAGCAGCATCCACACTAGACCGTCCGCATAAGTAGCAACCTCCTGTTCTCTACAGAGGTTTTTATAGTGTTGCAGTGCCGATATTGGCCTAAAATTGCATCTGACCTGGAGTATTGGATGTAGATGGTGATGTGCCTTGTATATCTTGGGCAAGGATTTAGAACCATCTGGCGTATTACTGTCTCCAAGTTATCTGGTGTCAGACAGCGAATAGTAGCGCCACATTGACACATCCGCCGAATATACCGTAGCAGATACCTGCAGTATTCTTGCATGTTGAGGCGTAATCTCAAACCCGAAGTGTGAGACATGCACCATATCCTCCAGGTATTCTCTATGCCGGTACAGTTCCAAAGTCCAACTGCGCCAATTTCTGATCTCTTGTGTCAGCTTTCCCCACGTCAGCAAGAACACCTACGCAGTGGACAGCCCCAGGAATGCAGGGGATGGCTTGAGACAGAAGCCGTGTTATACTCGATACCTACTATGCACTGCTGTATGTTAGTAGTAGGCGTACGTCTCTATCCCATACATTCAAGTTGTTACCACATAATCATTGCCAGCCCACCAGGTATCTACAACAGAGCGAGTTGAGCTACTAGAGGAGTGAGTGCACAACCCCTGTATATCATATATTAGATCACCAGTGCCTAATCTCGGTTCTACCAGATTGCCATCACACCAAAGCAATCACAGGTGTCCTGGAAGCCATCGCCTGGGATTACTAGGAGATATGTCCGAGCGGGGATCCAAGGCATCCTTTACCATTGACCATCTTACCGTCTTTGCCTTGCAGGGGGGCTATCGCCCGGGGTCCTTTGATGCCTACAGTAGCCACCTACAGTACCTTTAATTTACACCGGTAAGATATGCAGTGCTTGGGGGTTGCTGAGCCTCATTCCTTAGCCATCCTCGTGGCATCACTGGTCTATTATTGGCCAAGGTAGGTATCTATTACCGTAGTACCGTAGTACCGTAGTAGGTTGTCGTAGTAGATGACTCTGCAACACTTCGTTGTTACCTTGGGATATTGAACCAATGCTCCGCCTGACGACTCCATGGACTCCGCCTGATTCTTTACCTGTAACTCAGTTGGGTAAAACCCTCAGGGCACGCTAATAAACGAACAAAGGCAAGCCAACCAACCAACCAGCCTCGCCAGCCAACGGTCAGCTAACTTACGGCACTAACGGTTCCCTGGGCCGACCCTCTTGACCCTCTTGACCCTCTTCTTGGTCCTCTTATCTACTACGTAGTAGAGGTGCTGCCTTATGGAGTATAACCCAACTCTCCATCTCGTCTTGTACAATTGCACCCCCAACTGACAAGGTCAGACTGACTTGGTTTTGTGCTGCTTACACACTCGTTCGACGTACATTCACCGGTACTGCATGGCATACCTTGGAGCTGTACACCTCGCCAGGCACCGAATGTCACAGTGTCCTTCGCTCGCTACCCCTCGCTTATCTTGCGGATCTCTTCTATTCTTGTATAAGGCAAGGCGCGACTAAATGCATAGTACTTTCTGACAGCGACGGGTCGATCTCACAAAATATCCAAAGGCCTCGATCAACCATATTGAAGATTAAACAACTGTCTCCAGTGTCGGCGTTATCAGTCGTCTGACTCGCTGGGACCTGTGGAGTTGCGCAAACTATATCAGAACATCGCCTGGACGAACTGCGTTGCGACCTTCCTGGCGTCCGGCAACGGGACGTCAGGGGATGTGGAGCGCAACAAATACAATCCTCTATGTCATAAGCAGTGACTTCCAACTATGCCTACACCGAGGCCTTGGGAGGAACGTCTTACGCCGATAGACTTGTTTATCGAGAAGAAGAGGATAGCGGTCTCATGGAGAATACTGGCGTGGGCTTCGTCATGGCTATTTGCCATTGGGTACGACCTGTCGATCGGCTACGCGCATTGAAGCTCGGAACTAACATTGCTCAAGATGCTTTTTATATCCCTTTGCACTTTCCGAAAGCAGCAACGGACATCTGTCCTATCCTATCTTAATCGTGTCGATCTGCCTCACTATTGTCGGTCATGTACTTGAGACATTCGTTGCCATGCGCCAGCGGGCGATCATGTTTTGGCTAGAAGATCTTTTCATGTAAGTTCGCGACTTCTGGTCTACAACATCCTATTCCATTTCCTTGTCACTGACATTAGCACTATCAGCCCCTTCATATGTGCAGCGTTTTTAGCAGGCATTTTGTCACCAATTTTTCACGTTATCTTTCGTAAAGCCACTCCTATCACACCTCTTTTAGGCTTGTTTATCACGTCTGGGGTCTCATTGCTATTCCATATCCCTGCGTCCGTTATGGTCGGACGGCGTATGATGCAGATTGATAAAGCAGATATGCATCGCCGGCGTCGAGTAGCTGCTTCGCCGTCTTCACCATGGCCTTCTAGATACAATTCACAGAAGAGTGGCTCTAGTTTCAGTCTTACATCTGGCTCAGTGTCATTTCAGCGACATCACTCACGGGGAAGAACTTCTCCCTCTCATCTTGGTTCTGGGGTTGACGATTCTGCACATCTTCTCAGCGAAGAAGAGGCGCAACGGAAACAGCTGATGAAATTGTTGATGAAACGGGAGGATGACACGCGTCCCCCAGTAGTTACAGGCCCTCATGGCGGTGGTGTCCAGACTACCTACAGGCTTGACCTACCCACGCATCAGGAGGAAGGGGAGGGTGGTCCAAGGGGACACTACCTATCCGTTCCAAGTTTGCACGAGCCACACTTCTACCCTACCAGCTCTAACAGGGTGGCCCCCGACACACACCCAGGGCTGAACAGCAGGGACGCGGATCCTGGTCTTGCTTTCGGTAATTCGCACGCTCTTCCGGACCGATACAACCAAGGAGCTCAACTAAATATTACCTCGTTCGGGGCCAATCCAGATCTGCGACCACGTGGCAGTCCGGATCAATACCTTCAAGCTAGTGACGTATCAGAGTCTTTACGATCTACATCAAGTGACATTGGAAGGGAAGAACGACGACAGCGGGGGACAGAGCAAGCGGAGTTACGTGACCTTCCTCCATATACTGAAGACGGTATGCCTGATGACCAGAGGGATCAAAAAGGAGTTTGGAATTATACGCGCAGGTAATGTACAACGATATGGCCAAGAGCCAATGATATAACGCAGCCATGTCGATTTTTGAGAACCACCCACGATGGATTATAAATTACATGACGATATAGCCATGTTCTTCCTAATCGCTGTTCATGATATCCTCTCAGATGATCCTGCAGACGTGCCTTGGTTGATCCTGAAGCCCCACCAGATAACCCATCCTTCGGAGATGCCCTCGATCATAGCCGTGGCGTACACATCTCTCTTGCCCCTCCATCGACCCAGAGATGTCGCGGACTGCCTACATCTCCCCTTTACTACTAATTTAGTAGCTTATCAACCTCCGCATCGATCCCTCACCCTCTAATGGCTCGACGTCATGTTGCTCCGAAGGCTTCGTTGATCTCCTCGGTTTGAATCATGGCGTTGAGCAAAGTATAAGATCCAATCAACATCTCCTTCAGCACCATATCTGAAGATAAGACTAATTACTTGCTTCTTACCAACGTAAATGTTCTCTACTACATACATCGATTTTCAACCTTTCTCTTTGATTATTGTGGTGTGCTGCGTGTAGTCCTGTGGAGTGTACACGCCCGGTCAGCGACAGTGCAATTGCTCTCTAACGTCGGCCTTGAGAGCGGAAGTATCAATTCAACTACTCCTCTACGCCAGTAGACCTCCCTACCTTCAGCTGGTTGCTAGTCATACCCATCGAACGAGCACATAACCGCCAAAATAGCCACCATGAGTTCTTCATCTACGTCAGAAGATTACTCAACCTACAAGCTGGGCGACTGGCATTTACAGAGCGGCGAAGTGATTCCGCAAGCCTGGATTGCCTACAAGACATTTGGGGATCCGAAAGCTCCTGGTGGAGCGATCCTGTACCCCAGCTGGTATTCTGGAAGTAGGTTGACTCCCGTCAGTATATCTTTTGATACTCGCTTGAGAATTTTCAGCGTCTCCTTGACTGTCGCCTGGTCTTCGGTTGCGATTTGCAGGTCTTGTTTGAGAGATTCCCATCCCCTCATCTCGCCTGTAGGCTAACTCAATATTCCCATACCAGAGATAGCCGATAACGTCTGGCTCCTCGATCTCTCAGGACAACATCTTCCATCTAACAAAGTTCTCGACCCTTCAAATCACTTCATCATTATAACCGCCCTCTTCGGTAATGGCGAATCGATCTCTCCGTCGAACTCGGATATATCACCTTTCCCAACCTGCACATTCTATGATAATGTTCGGGCTCAACATGCCCTTCTTACATCACATCTTGGTATAACCCACCTACGTGCCGTTCTAGGTTGGTCAATGGGTGCCGGGCAGACTTATCAGTGGGCTACTCAGTATCCGGAGTTTATGGATTTGGTCGTGCCGTTCTGCGGCAGTGCGAGAACGAGTCTGCATAATAAAGTATTCTTGGAGGGTGTCAAGTCTGCCTTGTTATCGGCAAAGGTTGTGGCTTCTGCGGGGGTTGATGCCGGCGGCGTCGGAGAAAAGCAGGCAGCACGGGTATGGAGTGAAGAGGAGAAAGTGGTAGGGTTGAAAGCACTGGGAAGAGTTTATGCTGGGTGGTAAGTATTGAGATCATTGTGGTTGACGCTGCTCTCTGTACCGTTATATAAGATAGCGCATGCTTACGATCTGGGATAGGGGGTTCAGCCAGGCATTCTATCGTCATAAAGAGTTTACGAGAGTCTACGGATTCGAGAAGCTCGAGGACTTCATGACGAACTTCTGGGAAGGCTGGTCAACGAGCAAAGGTGAGTTCACTAACATCGCTCTTTGGTTGTCTACGTCAGATTGCTAATCGAACATCCACGATGCAGACCCAGAGAATATGCTGACAATGCTACTTACTTGGCAACTGGGCGATGTCTCCCAACAAGAACCCTATAATGGCGATTTCGAAGCCGCAATGCGAGCAATCAAAGCCAAAGCCCTTGTCGCTCCTGGAAAAACCGACCTATATTTTCCGTAAGCCATCCATCTCTCGAGATATCATTCCATACTGACCTTGCATCAAACAGACCAGAAGACTCCGAATACGAAGTAGCAAACATGTCTCCCGGTATAGGAAGGATGGAAGCCATCCCTTCCATCTGGGGTCATTGGGCGGGTGGTCCACCGGGCAATTGGGAGGACGCGAAGTGGTTGGATGCGAAGATGAGAGAATTCTTCGAGCAGAATCCGCCAAAGGCTGGATGAGTGCGATCTTCCACGCTGAGGAGTTTTGAGGATATCGCCTTATTCTGCTGGAATAGGGAACCGAATGACAGGCATGCGACGTAGGAAGGCTACTTCGACATGCCAATCGCGGGAGTTACATTATTTGAAGTAAATGATTTCGCTAGTCTGCGTCTTGATAGCCACAGGAGCGATCCTGGTATTAATAGATAGGTATATCAGCCAATGGAAGGGGGAGAGGAGAGGTGATACTATTATATACACCTAACACAATCCGATACCTTTTACTTATCCCAAACAACTCCATATACTCTCTCTCTCTCTCTGCAATCTCACTATATCATTTCATATAAGCACACTTCAAATATCATGTTCCCAATTATCACTATATTTATTTCCTGTCATAACCCAATCCGCACATCTTGGTGACAATTAATGGACGATTATCCGTAATAAAAAGGGTTTACGGGAATCGGCAGCACATATCCGTCCCAACGATATAAATTTCTTAACTCGCCTCCATTCGGCGTATTTGCGGATATATTTATACAGAATTCTCTTCCATCACTGTCTTCAAAATCAGTAGATCACAGGAAGGAAAATAAGAAAGGAGATAAAAGGAAAAAAAAAAGAAAAGAAAAGAGAAGGAAATCGTTATCCTCTGAGGCAAGCCGGAAAGGAAAGGACAGGGAAAAAGCCAGTTCTTTAATAAAAACCCAAGAAAAAATCAACGACAACAACGACAACAACAATCAGAGAACCCTTTACCATCTCCATCTCCCCATTCCCCCTCCCTCTCCCATACCAATGCCCTCCCATCCCTCCTCATCCTCCCCCTCCTACAACCCCCCCTCCCCCACCACCCTCGTCTCATCCTGGCCTTACTCTTCCTCCTCCTCTCCCATCCCCCCCACCACACCCTTCTCCCACACGATCCGCTCTACATTCAACATACCCGACGATGATGGATACGAATACAAGAGCGAGGGGTTCTCGATGACGTTGGCGCGGATTCAGGAATTGATGGATACGGGGACGTTGAAGTATTACTACAGGGATGGAGGGGGGAATATCGTGGTAAGTATGCGATATGAACCGAACCCCTTTCTTTGGTGTTTTGGACCTTTGGTTTTATGGGAAGTTGTCCTTTTTGATGAATTGAAAGGGTGGGGGGAGGAGATGTCTATGGATAGGTGAAGAGACTGTGGTGAGATGGAGAGAAGGATGTTCCTGTTTCTCCTGCTTCCACTTGCTGCTGTTTCTGCCTCAGCCCTGGTACATCATATCAAGACTTGCAAACCCTCAGAAGTCCCATGCAGGCAAGGCCTGTAACCCAATTATTTGGTAAACAGGACGATCAAAGCTCGCTTAGAGTCATTTTATTTTCCGTTCTACGAAGAACCAACCAGAGAATATAAGAAGTCTGACTGATAATGATCTCCTCCAGATCCCGCCCGCCGACATAGACGCATACATCTCGATCTTCCAACCATCGACCTCCACCCCAAAAGCCCTAAAGACGTTCGCCTCAAACGCCAAAAAGGGATCTCCCCGCTCCCACGTCGCGGCCTATCTAATTGCCAAACGGATCTTCCCCGGCGAGAATGAAGACAATGCCAATTCCGAAGAAGACGGCAAAGAGAAGAAGCAAAGCGAGACGACAATCACGATCCCACGCCGCAAAGCGCCCTGGAAAAATCCCTACTTCGACATCTGGGCCTGGACCTGTCACGAGACGGGGTTCATCGGCCCCCTCGACGACCCCCACTACGCCCACCCCTCGGCCGCGAAACAAACCCACCCGATGCTCCCCGTCCTCTACCACCACTTCGGCTGCCTCTGCCCCTCATGGGAAGCCCTCAACATCATCGCCCACTACGCGCGCCTCCCCTCCCACCCCTCCGGCGTCCTCGACCTCGGCAGCGGCAACGGCTACTGGACCCACCTCCTCCGCCTCCCGCCCTTTTCCCTCCCCTCCGTCACCGCCGTCGACAACTTCTCCTCCTCCTACCGCTACACCTACATCCCCGACACCGTGCACACCCACGCCCTCGACTTCCTCAAACAAACCCACGGCTCCCCCTCCGCCGTCCTCCTCCTCGTCTACCCCGTCACCGCCGCACGCGATCTCACCCGCCACATCCTGCACGCCTACCGCGGCGACACGATCATTATCGCGGGAACGCAAAATGCAAACCGCTTCACCGCTTTCGCGGATATGACCGTCGAGGAATTCTTTGAGACGGATGAGGTGATGCGGAAGAGGAAGTGGAAGTTCAGGGTGAGGGTGGCGTTGCCCAGTTTCGCGGGGAAGGATGAGGGGTTGTATGTTTTTACGAGGGAGATGTAATTAAGGAATGGAATTGGAAAAAAGGAAGATGATGAGGGATGGATGGGAAATGTTGGATAGATTGTCTGTCTACCTTGTCAGAGAGATTTATATACAGACTAAGATATACCCAAGGTATATAATATATACACATATGGCTCAATTTGATGAACAAGTGGCAGGCGAAACTGGGTCATGCTATACATACATATACAATAATTTTAAGAATATATACCCCATTACAATTTACTAATCCCCTTCTCCTTCTTCTTTTCCTCTTCCGTCTTTGGACTACTCGCAACATCCTGCTTCATCCGCACGACCCCTTCCTGCATACACGTCGCGATCAACGTGCCGTCACGCGCCCAGATGTGCTGTTCGACGAGTCCACGCCCGTCGCCGGCCCAAGGGGAGCGCATCTCGCTGTATAGCCAGTCGTCGGCGCGGAAATGTTCGGGGTTGTGGAAGAAGATGGTGTGGTCGAGCGTGACCATCATGCCGACGGAGGGGCGGTCATCGGCGTTGTTATTATTGTCGGTGGCGGTAGCAGCAGTAGCATCACGGGATCGTCTTTCTTTTTCTTGGGCTTCGGATTCGGCTAGTTCGATGAGGTAGGTTTCGAGGGTTCTGGCTTGTTCGTGTTTGCCGGCGTCGCCCATGTTTTTGATCGCGGCTTCGATGGTTTTTCGGTCCGTGGCTCCTATGATGTTGTGCACGCGGGGTACGGTCCCGATGAAATAGCTGTCGGACATGTATGCAAGAGCGCAGACGTGGGCCACATGCTCGTCCAGTGGCTCGCCGTTTTCAGCCGTGTCTGGAACCGGCATGGTCGGGTTGTTGCTGATATGTCCTCGAGCTCGAATCCAACCTGGTGCGCGCTTCTCGGACTGGTTCAGCACTGTGCCACTTGGTGATTTGTTGAGAATAGGGAACCTCCACGTCTCGAAAGGACTTCTGCCGGCGACAGGTGAACCATACGTCTCGGCCTCTTTCATCTCCTCTTCCGTCATCAATTGCTCGAACATTTCTGCTGGGCAAGTACCCTTCGCGCCTTGTGGCAAGCTTACTGCGTGCCTCACCTGCTTCTTTCCACCTGAACCCCTTCTCGAAAAACTCATGGTCGCTGTAAATATGGCCCTCCCTGCTTGTCTTGCTTGAACGGTCCTCGTCGCAAATCCTCTGCCATCCCTAACTCTTTCGACGTAGTATACAACAGGAGTATCACTGTCACCTGCCAGTACGAAATAACAGTGCATACTGTGTATCAAGTACTCGTTCGAAGGTAGCGTTTTGTACGCCGCAAGAAGCGACTGCGCTATGGCTGCACCGCCGTATATACCGCGAGCGCCTGGTGGGTGCCATAGCGCTCTGGTGTTGGTAAATATCGAGGGGCCGAACGGAGGGAGCGGAGTCAGTTGAAGAGTAGTCTCCATGGGCGAAAGATGAGCGGGAGGTGGCGGAGGCGTAACCAAAGTAGGAGCCATGCTGAAATGGCAGGCAATGTTTATCGCAGGGCAGAGATAGAGGAGCGTCTGCTGGGAGATGTTTCAAGTAACACACTCTACTTGTATAAATGTACCGAAGCTCAAGGGTTTGTAGTATCCGACTAACTAATGATGTTTGACAATGCTCCCCCCCCTTTCTAGGCAATCATGCTCAGAGACGAAGCGAGCGCCGTAATAAGACCGATTGTCGCAGTCTCTGCAGGTCGACAATCGCAGGGCAGTGAACTAGGAAACTGTACAACAGAAACGAAGCGAACGGAGATAGGAACACTGGAGCTGAAGTCGGGCCACCCGAGCAATCTCAGAGAAGCAAGACATGTCGCGCTAAAGAAACATACTACGTAGTATAGATTTCTCTAACAACTTGGATCTTGTTGACGATAGTTAGGTAAAAAGAAAAAGGGTGGACCGAATCGATGCGCCGATGCTAAGTTAATTGTTACCTTTTGTTACTACAAATAATTAATTGATTACGATCTGTCGCTTTTGCCGAGGTGAATCGGTGTCCCGCAACGCCGTCCAAATGAGCCCCGCATCTTGAATGCCCGTGACGCCGATGATCAGATAACAATGGCGGTGAGGAGAGAAGAATCGACATTGAAATCGAAATCGAGATAGGAATGGGAAACACTGGCAGTTGAGGTAGAGCGTGATCAATGATCAGCTGCATCTTCAATCAACTGACAGGACTAGTGAATGCAATTGATGAGGGTTTGCGACAAATCTAATATGCGGATAGGATCAATAGTACAACACTGGCACTACCTACCATATCAACGCTCGCTCCATTCTCTAACAATAACATAGCGAGGATGTACAAGTGACTAACGCAGGAATCACGCTTTTGTTCTATATGATGTTCGCGATGTTCATCCGATCCGAATGGTTGGGTGAACCAGCTGAAGGAGTGATAATGCTTGAACTCGGTGGCGGCTGCGAAGGTGACGGATGAACTAAGTCTGCAGTTGGGACCCGCGATATCTCTGTAGAGCGCTGGTCCTGGAAGGGTGGCGGAGACGGCCATACACGCTCGCTGCGTCTCTCTGCCGGACGATGTTCAAAGGGACGTTGTCCGTGTTGGTTGTCCAAGAGATACTTTATCGAATGTTCGATTCTTTGCCACCCACCCCACTCGGACTTCTCTTCTTCACTGAGTGATGGATGGAGTGCTGATCCCGAACTCCTTGACCCCAAGATATCAGAATGCGCTCCATCGTGTCCAATCTCGGTCCCGTGCCAGATCCAACCGCCGTTAGCCGACGCTTGGAGGTCCCCACTGGCATATGCGATCATTTCCTCATCCTGATCAAAGTTTGTCTTCCCAGTTTGTAAGCGGTCATGCAAAGTGGACAAGAAAAATGAAAGATAACGGCCGCACGAGGCATTCACAGGTCGCGCATCTCCAATCGCTGTGCAGCCACGGACTAGAACAAGGGCGGGACTGTACTCGCCGTGGAAAAGTAGAAGAAGTATACATCGCCAGAGATGCGTACACAGAAGAGTAGAAGCCGATGCGGACAGCTGCTGACGCCATGCATCACTGGGTTGCGAGTCGTGAAATGTCATGCAACGTGAAAGCAAGCGAGTCGTGTCTCTGGCGATCCTTGCGCAATATTCTATGGCGTTTAGCCGTACGTCTGGTGGCGATAATGGTGATAGGTTGTGACGGAATAGCAGTAATCGAGCATTTTGATAATACAGTAAAGGTGTGAGATAATGAGGATCCAGAGGCGCGTCTGAGGTCAACGATAAATGCTTCGGCAAAGATACTATACAGGTTCTCAAATATTGTTCTCGAGACTGAAGTACCTCGTCAGTGATGTAGGGGTCTCTGAAAATTTTGTTGAACGACTGTAGAGACCTTGCGAGGTGGATGGTCGCCAACAGAGTCGTTGATGGTTGACGTGAGCCAATAATGCCCTTCTCGGTTATTGATTGATCATCGACTGGTTCTGGGCACTCCGTGTCGAAGCTTTCCTCGTTGATGATCATCGGTTTCCCGAGCTCAAACGATAATATCCTTAGCACGTTAGTATGACAGTTGAAACCAAAAAGACAACCATCCACTCGTACCTATCCCAGGAATACATGCAATACCATAGACGCTTCCTCATCTCGCCCTCAATGGGGGACCATGACCCGCCCTGCACATGTAGCCCCAAGTCATGTGCACTGCTGATGGCAACACTCGACCAGACCCAACTAGCAGACCGTAGGTTTATTTCCATGGTAAAAATGCTGGCCAGAAAAGCGGCCCTGGCTGTATCCAACGAGAAGTCGCTCTGCCATGTGTCAAGCATGGCATTACCTTTTGCGAGGTAATCCCTGCCTTCATCAAATTTTTTTGGATCTGACGTAAAAAGTGAACCACAGGCAAACATGTTTAACAGAACACCAATCCACGCTCGGGGGGTCTCTTGGACGCTGCCTTGCCTATATACAAGGCCGAATTCTTCGTAAAAAGTTGGCCAGTGAACGATAGGGAAAACGATATGTATACAGTCGTAATATCGGCGCAATAAACTGTCTGCTACCTGTCTAGGTGGTAACTGTGGACGTTCATGCTGTAGCGTTGGTTGTGGCACCCAGGGTCTGTAAGGCGGAGGAGCGCTGATAACTCCACGACCATAGTCTCTCATTCTAAACCTTACATGCGATAGATCTTCTGTGATTGAAGGCTTCGGGCGCCTCTGTGGCTGTGTCCCTATCCCGGGAATGCCATGTTGCGCCTGGACCGGAACATCGAGATCCATGGTAGTGCTGTCGCTGGCTGGCATCTGGGAACGGTACTGCCGAAGCTGTTGTCTAGCCTGTTGTAATTGCTTCTCAAGATCCTGCACCTGCCTACGAGTGACTTTGTCAGCAGTGATGACAAAAGTGGTCCTGACTGGACTCACTTGATGGAGGACATTCTTCGGTTGGTCTCTTTTGTGAATTGACACCGGACATTTCTACTTGAACACTCGGAACAGCTCGTCGTATCCGTGGCATCGCACTGCGAACATATTAGCATCCTTTTAGTAGCCAATACCTTTCAGCCGCAAATCACCTTCACTTTTCTCTCCCGACATGCGTCACAGCTGGGATCTTTCCTCCGCTGCCTGTAGGCTCGCTTTTGACTGTGTAGAGGAACAGAGCCCATTTGAGGCTGCAACAGGCCTTTTCCAGCTAGAAAAGGTGCATCTGACATGAAAGATTGTGCATCAGATGGCATCTGGGGAGGTACATCATAGCGAGGCGCGAAGGAACCTGACAGAGGAGCCACAGAAAGAGAGGGGTTCAGGCTGCTCCCTGATCTCGTCGGTGGCGCTGGGTGGTAATAAGTAGGATTAGAAGAGAATTGCGTTTGGGGAGACGCTGTCGACGATACCGATGACGAATCGTAGGCAGCGGCGCTGCCACTCCCCGATCCATGGTGAGGAGGCTCTTGCATTGACGTCGTCATAAATCACTTCCCCCAAAACTCGACGGTTGTGAGATGCCGTGGAAACGTTTTGCCCTTTATGAATCCGACATCGATATCGATAGACAAAAAAGCCGCACTCGAAGTATTTCCCGATTGAGTCATGTGGTGGTATCTACCGCAGAAGACCAACGTGGTTACTATAATGAGAACGAGCGCTGCATATGCCCAGCAGCCCTCCAATCGAAAGAAAAGTTTCCAGACAACGGCAAAACAGTCGATACGATCCGAGTATAGTAACGACACTTTGAGATCTGGAGCTTCATACAGAGGCCCTCACCACGCCCAAACCCAGCTAGCGAATGCAGGACCGAAGACGCTGATAGACAATCGAATCCACTAGCTGATGCGTCGGCGACGTAGGAATTGATGACCTCGATATAAATTCAGCGATGACGGTCTCGAACGAGTCGCGGGATGGATATTGTTTACGCCTACTTGGGTAGATAATAGGTGAAGGTTTGAAGGTGAATTTGGCAGAAAGCGTCGACCAGCCACGAGCTCGATGCTACCCTTATCACTTTCGGGTGACTCAACCGAATGCGCCACTGGAAAGGACCGATTTAGGCGGGGTCTTAGGCCTCAGCCTGAACCGGGAAGCAAAGGGGTATCGGACGCAAATCGAGTAATAAAGGAAAATGCCTAATTGGTCCTTTTGAGTGAGGAGGTATGAAAAAAAGACGGCTCTAGGTTAGCAGAGTGGCAGGACGAGCCGCGAAAGGACTTTTTGGGGCCGCCAATGCCATGACAAGCCATACTTCAATCACATACTCCGGCTACATGACTGGCGGGGCTTTCAAATCTCGGACTTGAAGACTTGTTGGGGTTTAAGCATGTCTGGGGTATGGAAGCCATGGAAGTATACCGAGAGGAGCTCTCCGGTGGAGGCCTGAGGTGGCCGATCTTCGGTACCCATGGAGCCAAGATCCTTAAAAAATACAACCATAGAATCAGAAACGCCTAAGGGTATTCTGTATATCTCCAATGTTGCTCATTTCCTTGTTATCCCGAGGAAGTGGAACCTAAGGAAGGGGGTTAAAGTTCGTATCAACCGTGCAGAGATCCCAAGTGGTATCGAAAGTAGATTGCTTTGGGCAACAGACTGCCGTTGATTGTTCGCCGGCAAATGGTATCGTTACAGTAGAGGACGTACTGTTTTTGGGAGTGATCATCCCGCTGTGGACCACCATTGTGTCTCCATTGTGTTGCTCCTTTCCGGGAAAATATCTTTTTTACAGCACATGTGGTCGATCCTGACCCATGTGCACAATCTACTATGGTACTACAGTACGACACCGTGGCGCGGGTCCTAGTAGATGATCGGAAGCTGGGGGATGCCAGACTCGCTACATTATCAACGTCGATCGAAGATTTTTTCGGTCTGTTCCATTAGCGTTTGACTGCATAAGGAAGGTTGCTACAACCACAGCATCACCTGGAAATTCGCCTGCGTTATACGACTGGCGGCCCCATTATCGTCTTGACGGAATGTTCTTCTCGTCGTCAGCCCGAACTTTAGTGAGAATCCGTGGTTCGCCATACGAGCCCCCCTGTTCGTCTTTGCACGTTGCACGGGAAGTGGTGAGACTGCGATGGTAGTGGAACGGGAATTCCGAGGATTATCCAATCGTTACCAAAGGTAATAATTACTCACCCTGAGTGTCTGGAACTTATGGAATGAGGGGCCATGCAACAAGGGTCTTTGCTATTTTCCGATCGTCCCTGCGAGCCTGTGTGGCGTCTCAGGGTGACAGCTGGAAATCCTTGGTCGATCTCCTGGGTCCACCGCCGTTTACGAGGTACTGTAACTGGTACAAGAACTCCAATATCGGGGTTCCGAAAGCTCCTTTGATTGCCCTAGGGAAACTAGGTCAAAAAGGGGGGGCCGGGAAGAGGCGTTGGTGGGCCTCACCATCGGTGCTTCAATGTCGGCCGCATCGAACCGCGCCAAGTTTCTGGCTCTCATTTGTCATTGGTGAAGATAGAAATGAAAGAGCATAACGAAATAAGTAGGACGATCAGAGAGAGGAGAAGAGAGAGAGAGAGAGAGGAAGATCGAGTTAAGTTCGTATTTCCACACTTTCTCTTTTATCTCGAAGTCATGTCCTCTGAGTTTTCAGCGTAACCATTTGGCGTTGAAGCGGTCGTAGTACTATGCAACTTAAATCGGTGGATCACCGCTCCCCGCCCGTCGGTTGTGGAAGGATTGTTAACCGATAGGACCTTCAGGGAGGTATGAGCGGTAGATCAGCCTTTATGGCATTATCTCGGATAGGGAGTTTCAGAACACCGTCGATCAGACGGAGGGGAGCCGACCGACTGTAAGGCACGCAATAGCTCCAGTGCCAGGGCCAGAGAGAGAGAGGGGGGGGGGGACTGCCAACGGCGTGCGTTGATGCTTATACCATCAACAATGTGAGATGAAGTGTTCGGAGCTGCAAAACCGAAATGGTCTTTTCAAAGGTAAGACGAGCATGGATCAGCAGTGATTAAGTGGCCGATCAGCCTGACATATGCACGGCTTGATCAAAAGGCCATCCTATCGTGACGGCGGCCTCTGAGGTGGCAACGGCATTATCTAGAATGAAGCTTCACCTTCAGGACCACTCAGAGAGGCCATTCCAATAGCTGGGTCTCAGGGACAGCACTGTTCTACTCCGTCGACATAATCCCTTCCATGACCACCCTTGAAGATTGGTTTGCTGCTCACAATACGTCGTGTACGGTAGGCTAGCCCACGAAAGTATCCTCCAGAGACGGTTGAAACGAGTCGACAGATATTGTGGACCGATGGCTTACTGCGTAGTACTACGTAGTACATATCTTACTCCACCGAGTGTCGTTTCTAGTAAGCGAGATGACAGCTCAGAAGATAGCAGCAAGACAAACGTTATCGAGAGTAGCAATATGGCCTTATCTGGGAGGATTTCCGTCGTAGTCGATTATCGGGAGGATTCCAAGGCGCGTCATGTACCGAAGCCGGAACTATTGGTGCCTCGGCGCTCATGGCGGTTATAGTCACAAAACCATCCGAACTAATTAAGGTGGAATGAGAAGACAGCGACACAGATATGCCGCCACGTGTAATGGTACGCTATAGGGTGGTGGGATAAGATTTGGCAATCAAGTGGACCAACCCTTACCTAGCGAGCTAGGGATAGAGCCAATGGAGCCAGAAAAATGTGAGAGGAGTACCTAGTCGCTAGGTAGGAATGAGAAGTTCTTGGATCCGGAGTCTTACCGACTAGAACAGTCTGGACCGTGCCCAGGGAAATAAGAATCACACCGACATGCGCTGAAAGGTGGACGGCCAAGACAGCAGGCCAGCTAAGAGGTTGGACAGATTCCCGCCAGCTTGAGACGTAGTAGAAAAAGAGATGCCATTTCTCGGGGGAGGGGGGGTATCTTGATGCACCGAGCGATCGTCAATCAGGATACTGCGAGAAGGGGAGAAAAGAGAAAGACGGGCGAAAAGACTAGAAAATCGAAAGATGGTAAAGTGAGAATCGCATCTGCGTTTGGAGAATATATCGAATCATTACCACAAACAGAGATTGGGCTTGCTGATCCATGAACGCCTAAGCAAAGGCCAGATCGTCGCTTGCTGCCACACTACTGTAAGTTCGGTCCTAGAAGGAAAGGGTTGAAATTGATGCGACTTGCAAGTGCAAAGCAAAGCGAAGGAATTGATTGCCGTTGGGACTCTAGCACCGCTGTTGGCTATGGTTAGTGTTGTTGGGTCAAATGTGTTTTTGCGGTTGATCTTTGACATCGTATCCATCTCGCCTTCTTCCTTTTCGTTCCTTGAATTGCCTCTTCTCTTCTTGTTTTTCTTTTCTTTTGATGCGATGCGGGGTTACATTGTGATCATTAGGATGTTTTAGGACACTGCAGTCATCCCTTGTCGCTTTGTGAGATGCAGGGGTTAATACATGATTTTTGTAGTTGATTCACTGAATTTCGACGAGTGGGAATTACTGCGTAAGTTAGTAATAAAGATGATGACTTCTGGACGCACTATCGTCTAGTTCTTGTTTGGAAAAAGCTGGTCATTGTTGCATCTGTCATACTGTACCACTCTATGCGCCTCTGCACCTATGCGCGTATATAATTGTCTACCTCTGTGATACGTAGTGGTAGTATCATTTGGAAGTCTAGAACCAGAACCATTGCGCCTTACAGCTGAGGATGGCGGACCTTGTTGCCTCCAACCATGAAGACTCCATCAGAAGTAGTTACCACGAGGCTCTCCCACCAACGCCGTAACTGTCAGAGTCTTAACGGTCAGAATCCTGTACGGCTCCTGTAGCTGGTGCTAATCCCACCTTTCCCCTTGATCGACTGAGCGTAAGCTTCTTGTTTCATGGAAGAGAACTTCTCTCCTCCCAAGATCGAACTATTTTATCTACGATAGCAGTCAAAGCTGCCATTTCATCTTCCAGCGAACCACCAATAAGATTTAAACTGCAACCCACATAGACAGGTATCCCTAGTCGGCGTGCCACGACCTTGGATGTGCGTGTTGCGAAGTCGATAGAAGACGGCGAGGAAAAGAGGGAAGTGTTGATAGTCTCTCGTGAAGGAGAGCTCAGCTGTGACAAGTTTAGCATCCTGATGCGAGAAACCAGTGATGATGGGTTCACTGACAATGGGCATGGCATATACAAAGCTTCCCATGGCGGACACACTGGTCCCGGATTCTCCAGGTGCACTGTTCGTAATAAATGCCATGATTGATGTCGATAATAGTGTCAAATGGATATGTAGAACGGAGTATGGGTCATGAGGAAGCTCGACCGCGAGCTCCAGATGCTCCGTGGCCATCACAGGCAAGAGACTCTCGCTGATTTGGAATGTAAGCTGTTATGGGCGATGATCTGAGATGTCGGGCTCTGGTGGCTGTGAATTATATCCTATCACCCTAGACTGCCAGGTTACCCCGGTTTCTGGTTCAGTGGATGATGAGCCCGCAATGCGAAATTGGGAAGCACAGTCCAACCGAAGAGGAATGGTTCACCGAAGAGCAATGGTTGACTGCTATAGCAGTTACTCGTCATGCAGGTTCTGTACCTTAGCGAATGCCTTGCTCAGGTGCTGGATATCAGGTGCATGGTACTGTACTGCAGTGTACTTCGTTGAGATTCTCAAAGAAACTCCAGAAAAATGATCAACGTCGTGCGGCCCGCAATCAGAAACCAGCCGATTCTTTCTCAACTGTCAAGAAGATATATATTTCCCCAATGCAACTGGATGAAACCGCATGCCAAAGGGTTGCTGGGTAGTTATATAGGGTGACGAAGGAAGCATGGGGTCTGATAGTGCAGAGTCTTCTTCAGAGCATAACGACGAACAGTGGGCAGGCGACTTCGACCCTTTACAAGACCAAGATGAACGACGAGTCTTGTTTGCTGCATTGGACTCCTTCAAGTAAGTCTATGATCCTATATTCCACATGTTGCCCATAGATCTATTTCAAACCACCGTGTCCCGACTACCTATTCCGAAGAGGAAAGACATTCGCTTGGGTTGTAAGCGACGACACATCCTGACAGCCTTAGACAGTATCGGAAGAGCGCACATTACAACGTAACTCATAGACGTCGACAGAACTTTTATGCTTTGCCCTCCAGCCACTGGCAGATGTTGGCAGAGCCTCCGTTCTCATACCTGGAGACACTTGATCGTGTCGACGATGCGATAGATAGCAATGCAGAAATAGCAGACGCTATTCTCGAATGTGGTCTCAATGCATTTGGGCTTGGGTCTGAACCAGAGAAAGAGTCAGCGCACGACTGGAGACAGAAATCTACGGCAAACGACGCCACAAAGGCACACTCTACTATCCGCCAATTCTATAGAGATTGGACTGCAGAAGGATTCACGGAGCGTCAAACCATATATGCACCTATCCTGCAGGATCTGGATCACTATTTTAGAGACAGGGACAAATCTCAGATTAAAGTGCTAGTCCCAGGAGCAGGATTGGGTCGCCTTGTGTTTGATATTTGTCTCAATGGCTACTCAGCAGAGGGAAATGAGATATCGTACCATCAGCTCCTGGCGAGCAACTGGGTCCTCAACCACATAGCACCCGCTAAGCACTTCGACCTCTACCCGTTTGTCACACAGTTCACTAATAATGAAACGCGAGATTCCCAGTTCAGCAGGGTCAAAGTCCCAGATGTCCATCCAGCTACAGCTATGGCAGAAGTCATGGAGGCCGGTCGTGCAGTTGGAACCATGAATATGAGCGCTGCCGATTTCCTAGTTCTATACAACAGCCAGGATCAGGCTGAAAATTTTGAGGCTGTCACCACAGTCTTCTTCATTGATACCGCGCCGAACTTCATCCGCTACATCGAGGCAATCCACAACTGTCTCGTTCCCGGAGGAGTGTGGGCCAACATTGGCCCTCTGCTGTGGCATTTTGACGATCGCGCACCCGCTGATCAGTCCAATGACCGTCGCAACACTGCCGTTAGAGACGTCGAAGGTATCGCGGAGCCCGGTTCCTTCGAGCTCACCAACAACGAGGTCCTGTCACTTGTTGAAAAGTTTGGATTTCGCATTGTCAAGCAGGAGATCCTATCGCAGCCTATAGGGTACATCCAAGACCCTCAGAGTATGCTGCAGAATTTGTACAGAGTCTCGCATTGGATTGCCGTCAAGGCTTGAGACTGGATTCGGTATAGTATCTGAAAGACATTATGAAATCTATAGGTTGAATAGGATCTATTGGCAATAGGCTGACTACTGGAAAGAGCCGACTCTCAATATTGTCTTTTTGTACTGTATGTAGCGAAGATCTTTGCATAGCGAATATGGTAGTTACCTGACGTGGTTGATATCCCGGATGCAGCCATATGATGACGAGGAGAACAATGGAGTTGTGTCCTTGTCACCGCCTGTCTTTATGTGGTGACCGTTTTATTGTCATTGCAAAATTCCAAGCACGTAGACCCACAAGTCGCATGAGCGGTAATAATGATGCCTGAAGCGATTTTGCATCCCTCAACTCCAGAGAAGATGCATGCAGCGCGTTATTGAGGCCAACTGACAGAATATTGGAAATTTTGGGCGTTTGTTTGAATTTGATCTGCTGTGGCCTTTCCGTGCCGAGAGGCGGTGCAAGCGTTGTGGTCTATGTTCAGGTCGTATACTATGCGAATGGCCCCCACTGCAAGAGCGTCAGCCACTTTGTTGGAACATCAGCACTTACCACCCGCTCAGACCTCCCACTTCGATTTAACATAGAAGGCCGAGTCCTCATCCTCATCTCTGTCAACTCCTTTGTACGGCGTGATTCTTTGGACCACATGGAGTCCATGAACGCCCGATTCAAGAACCTCGGATTTGGGTCAAAGAGAAAGAGCAGCAACACTAGCGTTCCTACCTCATCTTACAACAATAATCAGTCCAACCCGCCAGGTGCTGCCGGCCTGACTTCGCAGACGAGTCACTCATCTTCAAATACGAGCCTCGCTATGAACAGCCCCCCTGGCCAGCTAGGTCGCCCACCGAGTTATACTTACCCCGCAGCTGCTCGATCGGCTAGCCCGATGCCGCCAGGACAGCAGCAGTACTCTCAACATCCTCTCCCTCTAGATTCAAGATACGGCGGCAACCCACAAATGGGGCATCAACCACCTGTATATCAAGGCGGTTATGCGCCGCACCATCCACAAATGCAAAATGCGCTGCCGTACAGACCGCCTGCCGAAGTCGAAGGGGCCGGAAGGAGCAAGGCTCAGCTGATAGTTGGTATTGATTTTGTAAGCATACTCTCTGCTGGAGTCATGGGATGGACACTGACATCCTCTAATAGGGAACTACCTTCTCCGGGGTTGCTTTTGCCTTTGCGACAAACACTGAAGCGAAAGAAGACATCATCACGGAGTGGCCCGGTGCCGGAACGCAGACAAAGCAAAAGGTTGTTTGATACCTGTCACTTATATAGACTGCGCTAACCACGGTCCCAGATTCCAACTGTTTTATACTACGATCAATATCAGAAAGTCGTCGGATGGGGTCCAGACATCGCAGATGCGTTGGCACCCACCGGTTATCCGAAGCCGGGTGTCCAAAAGGTGGAATGGTTTAAGTTACAATTGATGCTGTCAGGAAACACATATATCGACCCTATCAATCTCCCTCCTCTACCTCCCGGCAAATCTGAGATCGACGTGGCTGCGGATTACTTGTCCAAGTTACGCCAGACCATGCGTGCATATCTGCAGAAGACTCTCGGAGAAGTTTTCAATCGTGAGGAACGCAACATCCGGTATTTCTTGACGGTACCAGCTATCTGGAATGACGCTGGTAAGGCGGCTACAAGAGCCGCTGCTATCCAAGCTGGTTTTATCCGGGATGAAGACGACAATAGGCTCACGCTGGTCACGGAACCTGAAGCTGCGGCGATGTTTTGTTCGAAGACGGGGCTCCTCAATCTCAAGGTCGGCGATGCAGTTCTCATTGTCGATTGTGGTGGTGGTACCGTGGATTTGATCGCTTACGAAGTCGAAGAGGAGAGCCCCTTCACAGTCGCTGAGTGCACAGCCGGTTCGGGGGATTCATGTGGTTCGACAGCACTCAATCGTAATTTCAGTAACATACTGCGTGCTAAGATCCGGAAGATGAAGCTTCCGGACGGTTCGAAAACAGCCGGCAAAGTGTACGCAAAATGTATCATGGACTTTGAGAATCGCATAAAGGCCGACTTCCGCAACAATGGTCAAAAATGGGCAGTGGATGTTGGTATTGAAGCTGAGTTCCCGGAAGCCGGAATCGAGGAAGGATATATGACATTCACAAACGAGGAGATTCTACAATGTTTCGAGCCCGTTGTCAACAGAATCCTTGAGCTCGTGCGGAATCAGATCATCGCAATCCAAGCCCAGAATCGATCCCTTCAGAATGTGCTCGTGGTGGGTGGCTTTGGCGCCTCAGAGTACTTATTCCAGCAAATCAAGCTCCACGTTCCACCGCAGTTTCAATCGAAAGTCGTTCGGCCCATGGACTCCGTTGCCGCGATTGTCAAGGGTGCAGTGACTGCTGGTATTACGGAACGGGTGGTGACTTCCCGTGTCGCGAGAAGACACTATCTGATGGCTACGCTTCAGCCTTTCAAGGAAGGTTACCATCCTGAAGCGTACAGAGTTCCTAGTCTGGATGGCAAGGATCGGTGCAAGTACACCAGACAGATATTCGTCCAGAAAGGCGAACGTGTCAAGATTGGAGAGCCGGTAAAGGTCAGCTTCTTCAGACAAGTCGCACCGGGAGCGACATTGATGTACGAGGATATATTATACGCATGTGATGAAGATGTGTGCCCCGAGTACACCAAAGATCCCAGTGAGTTGCTCTGCACGTGAGCACAATAACTTTAGAGACTAACCTTGGCATTAGGAATCAAGGAGGTTGTTACACTCACGTCCGACCTATCCAGGAAGAATCTCGAAAAGGATTTTGAACGGATGGATACTCCTCAAGGCACCTTCTACCGGGTTTACTTTGACATCTATCTTACGCTAGATGGATCAGAGTTCAATGCCGAGCTGGTGTGCCAGGGCGAAGTCATGGGCAGATGCCGTGCGAAGTTTAGGTGATAGTGACTGGGACGTGAGGAGCATCCGTCCCTTCTAGACTGGAAAAATCCGTGATCAGGGACGGCGCAAAGAGATTAAAGATGAAGCCGACGTTGTTTTTCTGGCCATGACAGACAACGTTTTCCATGAGCACGGCGGGGATTTTATGATATCAATGTTCTTCTCCTCTGGGGGTTTGTGGCTTTTGTGATGTTTTGTTTTTTTGAGATACTCCCGATGGTTCTATCTAGTCTTTTGGTCTAAAAATGATATACGAATGAAAAAAAAAATATCAAATCTCGAATTTCCATAAGCACCCATGCATGAAGTCGGATGTGTGACTAACATTCCAATTGCCGCAGGCTGGTTCGTTGTGGTTACCATGTAATTATGTAGCGAGGTAGGTACATTAAGGTAGGTATGGTAGGTAGTCGAGTCTGGACCCTGTAGGTGATTCAGGTGAAATCCCAGGTCATGGTCAGGCCAGATACCTAAGGTAGATACCTAAGGTAGATACCTAAGGTAGATATACCTCTGTGTGGTGGGTGATATAATCTTACATCGAAGCGAGTCTTCCTTTACTACAATATAAATGGAAATCTGTTGTTCTTGGGTCTGTCAGTCTGTCAGCATCGTAATTAATTATATGGTGTTGCTTTGTAGGTATGAATATTATTGTAATTAGGTATGATAGATAAGCTTAGGTTAGGTTCAGAGGGCCTTAGGTCCTACCATCATATCCCTATATCTATAATTCCCCCGCTAAGGAGACCTTGGTATCTACATTGCCCGTTGTTCGAGTGAGCGATGATGATGATGATGATGATGATGATGATGATGCACCAAGACAGGCAGGCGAGCAAGGGTAGGTACTGTAATTAATTAGATAAAAACCTGTATTCATCACAACATCTTTCCAGGATAGATAATCACCTCAGATAGCTTTCGATTTGATTACCCCACCACCACCATAACGTAGATAGACCCGTAGACTACGATTCTATAACCTCTTCGTTGTATATGAATTTTTTCTATTTCACCGTTATTTTGCTGCTGGTTCTTTTTGTAAATTCAAAGAAGAGAATGGCTGACAACGATGGGAATAGTAGACGAGCGTGGCATCAGAGAGTGTTTTCGTCGTTTAGGAGGGCGAAGGGTGGTGGTGGGGGTCTGGGGAAAGGTGCTCCAGGTGAGTAAACATAGGTGTTTGCTACAATTTTTCGTATCATGAAATCTCGCCTGTCTAGGTACCAACATACATAAGTAATGTTTGTTATGGGCTATTTTCTCGGAATCCTTACGGCATCGCTTTGCTAACGGATCTTCTTCTAGAGCAGAATGGTCCAGCACAAAATGATCAGCAGGGCCGTGAAGCCACAGCAGAGAACTACACGATGCTACAGGCGTTTGAATGGTACGTGCCTGACGACCACAAGCACTGGGCCCGCCTCCAGCATGCCCTGTCTGGCCTCAAAGCCACGGGTATAGACAACATCTGGATCCCACCGGCGTGCAAGGCATCATCGCCCAGCGGGAATGGATACGATATCTACGATCTGTATGATCTGGGGGAATTTGATGCGAAAGGAAGTGTGGGTACGCAAGTCTGCGCATGCCACTTGTTCCAGTCGGAGTTGATAACGGCGTAGGTACCAAATGGGGCACCAAGCAAGAACTGGAAGACCTGGTTAAGAGAAGTGAAGAAGTTGGTGTTGGGCTTTACTTCGATGCCGTCTTGAACCATAAAGCAGCCGCAGACCATGTCGAGAAATGCAGAGCGAGGGAAGTGGACAGTAACGGTGCGTCTGCAACCATATGAAATCCGGCGTGTTCGCTTCTTGGGTTCCGCTGAGCATGATGGCGCCGTACATACTGACGAAAGCGCTCTTAGATCGCACGAAAGAGATCGGCGGAGACATCGAGATCGAAGGATGGCTGGGCTTCGATTTCCCTGCTCGAGGAGACAAGTATTCCTCTCAGAAATATCATTGGTACCATTTCACCGGTACGGACTATGACAATGCTACCAAGAAGACGAGCATCTACAAGATCTTGGGTGACAACAAAGCATGGGCCACGGCGGTTGACAAGGAGAAGGGCAACTATGATTATCTCATGTTTGCTGACGTGAGAAATGACGCCCTCCTTCAGATGTGATACTAACGTGCTCGTAGCTGGATTATGCTCACCCGGAAGTGAAAGAGGACGTCAAGAATTGGGGAGTATGGGCCGCGAAAACGCTTCAGCTCAGAGGATTCAGGTTTGATGCCATCAAACACTATTCGGAGGATTTCCTTGTGAGTCAACAAGTGTCTAAGATGACGGATCTGGACTGACAATAAGTTAGCTCGAGTTTATCCAACATCTCGACGAGACGCTTGGAGAGGGATGGTTCTTCGTTGGAGAATTTTGGAAGTCCAGCCTACAGGATCTTACGGCGTATCTGTCGAAGATGCAACACAAGTTTTGCTTGTTTGACGCGCCGCTGTTGTACAAGTTCTCGTCCGCTTCCTCTGCGGATAAGGCAGATCTGCGATCCATCTTCGACGAGACGCTGGTCTCAGTAGAGCCATACAATGCCGTGGTAAGAGATTATCTCCTTCCGTCCATACACATGATCTGACGTGCCTCATAGACTCTTGTTATGAACCATGACACTCAGCCGTCTCAAGCACTGGCAGCCCCAGTCAGTGACTGGTTTATCCCTCTTGCTTATGCTCTTATTCTTCTTCGAGAGTCGGGCTACCCATGTCTGTTTTACGGTGATGTGTATGGTATCAAAGGTGGCGTCGAGAATGACTGGACCCCGCCATCTTGTCAAGGCAAGGTGCCTGACTTGGCTCTTGCTCGTAAGCTATATGCATACGGCGAACAGAACGATTACTTTGACGCTCCGAACTGCATTGGCTGGGTGAGAAGAGGCACGTGGGATCGTCCGGCGGGCGTTGCCGTTGTACTCAGTAATGCCGGAGTGGACGAGAAGCGAATGTTCGTGGGCGAAATACACAAGGGAGAGAAATGGACGGATGTCTTGGGCTGGGAGCAGGGCGAGGTCGAAATTGGTGAAGACGGGTTTGGCACATTTCCAGTCGGTCAATGCAGCGTTGGTGTCTTCGTCAACAAGACGGCCGAGGGAAGAGATCGATTCGGCCAATTCGATCATGAAATCTATAAATGAAGCGATTCTCCAGCAAAGGACTAGGCTTGAAGCTTGCGAGAGTAAAACAAGACGTGAGCATTGTCAGCTGTTGCAGATCATGTTGTATTTCTCGTAGCTATGCCTGGATTCAGTTAAATACCACAGATGAGAGGGAACAAAGCTCGGGGTGTTATCTCTTACCCATCATAATTACTACGTGATCGACTATCGGGGGACTTGAAGACTTCAAGGATCGCGTAAGCTGCAACTGCCGGTCACATACCTTTACCGCGACAGTAAAAATAGAGGGTCGATCATGGCTACCTAAAGCGAGGGCTAAGATGTAAGTTATCGTCTATCTCAGCTACAACCAAGGTAGGTAATAGATGACCAGGTGCATTGCAGGATGATCTGTGTGTCCTGCATTAATTAGATCCAACATCTGCTTAACCGTTTGATGGAACTTGCCAACCACCAGGTCATCTACAGTCCTATTACCGTAGTAGGTACATAGTATCTATGCCCCCAACAGGGCCATCATCATATGTTGCATCAGCGAGGCGTATTTGGTCATCATCAATGCTGACTCGTATCCATAAGCAGTAATACTATGTAATAGTCTCTGTTTCAGAAACCCCAAAATGGCATCGTTTACGAGAATCCCATTGTTTCTAGAAGGACACTATTACTACGTTAGTAGCTTCCAATTGCTCTAGCCTCGACTCCGGCATCCTTTTGACTCAGGAACTCTGGATCCTCTTCAACCCGCAAGGCAGGCGAGATTCGCAACCTTACAAAGCTGGAAGCGAGGAGGTTACGATATATCAGATTCCACCTCTGTGAGCAATGGCGCGACATTCGATCTCCCAATCAATCACAATCTTCGAGAACCTCTCTCGGGAGTTTGGTAGTGCCACAACTCTGGAGAAAAGGATTGTCTGATATGGAGAAGGATCTGGAAAGAACAACCTACAAGATCTGGTCCAAGTCATGCAAAGCGGCAAATCCGTACGAGCCTTGATCCATCAACGTATATAGGTGGCATGGTTGGCCCAGCTTGAACTCTGGTCGAGATTCCCTGGACTAACGTTTTAGCCCATCTGCGGAGACAGTCTGCGTAGATGGGCTATAACGTTATGCCGTCGACGACTTGTTGGCCTTATCTCTGCCACTTATTGATCTTTGTAGCTGGTCATTTCAACAGCGTCTACTCCACCAACGTCGATCCAACAACGTAAGCACCAACAACAAACCAACAATGTAAGCACCATCGACGAAGCAACGATGTAAGCCACGCTTTCGATTATTCATTGGTGGGGTGGAATCCGTAGAAGAACTGGAGGGACCCGCTGGCCGCTCGTTACGACGATTGGGGCCACGGGATCAATGCCGAGATTCGGCCCGGGATGTGTAATGTTACCTCACATGGCGCCATCGCAGAGGACATTGCGGCATCTGCGGCATCATCGGCAACCCGTATCTTTGTAGATGTGAAAGAGGTCGGGGCGGCTTCGGAGATGAACAAGCCGCACCGTTGGAGGGGGGAGAGAGACCTAGATATCATTCTAGTACCATGAACAATCACTCTAGTTGGGAAGAAGCAGGATTATAGACACAGAGTCACACGTTGTTGCTGCGGGCTGGATGATTCTAGAATGATTGTTTTATGTGGCTGATATTTCAGCCCAAAGAACACATGCCAGACACCGACTGCGCGACGTCCCTCGCAAACGAATAGATACGCGTCTGACTGTAAGCGAAGCCGCACTAATTGTTGGGGCGGGATTGTGATTTGGGGCGGAAATGGGAAGGGAAAGGGTGGCAATGATTGTAATATAGAGAGCAGTTGAAGGAAAGAAAAGGCCGGAAAAGGAAATCATTCAAATACCCTCGCTCAACGTATCAACATCCTGCGACAAAAAGAGCGACTACCATACTCTACATCGTCGAGTCCAGAGCATACCCTGCTCTAAAGCAGCTATGGCAGGACAACCACAACGGCAACAACCGGGAGTGGCAGTAGGTGGTCACCTTCGCCCATTCATAGACTCTTGACGCTGACCTTTTGGTGACAAGTGCGAAGAATGTCGACGAAAAAGGATCCGCTGCAATAGAGGGAAGCCACAATGCACAGCCTGTGCCAATTCCGGGGTAAAATGCGTAGTACGAGACACCTGCGAGCCTAGAGGACCAAAGAAGGGGCATATTAAGACGCTACAGAAAAGGATTGGTAAGGGCTGCCCGCCATCATTCTCCTCGTTTCCACCTCGGTCTCTTAGGCTGATGAAGCTGTACTGGGCCAGACGACCTCCAGACCCAGCTGAAACAACAAGGGACATCTACCACTTTTGCTGAGACACGAGCCTTCTCACCCTCCCAAGAGAGAGAGAACACGAACACGGACCACGAAGGTGGGAGCGGTGGGAGCAGTACAGACAATAACGAAGTTCAGGATACCACCATCACGACTCCCACAATAAATGGCAATATCCCGCAGTGGCCGGTACCGGTGGAATTCCCGTTTCCCACGATGGAGCCCTGGGGATGTTTCGACAGTTCGTCCATAAGCTCGCCTTTTCCCTCATTTCCCTCACTGGAAAATCTTCAGGAGCTGGTCCAGATTCCAATAGAACCCGATCTCGTGATCACTCCCATGATGCACAACGACCTGTAAGTGTTGACGCCGGAGGCTGATCTATAGACCAGCCATGTTGAGACTTTTTATAGAGACCAGCTTTATTTCGATCGGGCATATGCATTTGCGCCAATATTGCAAACACATCGCTACCGTTCTTGGTCTAAACAACCAAATAAGAGCAAACAGAAAACTTGCCTACAGCATGCCATGTGGACGTTGGCCTCATCACTCTCCCGTCAGTTCCAAGTCGAAGGGCGCAAATTATACGCAAAGACAAGACAACTTCTACACGCACTCGAGTTAGAGGAGACTTGTCATCAAATGCTCCTCGAGCAGGCCCAGTCGTGGACCTTGCTTGCGATCTATGAGATAACGTGCCAAGATTTCCACCGAGGTATGATGTCTGCCGGGAGGGCCTTTCGCTTGATCCAGATGATGAGGTTGTACGAACTTGATGTCTCCCAAACACCTCCCACCATGCAACTGGAACAGTATCAATGGCAACTCACTCTTCATGGGCCAGTCGGAGATGACTGGATCGATATTGAATCAAAAAGGCGGACCTTCTGGCTTGCATATACGATCGACCGTTTCACGAGCATGGTTAATGGGCTGCACATGTTCTTTGATGAACGACTGGTTAGTTTGCCTCTAATAACTTTTCGTGCGAACACTGAAGGACAACATATTTACTGACTACCAGATCCGTACCCGCCTGCCAGCTCCCGAGGCGAACTTCGCAAGTGGTCGTCCCACAGAGATGGGGTTTCTCGCGGATGTGATTCCGGTAGTCGACCTAGAGTGGCCTCACAATAACCTGTTGTCGTCCTTTACAGAGAGCGTCATCGGAGCTACCCTCTGTGGACGGGTCCTAGAACATAAACAAAAATCTCCGACCAAACCCTGTCAAGAGTTCTGCCGTCTACATCGTTCCCTTCATGCACTGTTGGCGCGACGCATCAGGATGCTGCGAGTATATGCATCATTGGAGTACCCGGATCCCATCATCGCCTTTGTGACTCTAGCGGCACATATCGCTGTGCTTATGCTCTACGACCTTATCGAATCCAGACCCCTAGGTACCGACACACAAGGGACGCAGCTCACTCAAGCTCTCTACGTGGAACACAAACAGCAGGCGCTGGATTCTGTGGCTGATATCTCTCTCCTGATGACCGTAATTGACCAGCACTTTCAGGTAAATAAACTCCCTCCTCCCTCTTCCCCCCCCCCCCCCCCCCCCCCCCCTGGACCCTCGCCTCCCGCCGCGGCCTCCTGGCCTCCGGGAGGCGCCGCCCCCTCGTCCGGCCCAGCCTCGTCGTCG